>SJYX01024315.1:216417-259283 GCA_006410675.1 Oreotragus oreotragus | reverse complement strand
TTGTTGACCATGATGGCTACTCCATTTCTTCTGAGGGATTCCTGCCCGCAGTAGTAGATATAATGGTCATCTGAGTTAAATTCACCCATTCCAGTCCATTTTAGTTCGCTGATTCCTAGAATGTCGACGTTCACCCTTGCCATCTCTTGTTTGACCACTTCCAATTTGCCTTGATTCATGGACCTGACATTCCAGGTTCCTATGCAATATTGTTCTTTACAGCATCGGACCTTGCTTCTATCACCAGTCACATGCACAACTGGGTATTGTTTTTGCTTTGGCTCCATCCCTTCATTCTTTCTGGAGTTATCTCTCCACTGATCTCCAGTAGCATATTGGGCACCTAACGACCTGGGGAGATTCTCTTTTGATATCCTATCATTTTGCCTTTTCATACTGTTCATGGGGTTCTCAAGGCAAGAATACTGAAGTGGCTTGCCATTCCCTTCTCCAGTGGACCACATTCTGTCAGACCTCTCCACCATGACCCGCCCGCCTTGGGTTGCCCTGCAGGCATGGCTTAGTTTCATTGAGTTAGACAAGGCCCTGGTCCTAGTGTGATTAGATTGACTAGTTTTCTGCGAGTATGGTTTCAGTGTGTCTGCCCTCTGATGCCCTCTTGCAACATCTACCATCTTACTTGGGTTTCTCTTACCTTGGGCGTGGGTTGTCTCTTCACAGCTGCTCCAGCAAAGCACAGCCACTGCTCGTTACCTTGGACGAGGGGTATCTCCTTACCGCCGCAGTTCCTGACCTTCAATGTTTAGTTTGTTTACATTTTTGGTCTCTTCAGACTTTTTAGAGACTCAAACTACCCACCAGTTGGAAATCTTTGGATAAGAGCCTTAAAGATTTTGGGTTCATATAAAAAATAAAAGAGAATATAAAGAGCTTTCTATTAGATAACACTCGTCTGTTTGTATCCTCTCTGGATGATAAGCAAAAAAAAAAAATCTCTGTGATCTATCCTGAAAAGTATTTTTTTATTTTATCAGCTGACAATGCAACTAGGTACGTCCTTAATTTTATTGAAAGGAAAGAATTGAAAACCACTGATTTGCAAAAATTTTTATTCTCATTCTTAACAGATTATATTTTATCAGATATTGAGAAGTATACCTCAAAGAGGCTTTAACAAATCTTATCTCTATAAATTGTATCTGGTTCCCCATGCCACTCCACCTCCCCACCCCACACCTTAGAAACACACTGTTTAAATCACATTCCCAAAAGCACTGGAGAAATAGAAATATTCTTAACTTTTATCTATGGCAAAATTCTGGCAAATCAGTAAATCATGTTTTCATAATAAAGTATTATTTGTATTTTAACAATCACAATAGAATGTAGCTAAAATATGTTATTCTCAAAGTGAGAAATAATGAGAAAAATGACAGTGTATATATACATTCTCTGTTGAATGCTAGTATTCAGCATTAGAGAATAATAAACAGTAGAATATAAAAATGTAAAAATTATTCTCATTCAGTTATTTAGAAATCATCTGTTTTGCCTGTGTATTTAATAAAAGCAAAATTTGTTTTACTGCTAAGAACTAATTTGATCCAGCTACTGGCATGGAATTTTATTTTTTGTTAATAGAATATTTTAAACATTTTATAAGATGAAATAAAACAAATTGCTAGTATGTTGAATAAATGTCACATGGGTATTATTTGTTATATTTAGTTTTAAATACTTTATTGAATAATGTTCATCTAATCTAAAATGATTCATTTAAAGATTTTTTTCCCCATAAGTTTTTATCTGTTGTAACTTGAAAAATATCTCGAAAATCATTCCAGTTGAATTTTTGAAATTCGGTGCTTCTATTTTCAGTCAGTAATAACTTCTTGGGAGACTACTCTTTGCTTTGTTCTTACCTGACTAACTCAAAATTAGTACAGACTTTGGCCATAATCCAGGGATATAAGAGATGGGGTCATGGAGGAACAATTGTGCCCTCTTCCAGTGTCTATATGCTACAATAAATCGTATTTCAGAACATCTAGATAAAGGTCATGACATGACTTAGCAGCAGCAGCAGCAGATAAAGGTCAAAAAACTTCATTCATGATGCCATGCTTTGCTCCTAATAGACATTTTTATAAGGATGGGGAAAATAGTAAGCTTTATGTTATTTATAAAGCCTTGGTAAATCATTAAGGAGGTTTCTCTGAAAAAAAAATTAAAATTTTATAATGTTTTGGCACTCTGGAAGATGCTGTGCCTCGGGGTATGCAGAGGGTATTATAATAAGTTTGGGGCTGAGAGAAAAGTAGGTTTGTCTTTTAGAAGAAGGCTATTGTGAAAGGAGGGGAATGGATGATAAGGAAAGCCTATATGATGCTAGCAATTCCTTATATTTAAATTGAGAACGAGGAAATTGATTTTTTGAAATAGTCAGTGAAAAGTCAAAGTCGCTCAATATTGCAACCACATGGACTGTAGTCCACCAGACTCCTTGGTCCATGGAATTTTCCAGGCAAGAATACTGGAGTGGGTTGCCAGTCCCTTTTCCAGGGGATCTTCCCAATCCAGGGATCAAACCCAGGTCTCCCACATTCCAGGCAGATTTTTTACTGCCTGAGCCACCAGGGAAGCCCTTAAAATAGTCAAGTGGAAGTTGCTCAGTTGTGTCCGACTCTTTGCGACCCCTATGGACTATACAGTCCATGGAATTCTCCAGGCCAGAATACTGGAGTGGGTAGCCTTTCCCTTCTCCCGGGTATCTTCCCAACCCAGGGATTGAACCCAGGTCTCCCACATTGCAGGCAGATTCTTTACCAGCTGAGCCACAAGGGAAGCTAAAATAGTCAAGTACCCCCTAAAAACCCTTTGTGTACTGCCCAGGGAATGCATATTCCAATTGAAAGTCTCTGCCAAGAAACTAACTACTTCTTAGCTTCCAGTGTTATGTCATTGAACTTTCTCCATTTTCTTATTCTTGTGGGTTTCTGCCTTATTAAAACAAACAGAAAAACTTAGAGATCTGTGTGTATTTATCAGGTATGATTTAGACACCCATACCAAAACTGTTTTTTTCTTTTAATTTAAGTTTACCACCAAAAGCTTAAAGCCTAAAAATGAATATTTGCAAGCAGTTTTTTTTTCTTCTATCATAAACAATTTTTTCTTTGAACAAACTGAAAAGGAGGTGTAAATATGCAATTCTGTAATTTCATAAGATGTATTTGATTGCAGAATGTATGTTTCTGAAAAAGCAGAAGAAATGGATCATCTTAGTTACTTTTAAATAGTGAACATGGGTCATTCTCTATCTGGGATATTGCAAGTGTTGTGTGAAGTTATATACTTTTGTTACAAAGGACCCAACTTTTTCCAAATTACAACTAAAGTTTGGGATATATTGGCTTAAAGATGAGTAGTGATTGTGCCATAGCATTCAAAACTTAGTGAAATCTAGTTAACATGTCACAGTATTCAGTTTTTATTTATGTATGTATGAAGGAGATGTTAACTTTGAGACTGTGCCTATTAAGAATGCCAAAATCAGAATGTCCTTCTGTTTATACACAGCTGATTTCTCGCATTGAAGAGGGAGGTTTGGAAACCGAAGGTCTCTTAAGAATCCCTGGAGCTGCTGTTCGAATCAAGGTGATTTCTTGGTTCTACTCATGTAAATAACTTTGTTTAATTAAACTTTTTGCATTTGCAAAGCTCAGTTGTCCTCCCTACTCTTTCTTCCCATTTTAGAAGATGAAAAAGCACAAAAACATCTTAACATTCAGTTTCTATTAGCTCCTCTACAGTCTCTTCTGATTGTAAATTTTGACTTTTTTCAAAATCACCCTATTACCAGTAACAATACTGTGATAAATAAAGAGGCTCTCTTATTACTCTCTGACTGTGCAATATAAAATAGGAACAAAAGTAAACAAGTAAACAATATAAAATAGGAACAAAAGTAAACAAGCAGAAGACAAGAGCAGTTCTGTCCTGCTGATGGAAAGAGAACATGATGAGTCAAGATACTAAGAGAGGACTGCTGACGGTCTGCATAAGTAACAGCGTGAGATTTATTTATTTTTCTTTTTTAAAGGGCAGGATGGTAAACTCCACCAGGTGGACAGAGTAGGGGACTTGACATTAGTCTCTGTACATTGTCATTCTTAGTGAGCTGGCAAAATGAGATTGTCTTAACCACTCCTGGCTGTCCCAGTTCCTTGGCTCACTGGACCCAAGGGTAGCCTGAGTCTGGCTTGTGAAAGAGTCAAGGAGATTCCCAGGCTTTCCAGTTGGAACCCCCTTTCTCACTCCCCTTCTTTCTATTTTCTCAAGATGACATTTCTTTCCCACTTTCCTAGGATACTGTGTGTCCTCCTCCTTTCTCTATTCCGACTCTTGCTCTGGGGAATCCAGTATCCAATGGATGCTTGGTCTAAGTAGAATTACCCTGCAGATGATGTAGATGGAATGTGCATCTCCAGGGATTTGCATTCTATGGGGACTTCATACTTGGAATTGTAGCTCTATCTGGAAAACTTATCTAGGGAATTTTTTGATAATCAGTCATTAACAACCTCCTTAATCCTTATCCTCGAAATTCAGCTCTAGCTCTAAAAAGATAACACAAGTCACTGGCCACATCCAATAGTTTGTCTTCCTGAATTTGTAAATCCAAGAAAAAATAGGATAAAGGGAAGAGATATTCCCTGTTCATCTCCTAAAGATGTATTCTGTATGAGCTCTTTAGAGCTAGATCAGGATGAAATGACTCTTGGTGGGTATACACTCTCCTGGCCAGTCGTGGCCATGGCAGTGCCGGGTCTGTGCAAAGATTCCACAGTTTGCATCACTTGCTGATTTTGTTAAGCTCCTTCAGTTTAAAGCACTAGTTTCAGCTTACATGGCTCTTACCACATTGTGATCTAAGTTTAATCAGATTTGAGTAACCTGATAAGTCATGAGAAATGCTGGGCTGGATGAAGCACAATCTTGGAATCAAGATTACCAGGAGAAATATCAATAACCTCAGATATGCTGATGACACCACCCTTATGGCAGAAAGTGAAGAAGAACTAAAGAGCCTCTTGATGAAAGTGAAAGTGGAGAGTGAAAAAGTTGGCTTAAAGCTCAACATTCAGAAAACTAAGATCATGGCATCTGGTCCCATCACTTCATAGGAAATAGATGGAGAAATGGTGGAAACAATGTCAGACTTTATTTTGGGGGGCTCAAAAATCACTGCTGATGGTGACTGCAGCCATGAAATTAAAAGACGCTTACTCCTTGGAAGGAAAGTTATGACCAACCTAGACAGCATATTCAAAAGCAGAGACATTACTTTGCCAAAAAAGGTCCATCTAGTCAAGGCTATGGTTTTTCCTGTGGTCATGTATGGATGTGAGAGTTGGACTATAAAGAAAGCTGAGCACCAAAGAATTGATGCTTTTGAACTGTGGTGCTGTAGAAGACTGTTGAGAGTCCCTTGGACTGCAAGAAGATCCAACCAGTCCATCCTACAGGAGATCAGTCCTGAGTGTTCATTGGAAGGACTGATGTTGAAGCTGAAACTCCGATACTATGGCCACCTGATGCGAAGAGCTGACTCATTTGAAAAGACCCTGATGCTGGGAAAGATTGAAGGTGGGAGAAGAAGGGGACGACAGAGGATGAGATGATTGGATGGCATCACCAACTCAGTGGGCATGTGTTTGGGTAAATTCCAGGAGTTCGTGATGGACAGGGAGGCCTGGCATGCTGCAATCCATGGGGTTGCAAAGAGTCGGACACTATTGAGCGACTGAACTGAACTGAACTGATATATATATATATATGTATATATATATATACCCTGCTCACAAAAGTCATTCAGTTTGCATCCCCTGGGTCTGAAGTCTGATGCACAGAGGTCCCCAGAACTGTTCAGGTGCTCTTGTAATTTTGATACGTGGCCACTGTCTCACTTCATCTGCTGACACCTGCGGCAGTTTCACTACCAGTCAATCAGGAACAGTGTGTGTGATTGGGAGATGAGTCTATCAAGAAATACATTCTCTAACAGAGAGTCTCTCAGAGGCCAGTTACATGACTCCATTCTACCCATCTTAGCAAGAACACTGGTTCCCCACATCACTGTTCATGTCCCGCGTTAACAAAAGGTGATGACCAACTCAGGAGAATCATAAACATGTTTACTTTGGTACACGAGGATGGATGTAATGTGGATTTCACATTTTGACCAGATCACTGGCAGAGGAGTGAATTCAACTATATGTAACTTCTGAGAAGGTCAGTGAAGTCGATTCATCTGGCTCAACACAGCCTGTTATCACAAACTGAATGATACGGCAGCTGGTCTCTGTTTTGCACATAATGTAAAGATGACATGCAAAATTTAGGGTTGTCATTCTTGCTTCCTTCCTTACCAAATTTTCTGGACTCTCCCTCCCCCTCCATCCTCTCTTCCTCTTCTCTTTCCTCTCTTTTCCCTCTTCTTTGTTCTCTCGCCCCCTTTCTCCCTCTTCCACAGGCCTTCTTTCCTTTCCTCCCTTCCTCCTCATCTGCTTCCCCTTGTCCCTTATTTCATCCCTCTCTCCTCCCACCTTTCTTTCCCCCCATTTCTAGGTTTGCCTTTGTGTATTTCACCAATTATAAAAACTAAGTAGGGGAGAGGATGGAATTGTGTGTTGGGAAGAGAAAGTGTAATAAATTCAACCTTACAGGAAAAACAAAGAACATTTCTTGGGAGAACAGTTTCAAATATTAGAAGGGAGTGACAGGAACTTGGAA
The DNA here is from genome assembly GCA_006410675.1 of Oreotragus oreotragus. Lineage (NCBI taxonomy): Eukaryota > Metazoa > Chordata > Mammalia > Artiodactyla > Bovidae > Oreotragus > Oreotragus oreotragus. The sequence continues at coordinate 252,527 of SJYX01024315.1, read as the reverse complement.
GGGTTTCTAACATAATAGGATTTATGCCACAGTGAGAAAGCATATAGAAAATAGTAATTATGAAACAAAACTGATTTATTATTAATAATTTGTCTGGCAGATTTTGTGGAGTCCTTGAGGTAAATGAATTAGGTACTTCTAATTCCACAAGGACTCCAGCTGTTTTTTGCAGCTGGCAGCAGGATGGCTGGGTCACTGACAGCCTACGTGTTTAAGACAGGGTGTACTAATGTATTTTTCGTACCTCATTTGCTATGGAACTTGGTTTTCCATTTCCCAGAGGTGACTAATCAGAGGTGGCCTTTTGCTTTAGGTCCATAGATTGATTAAGTATTTTGTTATATAATGTACTTCTAAATAAAGCACAGACTTTTTCTTTAAATAATTTTTTAAAAGTTGGTGAAAAATTATAGTATCTAAGTAAAGACCCCAAGTGTAAAGTCTGTTTTAACTGTTCTTTTATTTCAGCCTCTACTGCTTAAGGTTTGTTGCCTATCCTGGAAAATGTGTAAAGTTTTGGAATTCTAGACCTTAGGTATCATTTTCATTGATGAATTACACGTGGGGTAGGAGAAAATATTTTTCTGAGTAATAGAGAAGTGTTGGCCTTTAGTAGTTTCAGATGTCTTTTCAAAAAAGTAACATCTTGGGACTTCCCTGGTGGCCTGGTGGTTAAGAACCAGCCTTGCAATGCAGAGGACACAGGTTGGGGAACTAAGATCCCCCATGTCATGGGCAACTAAGCTTGCCAGCCACAACTACAGAGCCTCCACACTGCAACGAAAGACCTCATGCACTCAAATTAATAAATATTTATTTAAAAAGCAAATAATAAAAAGCCACAAAAGGGTAAAATCTCTTCTGAAGTGGGAAGTATATCAGTCTCAGCAAGGAAAAATAAATCAATTTACTGGTAGCTGTTTTTTTTTTTCCCTTTCTCTCTTCTGCCTTTCAGAATCTTTGCCAAGAACTAGAAGCAAAGTTCTATGAAGGGACTTTTAATTGGGAAAGTGTCAAGCAGCATGATGCCGCCAGCCTGCTGAAGCTCTTTATCCGGGAGCTGCCCCAGCCACTGCTCAGTGTAGAATATCTCAAAGCTTTCCAGACTGTCCAGAGTAAGTGCCACCCCTCTTTGAAGCAATCCTTGAGTCAGTGCCATCCATATTAATTGCTTTAATGACATTTTGCTTTGTGAAGAATATAACCAGATATATTTGGGTAGATACAGTGAGTGAGTAATGAAATGCCACTCGATGTTTTCTTTTCCTTTATAAATATACAACTAGGAGTAAATAAATAACAGATCTATCCGTATCTCTTCAGGTGCGGATTAATTATGTGCCCTTTAAGCAATACAGTGTATGTATTTTCATATTAAAAGCTGGAAACGTCACATTTATTTTTTAATAGAATGAGTCACGTAAGCTCTCTGATACATTTTTCTTGCCAAGTGTTAAAAGCAACACTTACCGGAGAAGCTGTGGATTAACAGTTATCATAAAAGCACAAGGAGATGTGACAGAGTCTGTGATTATTTCCTGAAAAATTAGCTTCTGAAATTGTCATGCAGAAACATGGAACAAATCATTTGACTGCTTCGTTGGTCGGGCGGGCAACAGATTTCTTATGTCTTTCCATTTTGTGGTCTTGGGCAGACTCCAAATTAACGTCTTGAATAGTTCTCAGTTCCTTTCCAGTGAACAGAGAGATCTGACGAGGTTCGTGTACTGGCATAATTATCCCTTTTAGTCATAGAGACCATCAAAAAAGGGAAAATGCTGTCACCACATTCTATGACCAAGCCATACTGTAAGTTCCAAACTGGGACACTTTGGAGAGTGAAAGAGAAGTACCGTTAATGATTATGCTGAACTGCAGTGTCAACCCCAACCTTTCCAGGCTATTCTTTTTTTTAATTGAAGTATACTGACATATAATATTATAGTAGTTTCACATGTACAATATTTGCTATTCGCATGCATTGCAAAGTGATCATCATAATGTCTACTTAACATCTGTAACCGTTCATAATTATAGAAAAATGTTTTCTTGTAATGAGAACTTTAAAGATCTACTCTTAGTAACTTTAAAGTATGTAATAGAGTATTATTAACTGTAGTTGCCACGCATAGTCTGATGCATAGTTTTGCATAGTGGATTGCCATGCCCTCCTGACCCAGGGGACAAACCCGTGTCTCCTGCGGCTCCTGCATCGGCAGGTGAATTCTTTTACCACTGAGCCACCTGGAAAGCCGCAGTTGCCATGCTTGCATTATTTCCCTGAGACTTACTTGTTTTGTAATTGGAAGTTTGTACCTTTTGTCTGCCTTTAGCCATTTCCTCGCCTGACCCTGATACCTATGGTGGTTCAGATTGTTCCACCAATCTGTTCTCTGTATATATGTGAGCTGTTTTGTTCTTGTTTTAGATTCTATATATAAGTGAGATCATAAGATATTTGTCTTTCTCCATCTTATTTCACTTAGCATAATGCGCTCAAGGTTCATCCATGTTGTTGAAAATGGCCAGTTCTGTTTTTTTTTTATGACTGAATATTATTCCATTATGTTCCAAGCTATTCTTAAAGCATGTCATATTGAGATGTTTCCCATGGCTTATTTCATTTAAGGATAGGGGTATCATAAATGATATCATCATATTATTTAGTTAGAATTTTTAGGGAAATATGACTGAAATTGTCATTAAAATTTTTTTAATGCTTAAGTTGTGCTATCTTGCATATATAGTCCTTAGATATGGATTGAAGGACCAAATTTATCCCTTAGAAGTAAAAGCAAGAGTGATTCTAGATATCCACAAGTATTACTTATTGGGATGGGGGTACTGAAAATAGGAAATATCAATACTAATAATGTACCTCTTCAACTCTCTCATTGCTGATTGGTTTTCTTATTCATTTCACAAATATTTATCGAACACTTATTTTGTTCCAGGCTTTGTTTTACATATTTCTGTTGGAATTGATAGGCTTTTAACCATGGACACCACATAATTTGTTCACTCACCATGAGAAGAAGTGTCACTGTTACAGGTGCACTCTGACACTGTTTTATAAAAGGTCCAATCTCTGCTTCTTCATTGGGGAATAATTATCATGCAGAAGTTAAAATTATTTCCAAAGCACTGTTGTGTGTCTGCAAACATAAGGCCGCCGTCATACGCTCACAGTTGGAAGTGAGCATTCTGAGAAAGAGAAGACTCTACTCTAACAGCTGCTTCTCCTGATCTCCCCCACACACACTCTCAACAAGGCTTACTGCTCACTCATTGTGTCTCACATTTCACAGTGATGTTTATGCCAAATAACTTTTTTCTTGCAAAACAGAAAAAGAAAGTAAAGAGAAGTATTTGGTAAAGACAAGCATTCAGATGTATTTAATCTGTCTGCAGATCTTCCAACCAGGAAGCAACAGCTACAGGCTTTGAACCTTCTTGTCATCCTCCTGCCCGATGCAAACAGAGATGCACTCAAGGTCAGATGGTTTCATTTACGCTAAACATCCCTCAGAACTAAGAGTCATTTTTCATTATTTGTGGCAAAACAAAATAATGTTATTGTGGAAATGTTAGTAGTTGTCTATAAAGTGAAGACCTATTTTTAAGGAGAGATAGTGAAAGTCACTAACTCTTTATTAATTTATGACCTGGGTTAGTCATGTTAACAGTATCATTAGGTTTGTTTTGTTTTTTTTTTTTTTGTCTTTTTTTCAACTATAACATTTCTTCTACAGGTGATTGTTAATAAAAACATGAATGTATTTTATTTTTTCTTCTTTCTATTATTCCTATATTTTCCAGTTTTATTTAGTGAGCGTGTACTAGTAAGGTAAAAATTGAATGTTTAAAAAGAAACTCCTAAAGCTCACCAAATATAGCCCATTGCTGCCTAAAGATGTTACATGTGTTTGTAGTTCCAAGCAGTAGAGTTTGAAGTAAGTCATAATGATGAACTTGAAATGTTTGATTAGTCAAAAGATAAACCAACTCAAATTCTAGTCATTTCTCTAAGGGCTTACCCTAAGTTTCCAGTCTATATCATCATTTCACAGTGATTTGGTCTGATAGTCATATGATTAAATACCATTTATTATGTATCATCAGAAGCCTTCATAATAATCAGCGGATTGTTCCACATTGATTAGTTTTCCTTAATGGCAAAAAATTTTAGAGTAGTTAAAAAAAGGTTTAATTATAAACTCTTAGAAAAAAAAATTTTAATTTAGAAAGCACATCTACCTTATGTTTTACTGTTACCTTAAAAAGTAACAGTTTTTTTATACAAGTAAGGGTACAACCCTTGCCCATTTACCCCCTATAGTTCCTTATATTTAAAATGAAAAAGAATCACGTCAAAAAATTTCCTGTTGAGAAAACAAAACCACCAGTTGGTAAACCTTGGAAATGTTTTTCTGTACCTCATTAAGACTCCTTGAGCTGAAACCAGGTNAGTTCCTTATATTTAAAATGAAAAAGAATCACGTCAAAAAATTTCCTGTTGAGAAAACAAAACCACCAGTTGGTAAACCTTGGAAATGTTTTTCTGTACCTCATTAAGACTCCTTGAACTGAAACCAGGTGAGCAAATTCCATGCTCTTGGAATAAATGTCAATACTCACTTTTCTGCCTGAAACAGTTGATGAGGATTGCTGGAATAAAACATTACATTGCTGCAAGACAACTTCCAATGAGTTGTTCCCTTTACTAAGTCAGAAAATAATCTTTCACTTCGCTGATTAACTTTGTGAGTAGCTGAGAATAGGTTTGGTTTGGTTTTGGAGACAGAGGCCAGCTCCAGGAAGGGTCATATTCAAGCATTACGTGGCCAAGGCTGCTGTGTATGGGTGGGTAGACTGTGGCTAAAATAGGGACATCGGGGTGGGTATCGGGCCCAGGGCGGGGTGGGGCCTGATTTTCAGTCTGTTCTCTGCTTGTCAGCCATGCCCTTGTTACAGTTCATCAACTACCCAGAAAGAGGAATTTAGTCTGTTTTCTGATTCACATATCTGTGTGATGGCCCTGTGAATGGCCAATATAAAATGGAAATCGAAAGACACATGAGTTACTTAAAATATGCCTCCTTTCAAAAGAGTTCAACTAGCAGTGGAAGAAATAGTTATTCCAATATGGTTACTATTGGGCAAGGTTGGTCCAGAACTCATTCTTGGATTTTACCTTTAAACCCCAGGCACATTCTTTTAAGACAAAATCTGTTTAAGAGTTTTTTTTTTTTTTTTTAATTTTAGTCTTATTTTTAGGACATAAAGTTACTGGAGCACAGTTGTATAAGTAGGTGGAAAATACTTTCTTGGGGTAAAAAATTGGAAATTGCCAAACAATTTTACTAATCTACTTAAGCTTTTGTAGGTTAATTAGCCAGATCTGATAAAGGTTTCAACACATGTCTAATAATAGAAATGCTGAAACAAGTATAGCATGCATACAAGAGAATAAACCATTTAAATTTAGTTCTCTAAAAGAGAAGGGAAACTTCACCACAAGATGATTTCAGGAAGCTTAATGCAAACTTCCTCAATTTTTCCAATTTTGCCACTCTTTCTATTGCCATTTGGAGGGATAGGATCATATACATGACTTGTATAGACTATTTCTACAGCACATCTAAGGGTTTGGAGGGACCATATTAAACCCTATGTCCTAGTTTAAATCTAAGGCAACAGATGCCTTTAGCAACTTGTTGACCAGGATCTTTTTTTTTTAACCTTGGATTATGTGCATTTGGACTAGTGATCAAACCTACCTTTGACTTGGAGGAATAACAAAGACTAATGTTAACAATGGGGAATCCATGTTAATGTTATTATTGACAAGCATTTATCTTTTTTGTAGTTTCAGCAAATTCATTGTATATATTTTGTTGTTTAATCTTGGCAGGCTAGGAAATTAGTATTCCCATTTTATGAATAAGAAGACTTTAAGGAACGGGATTCCAAAAGGTTTACCCTAAGATCACACAGAGCTGATTAGTAACTAACTGTGAAGTGAAGTGAAGTGAAGTGTAGTCGCTCAGTCATGTCCGACTCTGTGCGACCCCATGGACTGTAGCCTACCAGGCTTCTCTGTCCATGGGATTTTCAAGGCAATAGTACTGGAGTGGATTGCCATCTCCTTCTCCAGGGAATCTTCCCAACCCAGGGATCGAACCTGGGTCTCCCACATTGCAGGTAGACGCGTTACCATCTGAGCCACCAGGGAAGTCAACTAACTGTACTGAGACTCAAACTGAGGTTTCAGAGAGTGGGTCCAGGGCCATTTATATGACACCAGACTGGTGATAGATACTTTTTTTTTTTTTTTTTTGCTGTACTCTGCTACATGTGGGATCTTAGTTATCTGACTAGGGATCGAACCTATACCCCCTGCATTGGAAGCATGGAGTCTTAACCACTGGACCCAGGGAAGTCCTGGTGATAGATACTTTTAAGAAAAGGCAGCTCTCATAGATCAGATGTAGTGACGATACATCCGAAGATGAAGTTCTTTCAGCAAAGCCTAGGCTAACATTTTATTAGTTTTATATCTACACACATAACATTCTAATATCTGATAGTAGTATTTTGATTAACTATTGCATTATGCACACCACACTTAAGTGGTTTATTACCTAAACTCTGTAATTTATGCTTGTAAAGAAAGACACTGTTCCCTGAATAATTATTCTGGTCTCTGGAACAAAATTAAATTTTTTTCCCCAAACTTTACCAATTAATCTTTTGTTCTCATTTGAGACGGTATTGTTTCTACATAACCTTATTCTTGGATTACAGTTTAACTTTCTGAGCACGGGATCAAAAATTAGATACATGAATCTCATTGTTAGATAGTAAGGCTATGCCTTTAGTTTGTTTCAAACTTTGAGAGTCTATATAACACCTAAACTGGATTCAAGATCAAGCTTTTAGAGCTTATAGGAATTTTTTTTCCCCTAAAAATTTTGTGAGAGAAGAACAGTTTTTTTTGTTGTTGTTGTTGTTTTTCCATTTTGGCATAGTTTATTTGGCCTTTTTTACCTAGGAATTTTAGGCTAAATGTGAAAACATGCTTCTCTTAATAGTTAAGAGTTCAGAAACAAAGTCCGATAGATAGGCAATTAAGTTACTTCTCCCCCATTTGCTCACTCTATGACATCGGGTAAGTTACATCCATTCTCTTAGATGCTGTTTTCTCATCTGTATGATGGAAATCGATACAGCTTCTATTTCCAACCAGGATTAAGTGAAATAATGTCTATGAAGTTCTTAAAACAATGCCTTGCTCATAGATATCATTGACTGTCTGTGCAGTTATTGTTGTTAATGGTTTAGACCAAAACTGATTCTCAGAAGAAGAACTGGAAGCTTTCTGTCCTGGCAGAAGGGTGGTCTAAGCTGCCTGTGGTTGTTGTAGAGGACGGGCTCGGAGGAGACAAAGTATTGGCGATAGAGATGGGAAGTGGGTGGCATCAAACTGAGCATGAACTAGCTTGGTCTGGTGAAAAGCTTCTTTTCATTTTTTTTTTTTTTTTCAATTCTCTTCTTTTTGTCTCTAGCTATTCCCCCTCCTCCCCATTAGAGTCTCCACTCTTTTTGGATTTCATGTCAGCCAGCTACTGAATCCCTTAAAACAAATGCAACTGAGATTGCATGAATCCTTTTAAGGTTTTTCTTTTCTTTTTTTAAAAAATTTTAATTCCTAGAGATAAAGTATAGCACTTCCTGCAAAGTGAATATTTGTTTGATATTTTAACTATTTTTCAGTGCTCCATGGCTTGGTAGGGACACAATCTGATGCTTCTCTATTCCTCTCTCCACCGGCAGCTCAGATGTGTGTCTCTTGCATCATTCCCCGGGGCCATAGTCCTTAGCAGACACACAGTACCACCTCAGGGTGTGTTAACCAATGGAGCAGCTTTGAGGACAAGGCCCACTGGATATGGCCAGCTGACTGTGGTTATGTTCAACTCAGTTATTTTTTTTTTAAATAAATGAAAATTTCATGTGCTACAGTGCTTTAATCTCTTATCTTCATGTACGACACAGATCTCAAAGAGCCATTTCTGTTTCAGGCCCTGCTTGAATTTCTCCAAAGAGTCGTAGACAATAAAGAGAAAAATAAGATGACAGTCATGAATGTAGCAATGGTCATGGCCCCAAATCTCTTCATGTATCACACATTGGGTTTGAAGTCCGGCGAACAGCGAGAATTTGTAATGGCAGCCGGGATAGCTAATATCATGCACTTACTGATTAAGTATCAAAAACTCCTGTGGACAGTAAGTATATATTTTCAAGCTCTGTTAATTTGAGAATATCTAGATCTTGAAGTCTTTATTATTTTTATATTGTTATAGTCTCTGCAAAAAAGTAACCAATATAGGTGATTTCAAATGCAGTTAAAAAAAAAACAAACTAATGTTTTCAATCTCATTTCCTAACATGATTTTATTGTTTCAATTTGGTAACTTCTAAAATATATTATTTTTGCTAATGGAATTTCTGAGGATTATTTTTTCCTGGATTATTGTTAGGCATCCATCAGCTCTTGGTGAGTTTTTCTTTCTCTTCTGACAGGAGAGGCTAGCTGGTTAGCTTTTAGAAGAGGTCTATAGGTTAAAGAGGCAAGGTTATAGATAGATATAACCTAAAGGGGCCAACCATTGAGGTGGTGACCCCTAATGCCAGTTACCTCAGGCATTCCCTTCTCCAGGAGGTCTCCCCAACCCATGGACCGAACCCCGGCCTCCTGCATTGCAGGTAGATTCTTTACCATCTGACCCAGGAGAGAAGCCCTCACACAAAGGGGCCAACTGTTGAGGTCAGTTTCCTCAGGCAGTCTCCAGTCTTGGCATAGGAAATGGCCACTATGTCTTTGAACTTCACCAAGCCTCTCTTTGAACCTTACACAGTGGGTGGTAACTTGCATCACCTGAAGGCTCTGAACACATAGTGAGTAATACGATCCATTTTTTCCCCATAGATTTAATGAATTGCATAGTCTTATCAAATAGATAAAACTTTTACTTATCTCCAAATATAAGAAATAAAGATAATTATTTCAATAGTTGAAAATGTTGCTGCTACTTTTTCCTCCCCAAACTTAATTTCATTTCTCCATAGATCCCCAAGTTTATTGTCAACCAAGTAAGGAAGCAAAACACTGAAAATCATAGAAAAGATAAAAAAGCCATGAAGAAATTGCTGAAGAAAATGGCTTATGATCGAGAAAAATATGAAAAGCAAGATAAGAGTACAAATGATGTAAGAAACAATTTGAAGATACATGTATTTATGCAGATTGTAGTACTGTTTTTTAATATCATATATACAACAAAGAGTCTTAAATGTTTTATAGTATGACTTTCTACACACTTGATAAGCTCTGGTACTGTTTATAAGTTAAAGGCATTAATAAGGGTAACTATGCTCATTAGTCGGGGAAGGCAATGGCACCCCACCCCAGTACTCTTGCCTGGAAAATCCAATGGACGGAGGAGCCTGGTGGGCTGCAGTCCATGGGGTCGCTAACAGTCGGACAGACTGAGCGACTTCACTTTCACTTTTCTCTTTCATGCATTGGAGAAGGAAATGGCAACCCACTCCAGTGTTCTTGCCTGGAGAATCCCAGGGACGGGGGAGCCTGGTGGGCTGCCGTCTATGGGGTCACACAGAGTCGGACACGACTGAAGTGACTTAGCAGCAGCAGCATGCTCATTAGTACTAAAAATAAGTCGGGATAGTTGCACAGGTCTTGGTAACTCAGCATGTGAGTTTGTTGATAAAAGAACAAAGGAAGATAGCAAGAAAGGAATGTCTCATCACACACTCACCCTCACTCACCCACGTGTACACACACAGATGACACGGAGATAGCAGTTGTCCACCAGCTGTAATGTTTAGTGGCTAAAGAGTCTCTTGTGTGAACCACTGATCTTTTCTTCACTTTTCTCATCTGTAAAATGGGGAAAAATAACTAACCCTGAAAAACAAATAGGTCGGTATTGGTATTGTGCCTAAGATCCTCCCTGGACTTCAGTAAGTCTTCAGAGGGTCTTAATGGGGTCATAAGAATTTGGAAAGAGTTATGTTGGAACACAGAAAATTAAAATATTTTTTAAAGGGATATCTAAATATTAGTAATCATAAACTTCTGTAAGAATATCTTAAGAACTGGTCTAAAATAATGAAATGTACATGAAAACACATTTAGAAGTGAGTTACGAAAGCTCTAACTTAAGAACATGAAAGGCAAGGGTTTCTATTGTTCTATTTATGGTGAAGACACCCTTCCACCACCAGCCCCACCATTGAGGTTCCTCAGTTACATGCTGACATCTTGTGGAATAATATGGAAATGCACTTACCAGCCTTTGTTTGATTTTCCTGCTTTGGCCTACTTAGGGATCTAGTAATCACACAAAAAAACGTTTTTTCTCCTTTATCGATTTATAGCTTTCATTCTTGAAAAATAGCATTTTATTGACATTAAACTTTTTTGGGTCAATTTGTAGTATCTTAAACATGTAAAATTTAATAAATGGGAGTTGTACATAGTGTGGTATTTTTTGAGAAATGATACAGGTTAGAAAGGATTTTTAAGATATCATTCTTATTTAACTTAGAATGTTTTGTTACTTCTAAGGACATCATGAATACGTGAACTTTTTTTTTTGTAGTCCTGCTTATTCACATTAATTTAGGTGACTTTATACTCTTGTCTTACTAATATTTAATGAGATAGTTACGATGTCATACTCTGAGGAATAGTTTAAGAAAACAGACTTGGTGCTATACCTTTTTAATAAGTCTTTTAGACAAAAATTAAAATGTTAATTTTTTGGAGATGAAATGTTTAAATGATTTGGTCATTTATAGAAAAATAGCATTGGATTTCTTTTAGTTATGTGAAGTGTGAAAGTGTTAGTCACTCAGTCATGTCCAACTCTTTGAGATCCCATGGATTATAGCCTGCCAGGCTCCTCTGTCCATGGAATTCTCCAGGCAAGAATACTGGAGTGGGTAACCATTCCTTCTCCAGGAGATCTTCCCAACCCAGGGATCGAACCTAGGTCTCCTGCATTGTAGGTGGATTCTTTTCTGGCTGAGCCACCAGAGAACACCTTTTGGTTAAACAGCTGGTCTGGGAACTGTGTCTGCATTAGTTAAAAGCTATATTGTCAGTTTAAGGTGTGGGATTAAGCCTGGATTTAACTCTCAGTTAAATCTTGCATTAGCTGTCACTTAATCTTTGAGTTTTGATTTTCTCTTCTGAGAAATTCAGCAATTCTTCTGATAAAATACTAGTAAATGCCTCCTTGTTGCCAAGCCCCTACTCCCTGTTAGGTCTTCAGGGGGAGATGGGGCCGGTGCTCTCCCACAGAGAGCAAGAGAAGGATGCAGGAGGGTGGGGCTCATAGATGCTAGAACTGTGTGATGGAGCCTGACCAGAGGACTCTGGGCTACAAGCAGGAAGTGGATATCAGAGAGGCAGAGTGGTCATCCATAGGTGATCGTGGCCCACAGTGGAGGTCATTTACTTGTCATTTTGGTTGAAACAATTTCATCAATTGCCAGATTTTTTTTTTTCAAGCTGCTATCATTTTATTTATTTATTTATTTATTTATTTATTTATTTTTACTTTATTTTACTTTACTGTACTGTATTGGTTTTGCCATACATCAACATGAATCCGCCACGGGTGTACCCATTTTCCCAATCCTGAACCCCCCTCCCAGCTCCCTCCCCATACCATCTCTCTGGGTCATCCCAGTGCACCAGCCCCAAGCATCCTATATCCTGCACCAAACCTGGACTGGTGACTCATTTCATATATGATATTATACATGTTTCAATGCCATTCTCCCAAATCATCCCACCTTCGCCCTCTCTCACAGAGTCCAAAAGACTGTTCTATTCATCTGTGTCTCTTTTGCTGTCTCGCATACTGGGTTATCATTACCATCTTTCTAAATTCCAAATATATGTGTTAGTATACTGTATTGGTGTTTTTCTTTCTGGCTTACTTCACTCTGTATAATTGGCTCCAGTTTGATCCATCTCATTAGAACTGATTCAAATGTATTCTTTTCAATGGCTGAGTAATACTCCATTGTGTATATGTACCACAGCTTTCTTATCCATTCATCTGCTGACGGACATCTAGGGTGCTTCCATGTCCTGGCTATTATAAACAGTGCTGCAATGAATATTGGGGTACACGTATCTCTTTCAATTTTGGTTTCCTCGGTGTGTATGCCCAGCAGTGGGATTGCTAAGGAGAAAAAATATTGGGAAACAATTGCAGAACAACAAAGTACAAGATAATGTCAAGTACTGTGGTTATGTGGTGAGTCACCAGTTAGTCAATTTTCTACCTAAGTCCCATCGGTTGCCAGCATTTTAAAACATTTTAGCCTTACAGTCTGGACATCCATCTTAACTGGACATATTGGAAGTGGGAGTAGCCTCAAGTTTCCTTGCCCTAGGGGGAATCTGCTTCCTGCAGAGCAGCAATTGCCTGGATCTGAGCAGCTCTTCACTTGCGTGGAACATGTGTGTGTTGGTCACTCAGTCATGTTCGACTCTTTAAACCCCATGGACTGTGGGGCTCCTCTGTTCATGGAATACTCCAGGCAAGAATACTGGAGTGAGTAGCCATTCTCTTCTCCAGGGGTCTTCCCAACCCAGGGACCTAACCTGGGTCTTATGCATTGCAGGCAGACTCTTTACCAGCTGAGACACCAGGAACACAGGCCATCTGTGTTTCCATAAACCATCCCCTCTTGCCCACTCCATATTTTTCATGTCGGTTTGTGTGTCTTGACTCTGCACCCAAATCATTAGAATGAAGCTGCCTGAGATGTTTTATTTGTTAAACAATTCTTGGATGTGTGCCTGTTACATGCCAGACACTGTTCTAGGCACTCAAAATACATTCTATGAACAAAACAGATAAAGCTCGCTGCCCTTATGTGGCTTAAATTTCAAAATTAAATATAATTAGTAAATTGTATAGTATGTTAGTATGTGGTTAAATGCACCTAAAATAATAATAAAAATAGTAGGGCAGAAAAAGAGGAATCGGGAGGGGGGAGTGTCTTGCAGTGTTAAGTTGTGTGGTCTGGGTAGTGTGCATTCAGGGGATGATGTGCAGGAGGGCAGGGAACTGAGCTGGGTCTGTATTTTAGGCAGCACTTTCCAGGCGGAGGGAATAGACTGCACGAAAGCCCTAAGAGGACTGGCAAGAAGTGATTGTGATGGGAGCGGAGCCAGCAAGGGGGACAGTGTCTGAAGTGAAGTCAGTGGGACCGTGGAACCAGATTATGCAGGGCCTTTAGGCCATTGTTAGGAATCAGGATTTGCCCTGGGTGAAGCACAATCATTTCAGGCTTTCGAAGAAAGGCTTGAAAATCTATATTTTAAAATCATCCCTTGGTCTGTTGTTTTGAAAACAGACTCTAGGAGAGTGAAGATAGAATAGGGAGACCTTCTAAAAAGTTCATGTCATAATCTGAGTGACAGACCAGGAGGTTGAGAGGTGGTAAAATTCTGGATATTTTTTGAAGTTAGACCATTGGGGTTTTTATTTAATTTAATTTTTGTTCTTTTTTTGGCCACACCACACATCATGCGGGACCTTAGTGCAGAGTCCTAACCACTGACTGCCAGAGAGTTCTGCCACTGGAATCCTTTGATGCTGAAATGAAGAGTTGTAAAAAAATAAAAATAAAAAGTCCAGAATGATTCAGAAGTTTTTGGCCTAAGAAATTGAAGAATGGGATTGACACTTAGGGATGATCACAGTTTCAGTTTAGGGTCTGTTGAGTGGAAGGTGTGTGTTGGATATCTAAGTGAGGATGACTGAGGGTGTTTGGAGGGAAAATTAAGTCATTCTGGCCAGTGAGGTGCATGGAGGAGCAGGGACAGAAAGAAGGCAGGAATGAGGCTCCAGGGAGAGCCAGGCTTCTATTGTGTATATGGTGGGGAACTGCTGAAAGTTGTGATCCCCCCAGGAGGTAACATGATTGTATTTGCATTTTAGAGCAGTTGCGATGCTTGGCAGGTGAAGGATATTGTGAGAGAAGGTTAGGTAGGAGATGCCAGCTAAGTTCATTGTTAATTGGAGTATATATAAATAAATTGGTCAAATCTCTTTGGAGAGCATGTGGCAAAATCCTCAAAGTCATGCAAATAATTATGCTTAAGTTCATTGCCATTTTCTTTGTTTGGGTCAAAATTAGAAATAAACCAAAAGGAGAGAGGTGATCAGTTAAATATATTATGACGTATCTATTTAATGAAATACCATGAAAGTGGAAAGGTGTGTATATGACATTGGAAGATATTTGTAATGTGTTGAAGGAAGAAATTACAAATCAGTGAATTGTTTATTGCTATATTTGTAAGGGATAATAATTATCATTATTTTGAATGCTTATCAGAGGTCAGGTATGCTGCTAAACATTTTACCCACATTTTGTTTAGTATTCCTTGCAGTTTGCTGCTGCTGTTTAGTTGGAGCTTACTCTTAAAATAGTCTCTCTCTCTCTTGTTTTTTTTTTACAGATCAGGAAAGTGAGGCTTAGCAATCGTAAATAATTTACTTAAGGTTATCTAGATAGGAAGTTGTGGAGCTGGAATTTGAAACCAAGTCTATAGGACTTTAAATCCAGGTCTCTTTACTGTTAGCCTCTCTTACCCACAGAGCACAGAAAAATTCTGAGAAGGATATATATATATATATATATCCCAAATCCTGGGCTTAGGTGTAGTAATAAAATGAACATGTTTTACTGCCATTATTACATATGTTTAATATATAGCTTTAAAAACAGGCTTGGGCTGAGCTAAGCCCCAGCTTTGGGAATGAAAAGAGTATTGACTGTGAGCCTGAAAGACCCTTATCAGTGAGATGGTAAAAACTGATTGGATGTGAGGAATGTAGAAGAAGAAGGAATCTAGAATGACTTGCTGATTTTACCCTGGGAGACTTTGTCATCGAGATAAAACATCCAGCTAAAGGAACAGACTTTGAGGTAGTCCATTTTTGGCATTTGGGGTTGACATGCCTATGGAAAAGTTGTTTATATGGCCTGAAGCTCAGGGGGTGGACAGAGCTGGAGACATGCATTTGGGACCAACATAGAGACTGTAAAGCCACAGTGTGATTCTTGTTACACAGGTAGGCACATGGGGTAAGAAATGAAAAAGAAAAAAAAAAGCAAAAATACAAATATTTAAACAGTGGGCCATGGAAAAGGAACTGGTAGAAGAGGCCAGGAAGTAATAGAAATAACAGAAAGTTGAAGGACATGCACATGTGTCTTGTATTGAAAACTGTCAGAGTTATTTCCCCCCATTTGGTGTACATGTGTTTGTGTGCATATATATTTTATTATGGGGTTTCTCTAAAGTACACAAAAATAGAATAGTATGTGAACTTCCATAAACCTATCACCAACCATCAAACACATTTTTATATCTTGTTCCATCTTGTCTTCCACACCGTTTTTCCTTTTAGTATTTTTAGAGAAATCATAGACCTTTCATCATTTCACCTATAATTACCTCATTTTGCATCTCTGTTTAGAAAGGATCTTGGGCAGCTTTGATGAGCATCTAGTTATGAATTGCTGAATCACACAGGCTTTCCATTGTGGACTTAGATCTGTGTGATTCTTCTGTCAGTCAAGTATACCTCTAAAAGTAAAAGGAAACTCTGCATTTATGAGAGAGCATGACCACAGAGCAGGGCTCTGTGAGATTCTGTTAAATAAGGCATTTCATTCCATCTGCCATCATTATAGAGGAAACAAACATTTTCTTCCCTAAGGTTGAATTTCAGTGTTAACTCAGGATGATCTGCTGGTCACACCCTTAATTAACAGTTGAGGAACTTGAGCTTTAGAGAGTCTACATGACTTGCTAAAAGTTCCAAAATGATCTTGTGACATTTTTGGGGTTTTGGACATGAAAAAGAAATCTGTTGCTCTCATCTTCTGCCATTTCAGAAGAATGCTGGAGTTGGCAGCAGTGTGGTGTAGACTCTGGGTCATTTGTGGCTGAGGTTGTGTGTCTAGTCACAGCTCTGTTTAGAATCCCATCTGTGGTTTCACCTAATAGCTCAGACCCAGAGCATTGTCACAGGTGTTGTTTCAAGCATCTGCCTTGGGTCTAGAAATAGTGTCTGGCTCTACTTGGGGACCCATATGGAAAACCAAATCACAATATCAAGCACAAAATCTTATTTCTTTCAGATATTCTCTGATTTTTTTATAGTGCCTAAAAAATACCATATTAAAAGTGAAAAATATCAGAATTTAATTCATTGTCAATTAAGTGCTTATTAATGATAGAACTTGTTTCAGACCTTTAAAATTCTCTGTGTCTGTAAGGTGGATAAAAGTTTAAGCATTTGGGTTACAAAAGCCTAATTAAAATTAGACAGTTCAAGATAACAGAGAATGATTTTCATATCTCCACCTCCAATCAGATTAAAGTGATGAACATGCCATTTTAGTTGAAGATACCCTGCTAAAATGTCCTTGTTAAATTTTCCAAAATACATATCATATCTGGCCTTTTTTTGAGAAAGTTGTATTTCCAATTTGCCCCTTTGAAGACAGAGGTTTTTTTTTGTTTTTTGTTTTTTTTTTTTGTGGGGGGGGTAGTATTAAAATATGTCACCTTTACATTTCAGTTATCTTTTAATTTAAAAAAGGAAATCAATGTTTCTTCTAAGTGTGACATTAAATTTCTAATCTCTAGGGTATAAAAATATGAGCAACACAGTATTTGTGTACACCTTTTGAAAAAATGATAAGATCATTGTTTATTTTATCAAACAGTAAGAAATAAAATTCTGTTTTTAAAAATATATTTGACTGCAATATGTAGAACACGTGAGGACCATATGAGATTATTTTCTCTGTTTTAACAGTCTTTGCATACCTAAGAAATTAACATTTTGTAAGTTGTGAAATCCTTTGTGACTAATTTTTAATCACATGTTAGTCAAAGAATGCTCTTTTCCAGTCTTTTTGTACATTATAAAACTTCATCTCACAAGCACACCGAAAGAATTCTAAGAAGTAAGAGACAGAGTCAGCTGCTAAGACAAACAAAATGTGAACTAGGAAGGATACAAAGATTCTGCTGCTCAAGGTTTAGCTCTTATTATGGCTCGAGCTAAGAACAGATGGTTTGGCTTAATGATCAGGCTGCTGCTAAGTCACTTCAGTCATGTCTGACTCTGTGTGACCCCATAGACTGCAGCCCACCAGGCTCCTCTGTCCCTGGGATTCTCCAGGCAAGAATACTGGAGTGAGTTGCCATTTCCTTCTCCAATGCAGGAAAGTAAAAAGTGAAAGTGAAGTCGCTCAGTTGTGTCCGACTTTTCGTGACCCCATGGACTGCAGCCTACCAGGCTCCTCTGTCCACAGGATTCTCTAGGCAGGAATACTGGAGTGGGTTGCCATTTCCTTTTCCAATAAACACACATGTTGTGTGTATTCATGTCCCTGGGATTCTCCAGGCAAGAATACTGGAGTGAGTTGCCATTTCCTTCTCCAATGCAGGAAAGTAAAAAGTGAAAGTGAAGTCGCTCAGTTGTGTCCGACTTTTCGTGACCCCATGGACTGCAGCCTACCAGGCTCCTCTGTCCACAGGATTCTCTAGGCAGGAATACTGGAGTGGGTTGCCATTTCCTTTTCCAATAAACACACATGTTGTGTGTATTCAAAGCTTGGCGGCTCAGTGTAATTAGTGTACTAACATCTTTAGTATTTGATACACCATGATTCTGGAGCTTGATGGTAATTGTTGTACACTATTTAAATGAGAACTTTGACATCATTTACTGTTTGTCATCTTTAGTAAATACCATTTTTCTATCCTTGTCAAGATACTAGGGAAAACTTTCCAGAAACAACTTTCAAATGCTTCATCTTTAACTATTACATGTGTCAGTTAAGCTCATTTCTCCTCCAGCAGTAAAGAGCAGGAGAGATTCAAATTGAGGCTCACAATCTTTTGTAGTGTAGTGAGAATTTGGATGAGATGTATTACCATGGAAATAAACACTCTTTGAGAATTCCCTCTCTCTTCCTCCCTCCCATGAACACACACACACACGCGGACACACACACACGCGCACACGGAAATTGTAGGAAATGTTTAATTGCATAGCTGTAAGCAACCTATACACAAGCTGCTCCCCATCTACTGGCAAAAGCCAAAATACAGCAATTACCTGGCTTTTCACATACACTTGAGAACTCTCACGTGCCTTTGGATGCTGGTACCTGGGCCTCTTCCTTCTAAACTAACAATCAAAGAGAGTCTGGATGCCCGTGAGAGGTGTGGTGCTGTCTGTCGGTTACATCTCCTCACACCAGCCTGATCTCACTGTTGGGTTTTGCAAGAAAGCTTGGCCATGCCCTTCACAGTATGATCCCTGAACTCATTTGGGAAGTGTAGCCATGGTCCTGTTATTAGGGGTCTTCAGCAGTTCATGAGATGCCTTGGGGGGAAAGTGACTGCATCCCCTGTTCTCTTTCCCTTCCTGTCTTTTCTCAGTAGCAAGGGGAATAGTAGTATCAATATGGTAGACAGAGGCAACTTAACTTTTTTCTTTTAGACAATATTCCCAAGACTATTTTTTGCTATTAAGGAAAGTGCTCATTGCTATAGTTTTATTCTGGAGAAATTTTACTTTTATTAGCATATGATTTTGAGTGAGACTTTTTCTACACAGTGTGCATGCAGGATCTTAATTCCCTGACATGGGATCAAACCCATGCTCCCTGAATTGGGAGCAAAGAGTTTTAACTACTGGCCCCACAAGGGAAGTCCCTAGTGAAAAATATTTTTGAGTGACTCATTTAATCAATAAACATTGATAGATGGCTACAGATGTGACTCAGATATGTGGCATGTAACTAGAATACAAGTATCATAAATTAGGATCTCTATTATAAAAGAGATTCAGTGGGAATTTCAATGGAAAGAGGAATTTCCTTTTGATTCTGTGAAGTCAAAAACCATCTAGGGAGTGCTCCATGGGGTTTGAGGTATGTCAGCTTGGCCTTGAAAAATGGATGGATACCAGGGAATATTTCAGAAGGGGAGGAAAATGTGCATAAATACAGGAAAGCGTGAGTATTTTCAGCAAATTTTGACTGTCATTTTGTTATCCAAAGAATGGAATGTGCCACGAGGAATAGTGGGGAGAGGCAGGGAGCAGAGGAAGGTTGCTATATTCCTGAACTCTCTATGGCACATTTATTATTTTTCTGGGTCATTTTGATATTATAACTCATTTATTGTAGGACCTTCTGTATTTAAAAACTTAATCATATTATCTTACTTCACTTTAAATGTCAGTATAGGTTTTCCTGCCCTTTTTGATAGTCTAGGATTGTAGAAGATGTAATTATGGAAATAATTTCTATGACTATGACTTTTACCAGAGAAACCCTCTTTGTCAGGATAGTTGGCACTATGAGTTTAGCAGAATTTCCTAACTTTTAAATCAGGGTAAACTGGATGCTGATCTGCAAACCCTAACCTGCTATTTAGGACCCTCCTATAGTATGGTAATAATAGACTAACAGAAACCAAAATGCCAATTTTTTTTCCACTGAGTAGACGAGGTAGATTGGGTTTTATGGACATAGACTCAGTACTTCCACTGTTGCTATTACAATTATCACGCCAACATTCAAGTTATCAGGCCTAGCTTATTGTTTTTCACCTCCCATGAGGAAATAGTTGAGGCCAGGCCAGCAGGCAAAATCACCATAGCAGGACAGAAGCTAGAGATGAATCCCACGGGAGAAGTGCATATAGCATGATCCTTGAGTTATAAGATGCTTCAGTGATGAAATAACTGCTTTGGAAAAGGATGACAACAGTATCACATGAAACGCCCCAGTCATTGTAAGAACCTGCTCATTTTCCAAAATATTACAGATGAAAATGTGTCTTAGAATCAAAGAAAACAGTAAATTAGCCTTGTAAATTAGAGGTGAGGTGGAGGTCAGGTATCAGGCTAAACTACAAGCCCCAGAAGCTGGAAGTCAACAAACCAAGGCAAGGGTCCAGGCTGAATGGGAGAAACTGAGCAGGAGTTGAGGGGTCAGGGCACAGTCTAGGATCAGGGATGGATTGAACACAGTATCCCCAGGAAGAGGACTGAGGCCAGGGTGCTAGGAATGCAGTCCATCCCCAGCTGGATGGCCAGTGGGCAGCTCCACATGATTTGTCTTTGTGTGGCTTGGAGGGGCATGCACCCTGCCGGGCTTCACTGAGTGGTCAGAGGAGGCCTCAGGCTGTCTCTATAGGTGAAGCGGGTGTTTCAGGTTTGTTTGCGGGAACAATACCATTGTCATCATACACAATCCTTTGCTCCTTTGATAATCCTGTGCAGTATCACTTTTCTTCCACATGATTTGTCTTTGTGTGGCTTGGAGGGGCATGCACCCTGCCGGGCTTCACTGAGTGGTCAGAGGAGGCCTCAGGCTGTCTCTATAGGTGAAGCGGGTGTTTCAGGTTTGTTTGCGGGAACAATACCATTGTCATCATACACAATCCTTTGCTCCTTTGATAATCCTGTGCAGTATCACTTTTCTTTGTTATTCCCATACTACATTTCATATGTTACTAAGAAGCAATCTTATATCTTTTGAGGACACCTATGTTTTTATGCAACCTGATCTAAAAATCATCTTATTTCTGTTACATGTTGAAAAGCATCACATTAATTCCATGTATGGTATATTTATACTTTGTTAAAAAAAATTCAAGACCATATACATTAAAAAATGATGCTGTGAGCATAAAAATTGTGCACCAAAGGACTTGTGTCTTATTTATTTACTGGTTAAGTAAATAAATTTGCTAAACATCAGTAGCACAATGGGGTATTCAGTAGATGCTTAGTAAATTCTGGTTGAATTAAACAGGGTATTTGTAGTGTTTAAAACATTATGTTTAAACATAATTTGTGCATGCTGTTTGGTCTAAGGTCTGTTCAAGAACATATGGTTATAAATAATAAGTTAGTATTTATTTTAGCAGAACCATTAGGACTTAATTAAGTCTAATATTTTGAATGCCATAGTTGATGTTTTGATATTATAATCCTCAAAATCTTTCTTTGATAGCCTCCCAAATACATAAAATGTTCTTAACATCTGTGGGCACAGGATTTAGAATGAGTCATCTCAGGTTCAAAGTGTGCAGTCACAGTGTGTGCTTATCAACCTAGTGAGGAGCTGACACAATACAAATGTATTGAAAAAGTATGTTTCGTTTATTTTAATACTCTCAGGGACAAAATTTTTGTGAAGTTTTGTGAATGTGCAGGAAGATTTTTTTTTTAATGCATACATTGCAATAGCCCACAAAGTAACTTCATTCTGATTCAATTTCATAAATTGCTACATGAAGAAGCACCCTCCAGTAGATAATACTCAGAAATCAGCACTTAATATGGCAGTAATGGTTATTGCTGTCATTCTTTACATCTTTAAAAATAATTAAGCATTACTGCACAGGCATTATAAAGTTCCCCTATCACCATTAAGAGGATATTTGAGGTTTGATGTAATTTAGTAAATTACATTATACAGTAGTTAAGGTTTTTATGTAGTGAAGTAAAATGCATAGTAGTTAAGCACACTTACCGTATAATGCACTGTACAGAGTTACACGTTCCAGCTGCTGCCAGCTTTGTTCCAGTGTCATTATTGCTTTGCAGGCTGACGTTCCTCAGGGAGTGATTCGAGTACAAGCGCCCCATCTTTCGAAAGTTTCCATGGCAATACAGCTAACTGAAGAACTCAAAGCCAGTGATGTACTTGCCAGATTTCTCAGCCAAGAAAGGTAGAGGCCTGTTTTGTTTTAATTATTCCATGGTATCACTCACTTGCTCTCTCTCCCTCCCCTCTTTTTCTCTTTTTTTCTTCCTTTTTTTTTTTTTTAAACGATGACTGGTGTGAAGGACTTAAAATGTTAGTAGAAAAGGAAAGTAGACTTAAAAATAATACTGTTGGAATGAGTCGAGTTCACTGCGTGTAGTTTGTGTTCGAGTTGGGCCTGCTGCGGGCAGGAGGTCTGAGCATTCCTTCACTCTGTCTGCAGTGGACTTGGCACATGACACCACTCAGTATTCTTTCCAGAATATGGTGATTGGAGGTTAATTACTATGTGTAGTCTGTTAGGAAAATCACTAATTAGGATACAGTGGGATTAAAACAAAGGATACAACTTCTTCAATGAAATATAATGAATACAAAGAAATGCTTACATTTTAAGACAGAAGGTCTAAAGAATTCAGATGGGACAGCTGGCCCGAGGAGTTCTGAAGTCACAGGACAAAGCACACCCTCCTCAGTAGAGACCACCAAGTCTTCCCCTCTGTTATGGGGCTGATGAGGCAGGAGGAGTCTTTTGAAAGCCATTGATTGGCATCCCCTTTAAGCTGGAGAATAATTGCTTTACAATGTTGTATTGGTTTCTACCATACGACACTGTGAATCGGCCGTAAAGTATACATATGTCTCCTCCCTCTTGAACCTCCCTCACACCTTCCCAATACACACTTTTTGAGACATGTTTGAGATATCTTTTCTTGAATTTGGGAGGTTCGAACAGGGTATGGATATTTCAGTGTTCAAATTCTTATTTTTAGCTGAAATTATATTTTAATGCTTTCCTTTCTCATTTCCACTTACTGAAATAAATCTAGCTTTTTTTTTTTTTTTCTTTTGAAGACAGAGGCCTCAGAAGCATTAACTGTTTGGCTTCTTTTTACTGATTTCATCTCCCATAGAATTTAATCTCTTCATTCTTTCATTCAAGTTTGCTGTCAAACTTTCTCCAGTTTTAATACAGAACTGCGTGTATTTAATATGTCTCTGCTCTGTCTATGGCCCTCTGCTAGATGTTGAAAAGGGTATAAAAAATATCTTAAAGTGTCTTCCCTTGCAGTTTGTAAATTGGAAGAAGACATGAGCCTGTGTAGTTAACAGATGGTGATGAAATAAAAGAGAGGCTTATTGGTAATTCTGGGCTTAAACTTCCCTCTCAACCACACTCTGAGGGAAGTACTATCATTATCTTCATTTTACAGATAAGGAAACTTGAGACTTTCAAGGTCATATGTTACTGGGTGGTGGAGCTGAATTCTAAATCTGGAGTTTGTCCCCAAAGGAAGTCCTTTAAGCCCTCTCTTTACTGGCTCGGGGACCAAGAGGTCATCATGGATCTGGGGACCACTGATGTAGAGTCTGGGAATAGATGGACTTTGAGGGGGTTAATTCCTGGACCAGTTGGAATTGAGGGGGGGATTAGGTCCTGGGAGCATTTGGAGTTTCTTGGATATCTTTGCTCCCTAAAAGGTCTCTCTGCCTCAAGGAGGTCAATCCACTTCCTCTGTTCCCTGAGCTGACGAAGTAGATGCCATTCTTCCCACCAGGAGTGGCTTCCCATCCTCTCCCGAAGTGTGTACCTGAAGATCTGGCCAGACTTCAGATACAAGCAGCTCTTCCAGGCTAGACATGGTTTAATTTATGCAGAGTTTACTTGCAGGACCCAGATGCTCAATTTCGTCTGCAGCTGTGCTCCTCTACTTGTCGGTAATACAAAGTGTGACTCTGAAGTTGTGTGAAGCACTCCACTGTGACTTTTATAGTTAGGGTAGAGTAGGATAGTGGTAGACATATTCTTATAAGAAAGTACCAGGTTTGTGACAATTGCCCTTTGTCTGTTTGGATTTACTGTTATTGGTGCTTTTATTAAGCAAACATTTGCTACCCACTAAAGCAGAATCCTTTCTTCTACCTCCTCTCCTCTCCCCATCCTGCTCCACCCAAAGGGAAGTCTAGCAAACTTTTTGGTCCATTTGCCTTTTCTCCTCCCAGTGCTCAGCCCTTTCTTTGATGCTTGGGGATGCTGGAACCAGATAATACCAGATTTTCCTGTTTTATGTTAGGCTAGTTTTTATCATCTCTGTAAGTCTCAGGCTCCTCATTGTAAAAGTGGGCCTACGTTATAGCCATGTGATAATTAAATAGGACAATGACCATAAAGTACATAGAATTATTCATCTGGGCCATCTAATGAGTGATGTTTTCAATAAATACTTATATGTATCTTTTCTTCCATGACTTTTCTCTCCTTATTTGCCTTTCTCTTGTATAGGGACAATGGGAAACCCCACTTCCCTCCATCCTTTCCCTCCCCTGCTTTCTCTACTGAAGCCAAGAACACACAAATGGCATAAAATAAATGTGTGATAACTTATACATTCATTCACCAGTCTTTGGTAATAGCTGTTGCCTTTTCTTTCATTATGGATTTGTTGATTAGTATTAAGTGAAAGCTAATGTATATCAGAAAATCTAGTTAGGTTTCTTTAAAGTAAAATAAGAGTATAATATTGGAGAAGCAATCTGAGAACAATAACCTGACTAGATTTTTTTCCATCTCCCAAAACATTCCATTTGGTTTCCGTAAAAATACTGACTCTTATTATAGTTTATCAGATTATATGCTGTATTAAAAATGAAAATGTAATTTTTGAATTATTTAATTTCAAAAATAAGCATACACCAGTTTGGAAGCAAAGTGAGTTGTCTCTTGGCCAGGATATGGCTCAACAGGGAGGATCGTAAGCGCAGGAACTCCCATAGCCCTGAATGGTCATTGTGCTGTGGACAGCAGAGTAGATGGAGCTGGGTAACTAGAGGAGCCACTGAATGGTTGGTTAGGAAAGCTTCTACTGTATCACATCTTTCTAATGGTTTGGGTAAAAGTCAGCCCTGGTTTTCTCTTGTCACTTCTGGGGAGTTTGTCCTCAGTGTCTCTGTCAGTGGTTCACAAACCCTTCTGTGCATCAGAATCTACCAGAGAGTGTTTAAAAACCAGATTCTAGGGCTTGATCTAGGCATATTAAATCAGATTTTCTAGAGCTCTGAATCTGATTTTTGGCAAGTTTTCCAGATAATAGAGATTTTTGTAAAGCACTTAATTTTGCCACTGTTTAAACCTAATGTTCTGGAGACTTTACTCTTTGAAGAGTGTAAACCTAAAGATGCATTCTACTTGTAAAGTCATCGTAATGAGTATTTGGTTCTATTTTGAGAGCATTTACCTCCCATATTGGGACAGTTAGCACAGGGAGGCTTATGAACTGTGCTGTATTCTTTATATTCATCTTGTACACTATTAGAGTGGCCAGCACAGCAAACCTGTGAGAAATACTATTGAATAAATGCAATGTGCAAACATTTCTTCTTAGAATTTCATGAGGACCTTTTTGGCCCCTATGCAAAATAGATGACCATATTAATAATTTTATGGACAGCTAAAATGTTACTTTTCTTTTTAACTTTACAAATTTGGGCACTGATTTGTTATTTCACCTTTGGATGTACGATTCCATTTGTTTATTTTAATTTACAGGTGTGACATTTTTATTACTGTTCAACACATTTAACAGATGGGAAAATACAAACGTGTAGATAATTACAGTATGTCTAAGTTATGAATTTTCCATACAAGCTAGAATTCCCCAAGCACATTAAAGTGATTTACTTGCAAGCTGTCTGATGATGCAACTAATCAGCTTGTTTTGTCCCTGCTAGTGGAGTTGCGCAGACTCTCAAGAATGGGGAAGTTTTTTTGTATGAAATTGGAGGAAATATTGGTAAGCACATTTTAAAAAATCTTTTATTCCATATGCTTACTTGACATTGCCAGTGGTTGTTTTTTTATATCTGTGGGAAAGAAAAGGAAATTTGAAGTAAAATATAACACTCTGTAGACAGTTGATGAGTATTATAGTTGATGAGGTTTTTTTTTTTTTTTTAATGGTCTGGCCTTTCTGTTCTGGCTCTTTTAGAGCTCCTTCTATGTGGACCCTGAGCCAAAAGCAAGTTCTCTAAAATAGAAATGACTTCTAAAATGGTTAATGAATTTTTTCAAAGCCTCTTTCTTTTTTATATGCTGATAGGTAGTAGTAGCGGGGAAGGCAATGGCACCCCACCCCAGTACTCTTGCCTGGAAAATCCAATGGACGGAGGAGCCTGGTGGGCTGCAGTCCATGGGGTCGCTAACAGTCGGACAGACTGAGCGACTTCACTTTCACTTTTCTCTTTCATGCATTGGAGAAGGAAATGGCAACCCACTCCAGTATTCTTGCCTGTAGAATCCCAGGGATGGGGGAGCCTGGTAGGCTGCCGTCTATGGGGTCACACAGAGTCGGACAAGACTGAAGTGACTTAGCAGCAGCAGCAGGTAGTAGTAGTGAAAGTCACTCAGTCGTGTCCGACTCTTGTGACCCCATGGACTGTAGCCCGCCAGGCCCCTCTCTCCATGGGATTCTCCAGGCAAGAGTACTGGAGTGGGTTGCCATTTCCTTCTCCAGGGGATCTTCCTGACCCAGGAATCGAACCCGAGTCTCCTGCATTGCAGGCAGGTTCTTTACCAACTGAGCTATGAGGGAAGCCCTTTTATATGCTGATAGCACATCTTAATAAAGGGAGCAAGCTTATTTAAGACCAAGTTGATACTTTTATTATCGTATAGTATTGGGTATTTTTTTGTGAAAGCAGAAGTTATTTTGCCATTATTGATTGCCTGCTACATAATACACATATGTATACATACACACATTGGTACCTTATAAAATAGAAACAGGATAAATGGATTTGTTTTGACCATGTCTTATATTTTATTTGCCCACTTATAACTATCAATGGGTTGTACTCATCTTTTTATTAAAATTTAAAGTAAACCTTCCTTCTTTTTTTGATCCTTAAAATGGTAAGAGTAAAATTGTCAACAAATAAATTCAAAATAGTTACTGAAAATACCTTAAGATATGTTTCATAGAATTCTTTTCTAGGACTTAAAAAATTTTAGTAAATATTGAAACTTGAATATAAGAATATGAAGTTTCCTTCAAAAATTTAAATAAATCACAATTCCACTAGAAATCTGGATTGTTAACTCTGCTAATCAAGTATTAGTATATTTGATTGTGCATTTTGCTATTAGATATTGGGAATTAAGCATGGTTTCTTAATAAAGGTGAATAAACTTTTAAGGAAGCATTTAAAAGCCCATCACAGACAGTATTTTCAGTTTTCTAACTTCATTTGAAACCTGTGCATTTGGAGAAGGACTACTCAATTAATTTTTCCATTATTGGCCCAAGCCTTATAATATTATGGGAGGTGGGAAAAAATGATAACTATTTCAAAATGTAAGACTCCAGAGTTAAACCACGAGGCTTAAATTTAAAATTACCTCTCTATCTCCCCACTCACTGTATTAAACTGATGTAACATCTCTTTCCTAGGGGAACGCTGCCTTGATGACGACACTTACATGAAGGACTTATATCAACTCAACCCCAATGCTGAGTGGGTTATAAAGTCAAAGCCATCATAGAAGATTTATGCTGAAGACAGCCAGCCATAAGGACTCCCTTAATCATACTTGCTGGGTCAAGAGTGTAAATAAAATAAATGGTGGGACTCTTATTATTCACATATACCCTACTCTTGAATAGTGACACACTGAGCCTTAAAATGTTCTAGATTTGTGCTGCTGCCAGATTATGTTAATTATTATTATTCATATTAGAAAACATCCCTGGAGTGAGAAGAAAGGAGCTTAATTAGCTTGTAGGCTATTTTCATCCACTTCGTGGAATGTGTCCAGATGCGACATCCCTTTTTAATATGAAAATATAGTCTTCCCCCTCTTTTTCTGTTCTAAAATGATATATACAGTAATAATGTGCATTTTCACTTTTCTCTTCTCCTGACACCTGCCTTCCCCTATATGGGCTTGTTTTTCAACCAGAAAGGTAACCAGGATCAGGTATGGCAAGATGTGAAGATAGTACCTCTGGAAACAGACTGAGTTCAGCAATATTTCTGTCTCTATTGTACATTAATATTCATCTCTTTGAGTCATTTGTTCAGACAGTGGCATCCCACTTCTTACTGCTGTATCACACGAAGAGACTTGCATTTTTTTTCAGTTCAGCTCACGTATGTGCTCAGAACTGTATCCAATATCAAGAAAACAGAACTGTCAGAAACTGCCAATTATTACTGCACTGTTTAAGACTTGCATACTCAGAATAAATAAAATATATCCATGTGGAATAACTGGATTATGGATAATGAGAGAGTGGAAGAGCACTTTGTGTATGCTGTAATCTCCTGAATGAAATTTAAAAAGTCATATAGCTGGCTTTACCTATTGTCGTATTAGCAGTACAAATACTGTAGCTGGCTTTACCTTTTGTCATATTAGTAGTACAGATACGTGCAGTAGTATGAGCCAGTCGTCGTTGAGAATGGATTCTGCTGAAAGAGGGATCTTTTTTTTTTTTTACACTCATAAATGAGTCACAGGAAAAATTATTCTTCTGAGTATGACACCATCATATGAACAAGCTTTTGTTTGTGTACTTATTTTAATCAGAGCAAATTTATTAAAATGCTGTGGAAAGACCATTCCCAGAGATTTTAATGCGCAAACCATATTAT
Organism: Oreotragus oreotragus; assembly: GCA_006410675.1. Classification (NCBI taxonomy): domain Eukaryota; kingdom Metazoa; phylum Chordata; class Mammalia; order Artiodactyla; family Bovidae; genus Oreotragus; species Oreotragus oreotragus. Next base: position 223,940 of record SJYX01024315.1, on the reverse strand, counting down.
AATAAGAGATGAGCCTCCATACTGTAAATAAGAGGAGTGAAGTGAGAGAGAAATGTTCCATATTTTATGAGTTTAGAGTGTAGTGAATAAAAGTGATGTACATGAATGTTGCACAAACTGTGTTTATGATACTTTTCAGTAGGACTTTAGGATAGGAAACATTGCACATTCTCAGAAGCTCTTGATGTCACTCTAATTAGGAGGGGAAAATGCTGCTAATGAGAACAGTCAGAAATTTTTAATTAAGAGCAGCCTGTGGATATGATCATTTAAATACCTTTGTGATGATTTGTGCCATTGCTTTTTTATTTAAAAAATTTTTTATAATTAAATGCACTTTTCTAAATTATCTTCTCTTGGAATTTATTACATTTAACCTGATCTGTTCATGAGTATAATAATGGGCTATTCTTGTTTTTGTTAAAAACCACTTCTCCTCTTTTATTTCTCCTATTTAGTGCTCCTGTGTTATTTTTAAAGTGAAGACACATGGGAGGTATAAACTTGTTTCCTTCCTTAGATTTTTCCTTATGAAGTTTCTATTCTTTAGGGTTTTTCAAAACACATTGTATTATTCTCTTTCTGATTTTTGATAATGTTAACCTATACAGTGTATTAAAAAGCAAAGACATCACTTTGTTGACAAAGATTCTTATAGTCAAAGCTATGGTTTTTCCAGTAATCAGGTATGGACGTGGGAGTGGGTCCATAAGAAGACTGAGTGTCAAAGAATTGATACTCTTGAACTGTGGTGCTGAAGGAGACTCTTGAGAGTCCATTGGACTGCAAGATCAAACCAATCAGTCCTGGAAGAAATCAACCCTGAATATTCATTGGAAGGACTGATGCGGAGGCTGAAGCTCCAACACTTCGGCTACTTGATGCCAAGAGCTGATTCACTGGAAAAGACCCTGATGCTGGGAAAGATTGAAGGCAAAAGGAGAAGTGAGTGGCAGAGAATGATATAGTTAGATAGCTTCACTGGCTCAGTGGACATGAATTTGAGCAAACTCCAGGAGATAGTGGAGGACAAGGGAGTGGAGCCTGGTATGATGTAGTCCGTGAGGTTGCAAAAGAGTCAGATATGACCTAGCAACTGAACAGCACCAACAACAAATATTAATTTCTCAGTGAAATGTTTATTAACATTTTTGTTTAATGAAGACAATATAAAAGCAAAATCAAGTGCTTAGAATGTAAGGTAGGAGTGAATTCAGTTCAGTCACTCAGTCGTGTCTGACTCTTTGCAACCTCATGAATTGCAGCATGCCAGGCCTCCCTGTCCATCACCAACTTGACTTATGGACTCTGAGGGAGAAGGAGAGGGAGAGGGAGAGGGTGGGATGATTTGCAAGAATAGCATTGAAATATGTATACTATCATGTAAGAAATGAATCGCCAGTCTATGTTCAATGCAGGATGCAGGATGCTTGGGGCTGGTGTATGGGGATGATCCGGAGGGATGATGTGGGGTGGGAGGTGGTTCATGTTTGGGAGTTCATGTACACCTGTGACGGATTCATGTCAATGTATGCCAAAACCAATACAGTACTGTAAAATAAAATAAAGTAAAAAAAAAAAAATAGTTAAGGTTAAAGTGGGGGAACAATGATTGTGCATCAAGGGGGGATGTCTCAATGGTAGATCTAACAGGGGCAGCCTGACCTCAACTACAATCTCTGTTTGTCACCTGTAGGGAGGGAAATCTCCAGGAGACCTGGTTTTCGCTAGCAACAGTTTTGTCACTCTTGGGCAAGGTTCAGGCCCAGTTCACACCCTGTCTTTAAGACGGATGATAGGCTTCAAGATGCAGTCTCTCCTGCTTTCCTCACACTGGCCCCAACACCCTACTAGATTCCTCCTTAGAAAAGGACAGGCCTCTTTAAACTCAGTTTGAATTCATAGATTCATTCTGTCTGGATTTGGCTTCCTTACAAAGATATTGAATGGGCTTTTTCTTTTTTTACACCCCTCGTTTGAGAGGGCACATTTACTCTTTTGCTGCCTGGTCTCAACCAATGAAATACTTGTCTCTGACGATTTCAGTGCCACTCTAGGTGGTTCATATTGCTTAATCCTTCATGGAGAGAATATAGATTGGAAGAATATTTTCCTGTGGATCTCTTCTCAATGAATCAAAGAGAAAATTTCAGGCTCCAATAATTTATAATGTATTATTTGGAAGGCAAGTTATACGAGAACATTTTCCTAGAGAAACATTTATTTGTGCTCTGAGGAAGCAATATTCAGCCCCAAGGGGTGTGTAAGATGAACTACTGTGATGCAGAGAAATTTACAGGAACTTCTATTTATATCTTTTCTGACTCTAAAAATAAGATTTAAGTATTTACTGTAAAAATTGCAACTGGACCCTTGTTAAGTTTATATCAGACGCTTTTCAGGTAAAGTTATTGAGTTCTGAAGGCCGAGGTGAGAATGTGCATTTGTAGGGTTGGACAGTAACACTAACTGAATTTCTTTGTCTATTGTGACTATTGCAGTTTGCATATACCCCTACAGATTATATATTGTTCATATTATATATTTAATATAATTATAGAATTATAAAATATAATATGACATTAGTGTATTATAAGTATTATTTAGATACATGTTATCACCCTACAAATCATATTTCTCTAAATTTCACTAAATTAACTTTGGAAAAACTTAAGATCCATATCATCTATTATCATTAGCCATGGACTATGCCTGGGTCCTTGGGCTGCACGTGTGATGTTTCATTGGAGGCCGAGCAGCATATTGAGGGTCCATCCACCATGTGCTGTGTGTAGCTCAGAAAGCCTGTTTTGAGACCCCTGTATTCTGAACCATGAGAGCAGGGAGGCAGCTGTTCCATCCAGGGTGGGAGGACTCAATGCTGCTACTGCTGCTGCTAAGTCACTTCAGTTGTGTCCGACTCTGTGTGACCCCATAGACGGCAGCCCACCAGGCTCCCCCATCCCTGGGATTCTCCAGGCAAGAATACTGGAGTGGGTTGCCATTTCCTTCTCCAATGCATGAAAGAGAAAAGTGAAAGTGAAGTCACTCAGTCTGTCCGACTGTTAGCGACCCCATGGACTGCAGCCCACCAGGCTCCTCCGTCCATTGGATTTTCCAGGCAAGAGTACTGGGGTGGGGTGCCATTGCCTTCCCCGAGGACTCAATGGCCCTCTTGGAAATGGAATTCTGCCTCTTCGAGAGTGCAGTGTGACATTCCCAGCATGTATTGGTAATAAAAGGATTTGGTGGGGCTTTTTTTTTAGTAAGATAGCATATGTATGTAAGTTTTTAGAATTTGTACTAGAAGTTGAAGGGCTTCCCACTTTTCACTAGTGGTAAAGAATCTACCTGCCAATGCAGGAGATGCAAGAGATTGCAGGTACGATCCCTGGGTCAGAAGATCCCCTGGAGGAGGAAATGGCAATCCACTCCAGCATTCTTGCCTGGAAAATACAATGGACAGAGGAGGCTGGTGGGCTACGATCCAAGGGGTTTCAAAGAGTCGGACATGACTTGGCGACTGAGTACACACGTATACCTGAAGGGACCTTGAAATTATAAATGCTGTCACCATAGGGATGGGGTTATTTTTTTACATAATGTATATATCAATACAATAATATGTTCATTACATGAATTAGTTACTTCTTTGGAATTATGTGCTCACACATATTTTACTATAGGTTGGTGACACACATTGCATTAGGGTTGTGGTGAAGGTTTATGAAAAAGTTAGCCTCTCCTTTCCTGTTTACCATCTTTGTAGCCTACCATGTGAATCAAATTCTCATTAAAGGCTGGCTCCTTGGCTCACTTGAGACTTACACACTAAGAATTTCTGGAATGGACACTGAAGTCAGCATTTTAAGCAAGTAACTGAGGTGACTCATACACACCGAAATGTAACAACCACCATGTTAGATGATGTTTAAATATTTTTCTTCAATCTTTTTTTTTTTTTTAAGACCAAGTTGATACTTTTATTATCGTATAGTATTGGGTATTTTTTCGTGAAAGCAGAAGTTATTTCATTTCCTTCTCCAGGGGATCTTCCTGACCCAGGAATCGAACCCGAGTCTCCTGCATTGCAGGCAGGTTCTTTACCAACTGAGCTATGAGGGAAGCCCTTTTATATGCTGATAGCACATCTTAATAAAGGGAGCAAGCTTATTTAAGACCAAGTTGATACTTTTATTATCGTATAGTATTGGGTATTTTTTCGTGAAAGCAGAAGTTATTTTGCCATTATTGATTGCCTGCTACATAATACACATATGTATACATACACACATTGGTACCTTATAAAATAGAAACAGGATAAATGGATTTGTTTTGACCATGTCTTATATTTTATTTGCCCACTTATAACTATCAATGGGTTGTACTCATCTTTTTATTAAAATTTAAAGTAAACCTTCCTTCTTTTTTTGATCCTTAAAATGGTAAGAGTAAAATTGTCAACAAATAAATTCAAAATAGTTACTGAAAATACCTTAAGATATGTTTCATAGAATTCTTTTCTAGGACTTAAAAAATTTTAGTAAATATTGAAACTTGAATATAAGAATATGAAGTTTCCTTCAAAAATTTAAATAAATCACAATTCCACTAGAAATCTGGATTGTTAACTCTGCTAATCAAGTATTAGTATATTTGATTGTGCATTTTGCTATTAGATATTGGGAATTAAGCATGGTTTCTTAATAAAGGTGAATAAACTTTTAAGGAAGCATTTAAAAGCCCATCACAGACAGTATTTTCAGTTTTCTAACTTCATTTGAAACCTGTGCATTTGGAGAAGGACTACTCAATTAATTTTTCCATTATTGGCCCAAGCCTTATAATATTATGGGAGGTGGGAAAAAATGATAACTATTTCAAAGTGTAAGACTCCAGAGTTAAACCACGAGGCTTAAATTTAAAATTACCTCTCTATCTCCCCACTCACTGTATTAAACTGATGTAACATCTCTTTCCTAGGGGAACGCTGCCTTGATGACGACACTTACATGAAGGACTTATATCAACTCAACCCCAATGCTGAGTGGGTTATAAAGTCAAAGCCATCATAGAAGATTTATGCTGAAGACAGCCAGCCATAAGGACTCCCTTAATCATACTTGCTGGGTCAAGAGTGTAAATAAAATAAATGGTGGGACTCTTATTATTCACATATACCCTACTCTTGAATAGTGACACACTGAGCCTTAAAATGTTCTAGATTTGTGCTGCTGCCAGATTATGTTAATTATTATTATTCATATTAGAAAACATCCCTGGAGTGAGAAGAAAGGAGCTTAATTAGCTTGTAGGCTATTTTCATCCACTTCGTGGAATGTGTCCAGATGCGACATCCCTTTTTAATATGAAAATATAGTCTTCCCCGTCTTTTTCTGTTCTAAAATGATATATACAGTAATAATGTGCATTTTCACTTTTCTCTCCTCCTGACACCTGCCTTCCCCTATATGGGCTTGTTTTTCAACCGGAAAGGTAACCAGGATCAGGTATGGCAAGATGTGAAGATAGTACCTCGGAAACAGACTGAGTTCAGCAATATTTCTGTCTCTATTGTACATTAATATTCATCTCTTTGAGTCATTTGTTCAGACAGTGGCATCCCACTTCTTACTGCTGTATCACACGAAGAGACTTGCATTTTTTTTCAGTTCAGCTCACGTATGTGCTCAGAACTGTATCCAATATCAAGAAAACAGAACTGTCAGAAACTGCCAATTATTACTGCACTGTTTAAGACTTGCATACTCAGAATAAATAAAATATATCCATGTGGAATAACTGGATTATGGATAATGAGAGAGTGGAAGAGCACTTTGTGTATGCTGTAATCTCCTAAATGAAATTTAAAAAGTCATATAGCTGGCTTTACCTATTGTCATATTAGCAGTACAAATACTGTAGCTGGCTTTACCTTTTGTCATATTAGTAGTACAGATACGTGCAGTAGTATGAGCCAGTCGTCGTTGAGAATGGATTCTGCTGAAAGAGGGATCTTTTTTTTTTTTTTACACTCATAAATGAGTCACAGGAAGAATTATTCTTCTGAGTATGACACCGTCATATGAACAAGCTTTTGTTTGTGTACTTATTTTAATCGGAGCAAATTTATTAAAATGCTGTGGAAAGACCATTCCCAGAGATTTTAATGCACAAACCATATTATAATAAGAGATGAGCCTCCATACTGTAAATAAGAGGAGTGAAGTGAGAGAGAAATGTTCCATATTTTATGAGTTTAGAGTGTAGTGAATAAAAGTGATGTACATGAATGTTGCACAAACTGTGTTTATGATACTTTTCAGTAGGACTTTAGGATAGGAAACATTGCACATTCTCAGAAGCTCTTGATGTCACTCTAATTAGGAGGGGAAAATGCTGCTAATGAGAACAGTCAGAAATTTTTAATTAAGAGCAGCCTGTGGATATGATCATTTAAATACTTTTGTGATGATTTGTGCCATTGCTTTTTTATTTAAAAATTTTTTTATAATTAAATGCACTTTTCTAAATTATCTTCTCTTGGAATTTATTACATTTAACCTGATCTGTTCATGAGTATAATAATGGGCTATTCTTGTTTTTGTTAAAAACCACTTCTCCTCTTTTATTTCTCCTATTTACTGCTCCTGTGTTATTTTTAAAGTGAAGACACATGGGAGGTATAAACTTGTTTCCTTCCTTAGATTTTTCCTTATGAAGTTTCTATTCTTTAGGGTTTTTCAAAACACATTGTATTATTCTCTTTCTGATTTTTGATAATGTTAACCTATACAGTGTATTAAAAAGCAAAGACATCACTTTGTTGACAAAGATTCTTATAGTCAAAGCTATGGTTTTTCCAGTAATCAGGTATGGACATGGGAGCTGGTCCATAAGAAGACTGAGTGTCAGAGAATTGATACTCTTGAACTGTGGTGCTGAAGGAGACTCTTGAGAGTCCATTGGACTGCAAGATCAAACCAATCAGTCCTGGAAGAAATCAACCCTGAATATTCATTGGAAGGACTGATGCGGAGGCTGAAGCTCCAACACTTTGGCTACTTGATGCCAAGAGCTGATTCACTGGAAAAGACCCTGATGCTGGGAAAGATTGAAGGCAAAAGGAGAAGTGAGTGGCAGAGAATGATATAGTTAGATAGCTTCACTGGCTCAGTGGACATGAATTTGAGCAAACTCCAGGAGATAGTGGAGGACAAGGGAGTGGAGCCTGGTATGATGTAGTCCGTGAGGTTGCAAAAGAGTCAGATATGACCTAGCAACTGAACAGCACCAACAACAAATATTAATTTCTCAGTGAAATGTTTATTAACATTTTTGTTTAATGAAGACAATATAAAAGCAAAATCAAGTGCTTAGAATGTAAGGTAGGAGTGAATTCAGTTCAGTCACTCAGTCGTGTCTGACTCTTTGCAACCTCATGAATTGCAGCATGCCAGGCCTCCCTGTCCATCACCAACTCCCGGAGTTCACTCAAACTCATGTCCATCAAGTCAGTGATG
>SJYX01024315.1:171887-214737 GCA_006410675.1 Oreotragus oreotragus | reverse complement strand
TGAAGTGATGGGACCAAGATGCCATGATCTTCGTTTTCTGAATGTTGAGCTTTAAGCCAACTTTTTCACTCTCCTCTTTCACTTTCATCAAGAGGCTTTTTAGTTCCTCTTCACTTTCTGCCATAAGGGTGGTATCATCTGCATATCTGAGGTTATTGATATTTCTCCTCGCAGTCTTGACTCCAGCTTGTACCTCTTCCAGCCCCCCGTTTCTCATGATGTACTCTGCATAGAAGTTAAATAAGCAGGGTGGCAATATGCAGCCTTGACGGACTTCTTTTCCCATTTGGAACCAGTCTGTTGTTCCATGTTCAGTATAGGAGTGAATAAGTGATTTAAAAAATGGCTTCCTAGAATGTATGTCAGCCAATCGTCATCACAAATACTACTCAAGGCAGGAAACAGGGAGACAGAAGAGGCTTTTGATAATGAAGAAGTACCAGCTATTGGTAAAGAGACATGAAAATGCCATTTTATTTTTTGAACTCTTCTTAGAATTCATGACCTGTGTTCACTGACACTGAACAGTACTGCATTTAAATACCCAAGAAAATGTCTATCTACACTTCTAAAGAGGAGAAACTTTATAGTGTATAGCCTCAGGGACTTCCCTTGTGGTCTAGTGGTTAAGACTTTGCACTTCCAGTGCAGAGGTCACAGTTTCAATCCCTGGCCAGGGCACTAAGACCTCCCCTCTCCAAAAAATAAGTATAGTGGATAGCCTCAAATATAACTGCTCTGGCATTATCTCAAATGCTTTTTCTGTAATTTTTTTTTCTAGTGAATTTAAAATCTCAGATTAGGTTTTCTTTTTTTTTTAAGTCTTTCTTGAATTTGTTATAATATTTCTTCTGTTTTATGTGTTGGTTTTTTGGCCCCAAGGCATGTGGGATCTTAGCTGCCCAACCAGGGATTGAACCCACACCCCCTGCATTAGAAGTCAGACTCTTAACTACTGCACCACAGAAAATTCCTTAGGTTAACTTTTATTTGTATGTGAGGGGAAATTAAAACAACAGATGTATTTACTTTGCATCTCAAATATCATAACTCTTAAGTTACTGGTGAAAATTTGCTATTTGTAGAAAACTAGTTGCCCTGTTAATATTTTGGTGATGTTTCCTCCTCTCTGAAGAGGGTTGTTATGATTCTTTACAATTGAACAATATTTACTTACTCCTGCTGTAGAATTCAGACCAAACTCCTGGCTAGCACTCTTTAGGAACAGCAATTTATTTTACTGACTTGATGGGATTTTTCATTCCTATCTTTTCCTACTTTTCAAGTTAGACTGGATTGTACTTTTTACCTTATTGTCTTGATTTCTCACCTATTGATCAGTAGGTGGCACTCTTGGTCAGGAATTCCTCTGCAGCTCAACTATGGGACGTTTTGAAAGTGAACCTGAGTTCCTGGTAAGAGGTTAAGACTCAGTGCCACGTATCTGCAAGACAATTAGGTAAGAACAGCATGGACCTCTTGGATCCCTGTGAAAAGGGTAAATAGTGATTAGTGCCGGGGTTTTTATGCCCAGTCTGTTAGTCTGCTTTTATTCTTGTTGAGTGGAGGGGTGGGGTGGTTTCTGAGCCACAGTTAAATGTTTTGTCAACGTCTGTTTCAAGCGGAAGGATCATAATAAGAGGAAGACAAGGAACCGGGAAATTCTAAAGAGGGACATAATGACCTCTGTCTTTAGTATATACGTGTTTGTTTCTTCATTCAACAATACTCAGGTATTTGCTGAGTACCTACATGTATGTGCCAGGCAGTGTCTACCCTTGAGTACAACAGTGAGGAGAAGAGCTCTGCTCTCGAGGTGCTTCCATTCTAATGAGAGGAGACAAATGAATTAATAAATCCAGTCAGCCCTCTGAATCCAGAGGTTCTGTGGGTCAAAAATATTTGGGAAGAAAAGAATCCAGAAAGTTTCAAAAAGCAAAACTTGAAAATTTGCCATGCTCTGGCAGCTATTGATATATACATAGCATTTACATTGTAAAAGGTATTATGTGTTGTAGAGATAACTCAGTATATGGGAGACTATACATAGGTTATATGCAAATACTGCACCATTGTATATAATGTATAATACTTGAACATTTATGAATTTTGCTATCTTCCAGAGTCCTGGAACCTGTCCTCTGCTGATCAAAGGGGTGATTATAAATAAAATTATATAGTATGTTGAAAGGTTGTAAGTACAATAAAGACAGAAAAATGAAGAACAGGGTAAATATGACAGTTAATGGAATAGGCTCATTCCAATAGTAAACGGGGTCTCACTGAACGTTTAAAAACTGAGCAAAGACTTAAAAGAAGTAAGGAACTTGCCACACGGATATCTGGAAGAAGGCATTCTAGACAGGGAATAACCAGGACAGAGGTCCAAAGGCAGAAATGTGCCTAATTCACCAAAGACTAGCAAGGATGCCATCATGGCTGGAATGCAACGAGAGCCCCTGAAAGTAATGGAGGGAGCACTGGGGTAGGCTGGGAAGTGAGACCTTGGAGGGCCTTATATTAGGGTGACCATAATTCATTCAAATCAAAACAGTTTTGAGAGTGAATCAGGGCACTGTTGGTGAAGGCAGTAGCTGTGGAATGAGGAGAAGTGATCTGATTCTGCATATATTTGTGAGGATAGAGCCTAAAGGGTTTCTAGTATGAGAGAGAGTGCATAGTCAATAAAAAATAAGCACAAGATTTTTGATGTGAGCAGTAGGAAGAATGCAGTTTCCAACAACATCAATAGGGAAGTCAGGCATTTCGAGGGAGGAAGGATTCAGCAGTCCATTGTGGATGTGTTGAATGTGAGGTGACTTTTGGACATCCAAGTGGCAATGTCAAGCAGGCAGTTATCGGTGCTGGAGTTCAGGAGAGAGGTCTGGGTTGGAGGTACTGGCTTGTAAATGGGGTTGAACCACGAACTTGCATGAGACTGCCAAGGGAATGAGGGTGCATGTAGTAGACAAGATCACCAAGAGGTGAGCCTTGGAGCTACCAGCATTAGAGGTGAGAAAAAGGAGAAGGAACCAGGAAAAATACTGAAAAGAAGGAACCACTGAATTATCAAGAGATTAGGACGTGCCTGATCACATGGACCACAGCCTTGTGTAACTCAGTGATACTATGAGCCATGCTGTGTAGGGCCACCCAAGACGGACAGGTCATGGTGAGAGTTCTGACAAAATGTGGTCCACTAGAGAAGGGAATAGCAAACCACTTCAGTATTCTTGCCTTGAGAACCCCATGAACAGAATGAAAAGGCGAAAAGATAGGACACTGAAAGATGAACTCCCCAGGTCAGTAGGCCCAATATGCTACTGGAGATCAGTGGAGAAATAACTCCAGAAAGAATGAAGAGACAGACCCAAGGCGAAAACACCACCTAGTTGTAGATGTGACTGGTGATGGAAGTAAAGTCTGATGCTGTAAAGAACAATATTGCATTGGAATGTTAGGTCCATGAATCAAGACAAATTGAAAGTGGTCAAATAGGAGACAGCAAGAACTAGTGGAGGTGATGGGATTCCAGCTGAGCTATTTCAAATCCTAAAAGATGATGCTGTGAAAGTGCTGCGCTCAATATGCCAGCAGTGGCCACAGGACTGGAAAAGGTCAGTTTTCATTCCAATCCCAAAGGCAATGCCAAAGGATGTTCAAAGTACCACACAATTGCACTCATCTCACACACTAGCGAAGTGATGCTCAAAATTCTCCAAGCCAGGCTTCAACAGTACGTGAAGCGTGAAATTCCAGATGTTCAAGCTGGATTTAGAAAAGGCAGAGGAACCAGAGATCAAATTGCCAACATCTGCTGGATCATCGAAAAAGTAAGAGTTTCAGAAAAACATCTGCTTTATTGACTATGCCAAAGCCTTTGACTATGTGGATCACAACAAAATGGAAAATTCTGAAAAAGATGGGGATACCAGACCACCTGACCTGCCTCCTGAGAAATCTGTATGCAGGTCAAGAAGCAACAGTTAGAACTAGACATGGAACAACAGACTGATTCCAAATCAGGAAATGAGTATGTCAAGGCTGTATATTTTCAACCTGCTTATTTAACTTATATGCAGAGTACATCATGTGAAATGCAGGGCTGGATGAAGCACAAGCTGGAATCAAGATTACCGGGAGAAATACCAATAACCTCAGATATGCAGATGACACCTCCCTTATGGCAGAAAGCGAAAAAGAACTACAGATCCTCTTGATGAAAGAGGAGAGTGAAAAAGTTGGCTTAAAGCTCAACATTCAGAAAACTAAGATCATGGCCTTTGGCCCCATCATTTCATGGCAAATAGATGGGAAAACAATGGAAACAGTGAGAGACTTTATTTTGGGGGGGGGAGGGGGCTCCAAAATCACTGCAGATGGTGACTGCAGCCATGAAATTAAAAGACACTTGCTCCTTGGAAGAAAAGTGATGACCCACCTAGACAGCATATTAAAAAGCAGAGACCACTTTGCCAACAAAGTCCATCCGGTCAAAGCGATGGTTTTTCCAGTAGTCATGTATGAATGTGAGTGTTGGACTATAAAGAAAGCTGAGCATTGAAGAATTGATGCTTTTGAACTGTGGTGTTGGAGAAGACTCTTGAGAATCTCTTGGACTGCAAGGAAATCCAACCAGTCCATCCTAAAGGAAATCAGTCTTGAATATTCTTTGGGAGGACTGATACTGAAGCTGAAACTCCAATACTTTGGCTACCTGATGTGAAGAACAGACTCATTTGAAAAGACCCGATGCTGGGAAAGACTGAAGGTGGGAAAAGAAGGGGACGACAGAGGATGAGATGGTTGGATGACATCACTGGATTGATGGACATGAGTTTGAGTAAGTTCTGGGAGTTGGTGATGGACAGCGAAGCCTGGCATGCTGCAGTCCATGGGGTCTAAAGAGTCAGACATGACTGAGCTCTGAACTGAAAACTGAAAAGAGAGCAGGAGGGAATTCCCTGAGAGTTTTCCATGGTTAGGGAATTCCTAGTGGTTGGTCTTCCTGGGTTGGGAAGATCCCCTGGAGGAGGGCATGGCAACCCACTCCAGTATTCTTGCCTGTAGAATCCCCATGGAGAGGGGAGCCTGGCAGGCTACAGTCCAGGGGCTCACAAACAGACACGACTGAGCAACTAAGCACAGGACTCAATGCTTTCAGTCTCTGGTCTGGGAACTAAGATCTTCGCAGTGTGGTGTGGCAAAAAAAAAAAAAAAAAATCAGTAGCAGTAACTCTTCCCCAGGGCATATGGAGCACTATAAAGAGCACAGAAATAATTCCAGAACATCTTTTCATTACTTCAAGTGAGGTCAGCTTAACTTCAAAAACAAACTGACAGAAGGGACAGAGATTCTCTCCCTGCATCTCAGGCCAGGAGGCCCAGGAAGAAAACAAACTCTTATTTGATTTATTTTCCATACTTGGTTCCTTCTTCACTCCTGGGATGGTCATGGGCATCTTCAGTTGGCAATCACTGGTCTAGCAGACAGAGGTCCCACTACATTGTCTTTACTTTTCTGAGTCTGTGATTTCTCAAATTTCATATTTAATAAATATAGCAATAAGAATTTTCTTTCCGTTCCAGTTAGTCTCATATCTTAAAATCTGGATTTGGCGTTTAGTTTTTTTTTTTTTTTTTTTTGGGCGGGGGGAGGTGCTTCTGTTGTTGTTGCTTGTATTTTGTTTTTCTCCACTTCTGGCCTAAAGTATTCAATGGGATAACTTGGATCTGCTAGAAAGGGTTTCACGTGAAACACTAGCACCCACTTCCCTCCATGTAATTATTTTTAAAAACTCCTTAAGACTTAAGACGCCTTTGAGAGATTCCATTGGCTTTTATACACATACCTGCATACTGTGTAAGAGAACCAGGTTGGTTGCAAGAAAAGCTTCTTCTATGGTCTTTCCCGCTAAAGCCAAGATACTCTGGCTTTGTCACGAGCTAGCTCTTTACCTTGAGATTTCAGGTCTTGCTTTCCTAGCCAGAGGAACTCAGGTAAGCTTTCAGAACAAGCGGTCCCACACTGCTGTCTTTGCTCCTCTTGATGTTCACCCCTCGTTGCCCTGAGGCAGCTCAGTCTGTCTTCTGTTGCATCTCCTTTACAAAATGACAGCTTTCATGTCCTCTCTGCCTAAGTCAAGATCCCCTCCAGCCAGGGCCAGAGTGAACAAGGAATTTCCCAGGAAGGGAATTTCGTAAGGAGAGTTATGAAGAATGGCACAATTCTGAACAATCAGTTAAAACGTTCTTTTTTCACCTGACAGTAGCCTTGTTACAAGTTTTTTTTTTTTTTAAGGGAAGTGATTACATCATGACTTGTGGCTTTAAAATGCTCATTTCTGTGGGAGAAGTCGCAGTGCATCTTGCCTTTGATTGCTTGTGTCACACAGTTTGTATTCAGCAATTCTTCTAAGAACTCTACTGAGAAAGAGAAGAATTAACTATTGAGAGATTGTGTATCACTTTTGTCCAGGAGTCTTGAGACACGTTCTACGAACATGCTTCATTCATCCTCATTCTTGTCTTCATATTGAGAGGGAAGGAATTCACACCCTTCATCATTAAGAAATTATTAGACATTAGTAGATAATGCCTTAAAGCATACTATGAATTCAGTGAAGATGTTATTATGATAAGGAATACTTTAAAGCTTCATAAGGAAATATAACTATTTGTTACTCTTCTTCCTTGCTTTCCAAGCATTTTGGCAGTTGCTCTTACCGCACCATGGTTTTTATTGTGGTGATGTAAAAACTAATCATAGGGTATGATGCCTTGCCACAGGAGATTAGATTTGTGGGTAGCATTAATACAGGCTGGTGTTAGGGGAGATAGTCTCAAAAAATGACTCTGATTTGAGGGAGGCAGAAATGGATGCTACTAAATACTTTATTTGTAGATAAAATATACTGGGAGGGGGGCATAGAGAAAAGGGTATCTCGGCTGAAAGCTCAGTTAGGATACCACAGATTGATCCAGGCTTGAAGGGATAAGATTCAGAGTTAGCCCTATGGCAATGACAGTGGATGAGAATAGGTTATATTGATGTTGCAGAGTTGAAATCAAGAGGACTTGCTGATTCCATTGGATGGGGAGGAGAGAGGTCTCCAAAAGATCCTTAGGAGGAGACGGTGGTGTTTTATATTGAGTCCTAGAACAAGGTAAGTACTGATTTGGGATGAAGGGGTTGGGACAAGACAGAGGTGTGTATTATGCGTGTAGAAGGAAGAGAAAATGAGAAAATGCTGAGGTGTGTGAAGAGTCTAAACACATTTAAAAGCACATTTAGAAAGTGTGCATAAAAGTGATAGTAAAACCATCACCTGAGGGTATAGGGACAGTCCTGAGGGTACAGGGACAAGAGAAGGCTGCTTTGGGATATATCTCCCACTTAAAGGATCTTAAAGAGCATTCAAACCACGGTAGTAGTGTCAGAGGGGGAAAGTCATTGACATCAGGCAATGCAGCTCGTCTCATAAGGGAATGGTCAACTATGTTGAATAATTGAGAGAAGTAAGCCAGATGGATTCATAGAGACCAAATTGTTGTTTAATTGCTAAGTCCTGTCTGATTCTTTGTGACCCCATGGACTATAGCCCACCAGGCTCCTCTCTCCATGGGATTCCCCAGGCAAGAATACTGGAGTGGGTTGCCATTTCCTTCTCCAGGGGATCTTCCCTGACCCAGGAATCGAACTGGCACCTCCCAGTGGTAGATTCCTTACCACTGAGCCACCAGGGAAACCCTGAAACCAAGATTGGATGTAAATAGGACTTGGAAGCTGGCTTCCCTGGCGGCTCATTCAGTAAAGAATCCACCTGCAATGCAGGAGACACCAGTTCGATCAATGAGTCAGGAAAGACCCCGAGGAGAAGGAAATGGCAACCCACTCCAGTGTTCTTGCCTGGGGAATCCCACGGACAGAGGAGCCTGTCTACAGTCCTTGGGGTCACAAGAGTCAGACATGACTTAACAAATAAATCACCACTACCACCAGCATTTGGAGGCTGCTGAATTTAGTTGGGACAGTTGAGGCAAGGGGAAAAAGGAAGACATTTTATCAAAGTTTTCTTTTCCTTTTATATTTTACAGAGAAAACATCATAAAATAGTTTTCACATAAAATTTTCTAATATCTGATATTATCTATATTTCTATACTTAGTTCAAGAGCTTCTTGATCCTTGTTATCTAAAATATTAGTCAAAAATAACTGAATGACTTTTGAAGAAAACTGAACGAGACTAAATGAAAGAGAGTAAAAACGTTGGCTTAAAGCTCAACATTCAGAAAACGAAGATCATGGCATCTGGTCCCATCACTTCATGGGAAATAGATGGGGAAACAGTGGAAACAGTGTCAGACTTTATTTTTCTGGGCTCCAAAATCACTGCAGATGGTGACTGCAGCCATGAAATTAAAAGACGCTTACTCCTTGGGTGGAAAGTTATGGCCAACCTTGACAGTATATTAAAAAGCAGAGACATTACTTTGTCAACAAAGGTCCATCTAGTCAAGGCTATGGTTTTCTCAGTGTTTATGTATGGATGTGAGATTTGGACCATAAAGAAAGCTGAGCACCAAAGAATTGATGCTTTTGAACTGTGGTGTTGGAGAAGACTCTTGATAGTCCTTGGACTGCAAGGAGATCCAACCAGTCCATCCTAAAGGAGATCAGTCCTGGGTGTTCATTGGAAGGACTGATGCTGAAGCTGAAACTCCAATACTTTGGCCACCTGATGGGAAGAGCTGACTCATTTGAAAAGACCGTGATGCTGGTAAAGAATGAAGGCAGGAGGAGAAGGGGACGATAGAGGATGAAATGGCTGGATGGCATCACTGATTCAATGGACATGGGTTTGAGTGGACTCTGGGAGTTGGTAATGGACAGGGAGGCCTGGCGTGCTGCGAGTTCATGGGGTCGCAAAGAGTCGGACATGACTGAGCGACTGAACTGAACAAAGTTAAAGAACTGTACACAGAAAATTGCACTGATGAAAGAAATCAAAGATGACATAAACAGATGGTGAGATATTCCATATTCCTAGGTAGGAAGAATCAACATTGTGAAAATGACTATACTACCAAATTCAGTGTGCAGATTCAATGTGACCCCTATCAAATTACCAATGGTATTTTTCACAGAACTAGAACAAAAATTTCACAATTCATATGGAAACACAAAAGACCCCAAATAGCCAAACCAGTCTTGAGAAAGAAGAATGGAGCTGGAGGAATCAACCTTCCTGACTTCAGATTATACTACAAAGCTACAGTCATCAAGACAGTGTGGTACTGACTCAAAAACAGAAATATGGACCAGTGGTACAAGATAGAAAGTCCAGAAATAAACCCATGCACCTATGGGTACCTTATTTTTGACAAAGAAGGCAAAAACATACAACGGGGCAAAGACAGCCTCTTCAATAAATGGTGCTGGGAAAACTGGACAGCTACATGTAAAAGAATGAAATTAGAGCAGTTCCTAACACCACACACTAAGATAAACTCAAAATGGATTAAAGACCTAAATGAAGGACCAGAAACTATAAAACTCTTAAAACATGGAACAGTTGATGACATAAACCAAAGAAAGATCCTCTATGGACCACCTCCTAGAGTAATGGAAATAAAAACAAAAGCAAACAATGGGACCTGATTAAACTTAAAAGCTTTTGCACAGCAAAGGACACTAAGCAAGGTGAAAAGACAACCCTCAGAATGGGAGGAAATAATAGCAAGTGAAACAACTGACAAAGGATTCATTTCCAAAATATAAAGCAGCTCATACAACTCAATGCCAGAAAAACAACCCAATCAAAAAGTGGGGAAAATGACCTAAACAGACATTTCTCCAAAGATATACAGATGGCTAACAAACACATGAAAACATGCTCAACATCACTCATTATTAGAGAAATGCAAATCAAAACTACAATGAGGTATATCACCTCACACTGGTCAGAATGGCCATCATCAAAAAGTCTACAAACAATAAATGCTGGAAAGGGTGTGGAGAAAAGGGAATGCTCTTGTAATGTTGGGTGGGAATGTAAATTGATAGAGCCACTATGGAAGACGATATGGAGATTCCTTTAAAAATGAGGAATAAAACCACCATATGACCCAGCAATCCCACTCCTAGGCATATACCCTGAGGAAACCAAAATTGAAAAAGACACATGTATCCCATTGTTCACTGCAGCACTATTTACAATAGCTAGAACAAGGAAGCAACCTAGATGTCCATCGACAGATGAATGGATAAAGAAGTTGTGGTACATATACATAATGGAATATTATTCCATATGGAGCCATAAAATGGAACACATTTGAGTCCATTCTGATATGGTGGCTGAACCTAGAACCTATTATATAGAGTGAAGTGAGTCAGAAAGAGAAAGATAAATATTTTATTCTAACACGTATGTACAGAATCTCGAAGAATGTTACTAAATAACTTCTTTACAGGGGAGCAATGGAGAAGCAGACATAGAGAATAGACTTATGGACATGGAGAGAGGGGAGGAGAGGGTGAGATGTATGGAAAGAGTAACATGGAAACTTACATTACCATAAGTAAAATAGATAGCCAATGGGAATTTGCTATATGGCTCAGGAAACTCAAATGGGTTCTATCAATCTAGAGGGGTGGGATGGGGCAGGAAATGCGAGGGAGGTTCAAAAGGGAAGGGATATATGTGTACCTATTCATGTTGAGGTTTGACAGAAAACAACAAAATTCTGTAAAGCAATTATCCTTCAATAAAGAAATTTTAAAAAGAATACTACAGATGAATAGAATTAGTAGTTTAAAACTTTAAAACACTATATGTTCAAAAAGTTAAAGAAAAAAGAAAACTGAATGAATGATGAAAAATTCCCCATGGACTTTGCCAGTCCTTGAGAGAGATTATTAATTTTTTTAATTTTGATGATTTTTAAATTTAAGATTCTTTCCCACATTTAAAGTCAAATGGTGTTAAATAAGTGTGTGTGGAATCTCATGTTAAAGAGGCTGATAACACGGATACAGTAAAGCTTGTTCCACATTAGCAGCACTGTCAAAAATACCCTTTGTTCAGTGTCTCTTCCTGCCTTTCTGCATTGCCATGAATAATGAGAGTCATTGCTCTCCCCACTATAATGCATCTAGCAAAAGCTGAGGAATATATATTAGATAAAGTGGAAAATATGATGCTATGTAAGGCAAAATTTAGGACAAGTGTTATAAGATTTGTTTCTAAATTCTGATTATGGAGAGGTAAACAGCATGTTTCTAGCACACCCTGGTGGCTGAGAGGTTAAAGTGTCTGCCTCCAATGCGGGAGACCTGGGTTCAATCCCTAGGTCAGGAAGATACCCTGGAGAAGGAAATGGCAATCCACTCCAGTATTCTTGCCTGGAGAATCCCATGGACAGAGAAGCCTAGTAGGTTACAGTCCACGGGGTCGCAAAGAGTCGGACACGACTGAGCGACTTCACCTCACCTCAAACAGCATGTACTGAAGTGCTTGTAATTCTCCAGACTTTTTTATTCACACACCTTCTAAAATAATTTTTACAAACTATGTGTTTGTTTGAAACACTATGAAATTTAAAATGTCTTGCATATTTTTAATTAAAATGAAAAATCTTTCATAAGTATAAATAATTGCAAAGGACATTATAATACTTTAAAATATTTCAAGAGGAATTTTGATACCATAGTGACTTGATACGTTGTTATCTATTTTAAGTACTGCTTAAAATGTCTACATTAATGGTAAGATACTTTAAAGTGCTTTGTTTTTTCTGTGAACCTCTATTTCCATTGTACTTTCTCCTTACAAGTTTATTTAAAGTAATCTAGTCAATGATACAGATTAATCCATTTCTCTGCAACAAAAAATTATATATACTGAAGTTATAGCTGATCTAACAACAAAAATATATCTAAAATTTGATAATACAAAGTTTTATTGAAAGTGGGGCTCTTAATGAGAAAAGGAGTTTTAGCTTTTTCTCAGCTTAATTATCTATGTGTAGATATTGATTATCCCCAATAAATTTAACATCTTCTATTTTTCAAATATATATATATGCACTGAGAAGCTTGTTTACATACAAATATAAATTGGAATTTAAAAAATTAGTTATAATAGTGATAGTTTTTTAACTCCTTTAAAAGTTTGTTGAAAAGTGTTAGTCGCTTAGTCCAACTCTTTGCGACGCTATAGACTGTAGCCCCATAGGTTCCTCTGTCCATGGAATTCTCTAGGCAAGAATACTGGAGTGGGTAGCCACTCCCTTTCCCAGGGGTATCTCATGCCAAAAATTATAATGGTCTATTAACAGATTATTTGTAATGATCTACCAACTAATAGGTCCTTCTTTACTTTCACTGAAAGCAAACAATTTGAAACAATTTGACTTGTATATGAATTTGTCACCCAACTGTTTTGGTAATTCATTTTGTCAGTTTCTAAGAAGTATGCCAGAAAAATTATTACCGACTCAAAGAGCTTAAGAATATTTAAAGCTTTCGCTGCACGTATTGTCAAAGTTAAGATGAAGAGGCATTTGGGTAGAGGTAAACTTATATATGTATTTGAGATATAAAAGTGGTTTCTCAAACTTTTATACCAAATGTATGTAAGTATAAGATTCTTGTAAGTGTAATTTTGATACAATTGTTAGTCATTTGGCTAGGAAACCACATGTGAAGGCAATAATAAAGATAAGAAAAATAAACCTATATAGGTAGAGGAATTCAGTGACTAAGATTCCAGAGATCTTATGGTTGGTGAATAAAAATTAAAGGAAAAAAAAAAAAAGCATCTTTCAGTCCCAGGACAACATATACTCAGCCTAGAAGGATCTTTTGGCATCTGACCTCAGACTGTAAGACAAACACAAATCTCTGAATGGGTGCAAAGGTAGCAGGTACTTTTAAAGGATGATAAGTACAAAGTCAACTGAATTTGAGGGAAGCATTAAATTCAAATTTAAGGCATAAAATATATTACTAAGATGAACCTATATTAGAAGCTTGGTTAGATGTTTTGTAGGTTGTTCAGTGGAGACAAAGACCCTGTGACCTGTTGTGACTGAAAAGGCACTAAACATTTAGACTTATCAAAAAGAGATATTAAAAAACAAGAGACAACACCCTGTGGAGCATTGGTAAACAACCCGCATGAGAAGTCTGCGTACAAGTAAGTGAGGTAAGTTATGTGAACAAACTCTTTAAGGTGTCCCATCATTTCATGAACGTTAGTTATGATGGCAGTGGTGATAATGCGGTTTTAATGGAACCAGAGCAAGTCCAGAGCAAGACTCGCCACGATGGCCTGTGGAATGCTGTCGGCTGGAAAAGATCATGATTCTTCAATGTGAATGTGAAGACTGAGAAGTGAAATCATGTCATAGATCTGAACGGGAAGTGACCATCAAACTGTTCCAGTGGGCAATGTGTCTAAGAATGAGATTGTCTGTACATTGGGAAGAGTCTTTTTTCATCTGGCATCTGCAATGTTTAATATTGTAGTTCACATATGGTAGGTGCCCATCGGATGTTGGTTATTGTTGACCTAAAAAACCGCAACAGACTGCCAGTTGTTCCTCCAGCAAAAATGGGTTTTGTTTGGGACCAACAAAGCATTGTAACTCAGATCCCATATGCTGCAACTAATGCTCCTATGTGCTGCAACAAAGATAAAAAAAGAAAAGATTCCACGTAAGGTATCTAAAACCAGTCATAGCCAAATAAATAACTGAATATTTAAAAAAAAGTAATTCAGGATTTTCAGTCCTGGTGAACCCCAAATGAGTTCCCTGTGAAAATGGAGAGGAGAACTCTTTTAAAGAGGGGAAAGAATAAATTGAGAGGGTTACAGCAAAGAGTCCATTGAGGAACTGAGACTTGGAAGCACAGTGGCTTTTGGGGGCTACGTTTTGACAGTTTCTCGTTAGCGGAGCTCTTGCCATCAAGAAAAGGAAGTCTTGTTGGTCTCTGCTATGGGCCTCAGGTGTGAGAGCGCCCCTTCTGGTGGCCTAGCGTGTGTGCATGCCATGTCGCTTCAGTCATGTCCAACCCTTTGTGACCTTATGGACTGTAGCCTGCCAGGCTCCTCTGTCCATGGGATTGATTCTCCAGGCAAGAATGTTGTAGGAAAGAGGACCCCTTCCAGGGCCCCAAGAGGCCTCTTGTCTAATAGGCGGAAAAGAATTGTCCGAGGAGACATGTGCTGGCAAAGCAAGAGACTTCATTGGAAAGGGCGCCTGGGCGGAGAGCAGCGGGGTAAGGGAAACCAGGAGAACTACTCTGTCTTGTGGCTCGCAGCTGTGGGTTTCATGGTGATGGGAACAGTTTCCGGTTGTCTTTGGCCAATCATTCTGACTTGAGGTCTTTCCTGATGATGCACGCATTGCTCAGCCAAGATGGATGCCAGCAAGAAGGATCCTGGGAGGTGGTCAGACACGTGGTGTCTCCCTTTGACCTTTCCTAAATGCTTCTGGTTGGTGGTATCTTAAAGGAGATCTCATGAGATGGCCCTGAGTGGGGTCAGCAGGCGGCCAGGCAAAGCCTGTCATGCTTAGTACCTGCAGGCCCTGTAGCTCACAAGCAAGTGATCACTCATGACTACTTGCCTTTCTGTGACAATATGCATGAGGCTTAATTGCTTTGTCAACTGTTAATTCAGCAATGTAGTTGTGATATTGTGATTTATGGTAAGAAAATATGAATTTTGTCTTCATTTCTATTTCTGGCACAGAGCTCCTAAACACCTTGAAATTCCCTAATAATGAGAGCAATAAGTGTATCTTTTGTTATGTTAATGAGGTGATTTGGAACTCAGCAAGGGATGGGGCTGGTTGCCAGGGGAAGCAATGGTGATTGAAGTAATTCGTGATTGGGAACTTTCAGTGCCACCCCCAACCTCTTCATTTGCCTATCCTGGATCTGAGCTTACCTTTTGGCTTTTGGAAAATTGTATTATCTTTCTTTTTTTTTTTTCTTGATCATATGCAACCTACAAACTCTGGCCATCCAAATCCACTGGAGGGCTCAGCAACATGGGCTGTCTTCGTAATATCTGAGATTGTTTTCAGAGTTGTATTTATTGACAAGAGCAGTCTTGTTATTTTGAAGTGTTTTTTCATACTCTGACAATGCCGTCTGGAGAAGCCTGCAAACAGCTTTTTGCCACCTTTCATGTAAAGAGGGTTAATGTGCCTGTGTTTTTGCTTAGAGGGCAGCTGCAGCCCAGAGAGCAGTGTTCTCATTTATTCCTGCTGATAGTGAGCCTGGCATTCCAGATGAGCTTCTCCTGGTGCAGTAATACTGTCATTCTCTCTCCCTTTGGCTCCTGCCTACTTCTTCCTTGTTCTGCTCTTGGCCCGCTCATTGCTCACCCAGGTCAATCCTTGCTTGAGTCATAGGCAAATATGTCTTTGGTAAAGATGACTTGGTATTGACCCTCATATTCCCTGTGCTGTTTCCTTGCTGGCCTCTTTCCTGTTTCCCTCATCTTTCAGGGTGCTATTTGCAATTCCTTGAAAGATATTAGACTGATAAACACATAAGAAAAAAAAAGGCTACAACAATTAATAATAACAATAACAAACATTTGGGTACTTAATTTGTGCCATGAACTGTGTTAACACTTTGTAAACCTTTTCTCATTAAATTCTTGAGATTCATGTGTGAGATATTTCTATAATTATTTCGACTTTCAGAAAGAGTAGCCTAGACTCAGAGTTAAAATAACTTTCCCAACTGTAAACCTAGTAAGTGACAGAGCCAGGACTTGAACCCACTAGTCTTGCCTGAGTCTGTGCTTGTATATACAACACTATTAAAACTCATTGCTTGGTAACACAACGAAAGCATTTCTGAGAACCCTCAACATTGTTCATTTTCATTAATATTTAGTCTTTGGTAGCCAAAATTCCCAGTGGCGATCTTGTTTCTCCTTGTTTTGCTATTATTGAAATCTGAGATCCAAGTTCTCTCTGAGCTCATGGTCATCTCTTACTTCCTTTACCAGGAGATAGTTACAGAGATGTTTTCTTTACCTAATCTGACAGTGCAGAGGCCAGGTCTTTGTCCCAGTGTAATTATGTCAATGTTTATGTCAATGTTTTATTGGTTTTTAAACCCCTTGTGTCAGATGTAATCGAAACCTTATTTCCTTTTAAGAAGCATTTTTGTAATTTTGTGTTAGCATTGGATAGTTAAAATCCAATTCAGAGTTACAGTGCCAGTAGCCAGCACAGTTTATCTGCTTAACATAGTACTTTATGTATATTCTCATTGATTCAATGCAATAGCCAGATGAGGCTGATAATATGAGCTTTATGTTA
The DNA here is from genome assembly GCA_006410675.1 of Oreotragus oreotragus. NCBI lineage: Eukaryota > Metazoa > Chordata > Mammalia > Artiodactyla > Bovidae > Oreotragus > Oreotragus oreotragus. The sequence goes on along the minus strand of SJYX01024315.1, from coordinate 198,386 downwards.
CAGAGAAGAAACAGACTCAGTAGCAAGCTACTACTTATTCTGCTTAAAGTAGAATATTCCTAAAATAATGAAGTGGGCATTTCATGGCACTTACAGTCACCAAGAAGTCTACACCTATTTTCCTGTATTTCCTGGGTTTATCTCCAACTGAAAATAATGGACAACTAATGTTTCTTAGGTTAAGTTGAAAGACAGTGGAAGAAGATAATGGTAGTGTCAGGCAAGTGCAATCTCCTCGGTTCTGTCTTGTCTCAACAAAAATTTGAAGTGATGGACACTAAAGCCCTTGGCGTGTCACAGCTCTTAGACAGACCATGTTATAGCTCTCGGGTCTCAAACAGACCGTGTTATAGCTCTTAGACAGATCAGTGTTGCAGCTGCATGTTACAGCTAAGTTTTATTTAGGAAATAGCAGGAAAATATATCCTTGAGGCATGAGGGCATGCCAACCCAAAGATGCGAAGAGATGAGAGAGCCCCGGCCCTTTGGCTCCTGTTTTCACCTGTTTTTCCCTCCCCCTTGGGCCTGCCATAAGTAAACTGGGCTAGCCAGGGGTGCTGTTTGCTCTACCTGAGGTCCTCACACCAGTCCTCGGACCTTCCTTTGCTCTATTTTCATGGGCTTTTCCCTTCCTTGTCTTTTAGCCACTGCCATTCTGGACTCCTGTTTCCTATTCTAACTACCTAACAGTAGCAGTCAAAATTTCCATAAAAAAATTGTTCTATTGTAAGAAACAAGAAACCTAATCTTAAGCCTTAGATCTAATATTTGGGAGAACACTAACTTAGACATTAGAAAACAGCCTACTCTCAATTATGGATTTGACAATATTGATCAAATCATTGAGTCTTACTTTTGTTATCTATGAAATGAGGATAATAAGCCTATGTCAATGAGTCAACCAGTTCAACATGCATCTCCTGGGCAAGCAGTGTGTGCTAGCTTTTGGAGATGCAGAGCAGTCTCTGCCTACAAGGACGTCAAGATGCATTGAATGATAGGATTGTTGTAAAGAGTAAATAGTAGTATTACTATTTTAGTATTATAAGATAGTAGTATTTGTGTCAATGAGCCTTCATTAAGCACTGAACGGGATAGATCATGTTCAGAACATAATGTTCAACCTTTATATGAGATCTTAGTTTCTAATTTCTCTTCTTAAATGTTTGTGTTTCTAAGCATGACTTCCTTGAAAACAAAGACTTTCTAAAAAGCAATTACAGTTTCACACCCACACCATGCCCTTTTACTCATGCGCTCTCTCTATTTTTCTATTATTTTGAAAATACCAAGGTTGAAGGAGAGAAACTGTCAGGAGGAAGCTCTAGGCAAGCATCGCAGCTGTCACATACACAGTAGCAGAAATTCACAGACAAAATGCAACTCTGAGTTTATTTTGAAGGTAGAACAAATAGGATTTTCTGATGGGTTGGCTGTGAAGTATGAGGGAATTACAAGATTCATTGACGGTTCCAAAGATTTTGGCTTGAGAATGCAGAAGGATATGTTTGCCATCATTTAAGATGGGGGAAGTCTTCAGGAAGAGAAGACTGGGAATAGAGTAGTAGATATCGTATGTTTTACTCTGGGTTATGTTACATTTGGGATATCTATTGGCTTCCAAGAGGAGATATTAGTTAGGCAGTTAAGAAAAGTGCATCTGAAGTTCAGGAGAGAGGGCTGGGTTGGAGGGTAAACTTGAGAGTCATCACCAACTTTAGAGGCAGGAGACTGCATGTGATCATATACAGTATGAGCATAAAATTCGTATTTAGAAAAGATGAGAGCCAGAAACACAGCCAATGCACTTCAGCTTTTAAGAAGTCAAGGAAAATGGAGCCAAGAAATAGCAGGGAAACCCAGAGAGTGTGGCATTTAAAAGCGAAGTGAAAAAACAAAATCAGCTAAGTGAAAAAATTGTATCAGGTAGGAGGGAATAACCAGTTATATCACTGTATCAGATTTTATTGTTGTTCAGTTGCTAAGTCATCTCCAACTCTTTGCAACGCCATGAACTGCAGCACACCGGGCTTCCCTGTTCTTCACTATCTCCTTCAGTTTGCTCAAACTCATGTCCGTTGAGTCAGTGATGCCATCCAACATTCTTGTCATTTGTTGCCCACTCCTCCTCTTGCCCTCAGTTTTCCCCAGTGTCAGGATCTTTTCCAATGAGTCAGCTCTTTGCATAGGTGGCCAAAGTGTGGGAGCTTCAGCTTCAGTACCAGCCCTTCCAATGAATATGCAGGGTAGATTTCCTTTAGGATTGACTGGTTTGTTATCCTTGCAGTCCAAGGGACTCTCAGGAGTCTTCTCCAGCACCACAGTTCAAGAGCATCAATTCTTCAGCACTCAGCCTTCTTTATGGTCTAATTCTTACATCCATACACGACTACTGGAAAAACCATACTTTTGACTATATAAACCTTTGCTAGCAAAGTGATGTCTCTGCTTTTTAATACACTGTCTAGGTTTGTCATAGATATTCTTCCAAAGAGCAAGTGTCTTTTAATTTCATGGCTAAAGTCACCATCTATATTGATTTTGGCACCCAAGAAAATGAAATGTGACACTGTTTCCACGTTTTCCTCATCTATTTGCCATGGAGTGATAGGACCAGATGCCATGGTCTTTGTTTTTTGAATGCTGAGTTTCAGATGGAACCTAGCAAATGTTAACAAGGAAGAGGACAACTGACAGTTGATCATTGAATTTAGCAACATAGCTATCCTTGGTGATTTGGGAACGTGGATTTGATAGAATGGCAGGGAAAAAGTAGGGTTGAAGAAGGTTTAAGAGAGATGGGGAAGAGAATTGGGAAAAATAATATGAAAACACTTTCAGAGAGTTTTGCTTATAAAGAAGAGCAGAGACATGGGTTAATGGCTGATAGGAGATGTGGGGTCAAAGGAAGGTTGTTTTTCTTTTCTTTTTGAAGAAGGGAAAGGATGTAGTTCACAAAACAAGGGACTGGCTTTTGAGACGTATATGGCTGTGCACATGGGGTTCCTTTGTAGTACTAGGAGAAACCTCAAAGCACGTTGAGTGGTGACACTGGCAACTGTAGGTGCTGGCAGTAGGACCCTGAGAAGTTCTTTCCTGGATGCTTCCATTTTCCCAGTGGAAAGTAGAAATCAAGATTATCAACTGAGAATGAGGATGTAGTAGGGATTTAAGACGTGAATAGGTGTAAAAAAAAAGTCATTCAGGGGAGTAGAGAGTGAATGGACTGGGGAATACAGTGTGATCAGAAAGTAGAGTGGGGATTGCCAGGGGCTGGGGAAAAGGGGGAAATGGGGAATTATTATTTAATGGGAACAGATATTAGGTCAGCTGAACCAAAGACTGTGAAGTTGTGATAGGAGAGAGTAGATTTTTGAGAAGACAGGGCAAGAATCAACCAGACCTCAGGAAGAAGTGCCTCTTTGATCAGAGGCTGTGATTCTGGTAAGCTGCTATCTCTGTTCCTACCACATTCCATTCTCCATGCTGGAGAAAGGTCATCTGTTGAGAGGACATTGAGTGGCTGCTTTGTGCAACTCTCCCAGGAAAGGGGTGGGATCAGACAGGCTAACTGAACAAATCTGTCCAGAGGCGCTTGTGGAAATGGAGTCTTGGGGAGAGAAAACTGAATGATTCACAGGAGGAGGACCATATACCTGTCCACTGGAAATCTGAGCCTGAATGAGGTTATTCAGAGGGCCCCGAAAATGGGGAATAACCAGTCTTCATTTTTTAAGTGAATTGACATGAGGAACCAAGGCAGAACCTCCTCTATCCTTAGCTTTCTCAGCTGCAGCTGCTTCCTCCTGTTCTGTGCCCCTGTTTCAGGCCTCAGCACCTCCTCCCTCTCAGTCCAAGCCTGTGCCTTTTGCTTCAGGTACCATTATCCCCTCTGTGAGACTATCATGGTCCTTCTGCAACTCCACAGGCTCTTGTGTGTGTCCTCTGTAAATGGTGTATTTCGCAATTATGTCAGGCTGGACCCTGTACTTTGGGCCTGTGCACTGTCAAAACTGAACACCAGTATATTATCAGTACTGACTTCAGGAAATGGATTTTCTGCCATACTCTTATGAAGTGAAAGCATCTCAAATATAAAAATGTGACTTTGCACCTTTTGCAGAATACTTGTGGAATAGAATCTGGCCATTAATCCATAATTTCTTTCATATTTTATGCTCAGATTTTAATTTTTCAGATGAATCACTTGCTGAGATTAAAGTAACCTACAACTAGAGGAATACTTGGAGCCTGTTTCTATTGGGGCCAAGAGATTAAAGGTCAGTAGAAAAATCAGATCAAAGAAATAGCTAGTGCTTATTTCAGATCCTCTAACTTTAACGTCTAACTCACCTATAGACCGCTAGACTAGACTAACGTCTTAGAGTACGTTTCTTTTATTTACAGTCATCATGGGAAGTCAATTTGTCACTGCTCTGGTCGTGCACTGGAAAATTATTTAATGAACACTGATTTTCTGTGTGCCATAGTGGAGATGGATTATAGTGTCAAAATCAAGCCACTGTGGTTGTGATAGTGTCCAGTGCATTCAGAAATTCCTGATTGACCTTCACATGATGAACAAATACTTGCTGTTTCTCATCATGATTTTCCAAGACTTTCACTAACTTGGCAGTTTGCAGTATTGATCAAGTCAGAGTTTTATTCAACTATTTGCTGCAAAATATCAACTGTGAATTTTTTTTTAAAGGTCAGGTTATGGCTATTACCACAGTACAATTTGTGTAGAAATTAAAGTGATTCTTCTTATTCACATCCCTTAGAGGTGTCTAAGGTGGGCAGAGAGTAGGGGAAACTCTGGGAGTGAGGGAGGGGTAGCCTTGAGAGGGCCAGCGTTTGGTGGATTTAAGCCAGTATCACCATAGGCAGAGAGAGCCAGTGGGGGTGAGGATGCTGTTAGGAAGATGGGAGAAAATTCAGGGGTGAAGCAACTCTTCTGTATGTGCAGCACTGACAAACTCTTTCTCTTTCTTCCCACTGGGAAGCTGTGTCAGGGGTTCATCCAACAGGAGACAGAAAGCACACCAAAAAACTGGGGAAGCTTAAAGTAAAGAATTCGGAGAAGGCAATGGCAACTCACTCCAGTACTCTTGCCTGGAAAACCCTATGGATGGAGGAGCTGGTAGGCTACAGTCCATGGGGTCGCTAAGTCGGACACGACTGAGCGACTTCACTTTCACTTTTCGCTTTCACTTTTCACTTTCATACATTGGAGAAGGAAATGGCAACCCACTCCAGTGTTCTTGCCTGGAGGATCCCAGGGATGGGGGAGTCTGGTGGGCTGCCGTCTATGGGGTTGCACAGAGTCAGACACAACTGAAGTCACTTAGCAACATAAAGAATTGCCGGGAATGAGCCATTGGCTAATTCAAGCCACGAGAATGCTAACAAACTCAAGAATACTGAATATAAGAGAAGTCATCAGCTCAGGTGCTGAGATGGGCCTCCTCAGAAGATGTAGGGCCTCAGAACTCTGCAGGGTGTAAGGGGCTAGGGATGCCGTTAAAGGGAGATGCCAGGCCCACCAACAGTTCACAGAAAGGTGCTGGATAGTGTCCCTCCCCTAGGAAACTCCTGGAGGTCAGGGCTTAGTGTGCTGAGAAGCCAGTCTCTGAGATGATGGCTGAGATGCACCATCTTGGATCCTCGGCTGTGATACCTCCTGGACAGAGTATGCTGGGGAGGCTGCTGTAGATAGAGGCCACATGCTTCGGGGTGCTAGGCCTTGCTGAAAAAAAAAATCACTCACTCTGCAGGAGCTTAACAAAGCTGAACCAGGCTTTGGACCAGGCTGAGAAACCTCTTCTTCCTCCAGCATCCCTCCCCCGATAGCGTTGAACACTGGGACAGCTATCAGTGGAGAGGGGTGCATAGAATTCAGCTCCACTATTGCAGAATGGAAAGAAAAGTGAATTTGGAGCCAAGAGGTAATAAATCGATAATATACCTCACTCTAGATGTCTCCCCACCACTCTCATTCCCTGAATGAGGGTGACCCTATGCTCTTTGCTTTCTGGGGGAATTCTATTTAAACTAAAACATCTGCTTCAAGGTGCCCTCTTTTGTGCTTAAAGCCTATAGTATGAGATTCAAAGTCTGTCAGTGAAGAAAAAGACTTAGTACACAGCATAACATGCCTTGCACATAAAACAATTCCAGCTCTGTGCCAGGTGTCATTACTTTGGACAAGTCTTCACAACAAGACCTAGAGATTGATCTGAGGCTCTGGTAGAGAACAGCAAGAAAGCAATTTAGAAAAGCAATAATAAAATGGATGGTGGCGGCCAAAGTCTATTTACAGGGAATTACCTTAAATATATTTGCCATTTTAGTTTTCTGGAGTGTTTCCTTTGTAATTACATGGAAGTCTCTAAGGAAGTCTCATGGAAGTTTCTTTATCAGCTCCTTCAAATCACATCTATAGACCACAGGCAAATAAGTTATTTAGGTCAACATAGTTCTTGTATTTATTTTCTGTGTATATTTCTTAACACAAAAGGTACTTTGTCTTAACATAGAAAAGCTGAAATCTAGTCTTTTAAATAGGATTCTCAGCAATTGAAATCAAGTCAGAACGTATACTTCTTCACCTACTTGGGGAAGAGATTACAACTTCACCAGATTTGAGTAGATTTGCTGGTTTGTCATTTTCTGAGCTAAAGGTTCCCCCTCTATGTACCTTGCTCCAACATACTCATGTGCTCATAAAGCAGCACAGCTAGAGCCTATCCCTTCTCCAGTGGGTCTTCTTAAGGAATTGAACTGGGGTCTCCTGCATTGCAGCTCAGATTCCAACTGAGCTATCAGGGAAGCCCTGAGTAGTAACTACCCCAATAAGACATTTGCACAAACAGAATGCATAGTTCAGTGCTCAGAAAGGATAACAAGGAGATACTCAGAGCTGGAGATGGTAGTTCCACGTGAACTGGGATTCTCTGATCTACCCACAATGATTGACTTGTCCACCCTCCTTACTTTCATGACTCCTAGAGAGTCATGAAGAAGATAATCCACAATGAAAGCAGAAGAACTTTCTTCTTCTTTGGCACCATTTGGCTAGCACCTTTCAAACATGAAATTGGACCCATAGGGAGCTGTTCAAAATTATCAGTGCATGGCATTGGACAAATGGTAGTCTTTTGCATCTAACAACATGGTAAATTAGATGCTATATATATTTTACTAAGAAAGCAATCAAAATGTAGGCAGCTAAAAAAAGAAAAAAGGATCATGATGATCTCCAGGCAGTTCATAATGGTAATTTTTCTGGACTTTGTGATGTTTGTGGTCTTGTCAGCATTTTTCACTCTGCAATGATTTCTTATTCTAAATATTCACTTTATTAAGAGAAAGTATGGATTAAACACCACCAGGAAACTAAGAAACAGATCTTCCTTATACGAATAAATGAATATAAAATGAAAATAAAATGAAAGTTTGGAATGACAGGTTTTGGAGACATTGAAGGAACATAAACAAGAGTGAAGACAATAAAAAGAGAAGTCTGGTAGGTTTTATATCCATTTTTTATTTGGGGCAATTATATAAAGGGGAATATAACAAATTCTAGAATTTAAATATACACACAGGAAACCTGTGTGTATCATTTGGAGAAAAAAGTTGAATGAAAGAATCAAGTCTTAAGCATCCATTAAATTCATCTCTAGGGAGATAATTCATTTAATAGATCCTATCATCTCAGATATCCCACTGGATAACAGTATCCTTCAAGAACTTTTGAGAGATAAGTAATCTGTTATTATATCTCTTATCAGGCATTATTTTGCTAGGAATTAAAGTGTACTGATATTTAAAAGCTCATTGCTATAAGAATTTTATAATAATTATTATTATTGCTATGATCGTTTGGCAGAGAATGATAGGACTGCTTAAAGATTAAAGTTGCCTGGTACAACATTCCCAGGCTGATATTGACCAAAGCGGAATCCTATTACACAACTGATCACAACATTGTTAGTTGACTATACTGCAATACAAAATAAAAAGTTGAATAACTTAAAAAAAAAAACAAAAAAAATTGGACATTTGTACAATAGACCATCACGTTTTGTTCCCCTGGTCTCCAGCCTGAAACAGGAAGAATTTTCTGCCTTAGGAAGTGCCTCTCTCTGATCCTTAACTTTTCCATAATTGTTTGCTTTCCCCAGCTACCTCTAATTTTTGTTGTTTTGCTAGAGTCCTGCTGTGCTGTCATTACATGTGCATGGAACTTGATCACTTAGCAGAGCTGGTTACAGCATGCTCAGTACCAGGAGAGGAGGCAGAATCAGAAATGTGTTGAATCAGCTTCTACCACTGCATAAACTGCTCCCCCAGAGGGAGTTAGACTCACTGGGAACCTGTAATAATCCAGGCCACCAGGGTACTACTTCATAAATTACTAGTTCTTCATGGTAAGCTTTTCTTTTGGTTGCAATTTCCGGGGCTGCTAGCGGTGACTGCTTGCAGTATCCAAAAAAGAGAGAAAGTGGGGCAATGATAGGGAAATAATAGAAGCAGGATCCAGAGCTTGAAATAGTTTTAGGACAGCATAGTTTGCTGACTGTAAAATATGGTCTACTGAGTGGAGTAATGTTGGATCTTTTATCCATCCATCCATCTGTTCACCCAGATGGCAGAATAAATAGTCTAAAAAAAACCTTGGACATTGTGGAGGGAAAGTTGTAAGATTAAATGTAAAAAGGGATACACACACACACATGCACATGCACACACACACACACACACATATATATATATATATAGAGAGAGAGGGAGAGCTTCTGTGGTGACTCAGATAGTGAAGAATCTGCCTACCTACAATGCAGGAGACCTGTGTGTGTTTGATCCCTGGGTGGGGAAGATCCCACAGAGAAGGGAATGGCTACTCACTCTAGTAGTCTTGCCTGGAAAATTCTCCTTGGAAGGAAGCTATGAAAAACATGCAAAGCATATTAAAAAGCAAAGACATCGCTTCACCAACAAAGGTCTATATAGTCAAAGCTATGTTTTTGCCAGTAGTAATGTACAGATATGAGAGTTGGGTCATAAGAAAGACTGAGCGCTGAAGAATTGATGCTTTTGAATTGTGGTGCTGGGGAAGACTCTTGAGAGTCCCTTGGACTGAAAGGAAATCCAACCAGTCAGGAAGCGAACCTGCGTCTGTCTTCTCCTTCTTTGGCAAGCTGATTTTTTACCGCTAATGCCACCTAGAAAGCGGTTGGAGTCATGTTTTCCCCGATGATGTTTGATTTACATTCGGTTACTTGGTTCTTAAAATCGTATTTAAGAGGGGCATTGTACACTGGAATTCTCAAACTGAAATCAGTCAGAAATTTGTTGGGATGTGATCCTGGGAGCTGCTGGTAGCTATCTTTCCAGTTTATGAATATACTTTTCTGCAACATGAAAGACTGAAGCTGATAAATACAGAGATAGATATGGTTAGTCTTCGAAGTACATTCACCAGGAATCCACACCGTTAAAGCTGGTTGCTTAGCATTTCAATTATTCTCAAAATCTTCATCAGAGAGCTTTTATTAGTTTAAGGGACATTAGAAGCATTTCTTGGTGAAATGAGTCATGTTCAAGATAGATGTTTGGTTAGAAACATTATATAAGATCAAGGTGTAAAAATCCAGGTATCAGAAGACTTCCACAGTTACTGTAGTACTTGAGGTCTGTAGCATCATTGGCCCTATGTTCCTCCAGTTCATGGGGGATCCACACCTGAAATGACTATAAGTCTAGGTAGTTCTTCCATGAGAATATTATTTTTGTATTGGAGCAAGGTTCTCATGCAAGGTGCTGTAAGGCAAAGACCATAGCATGTAATTATTTTTGTACTTGGTACTGATAAATGTGTGCCTTCTCTTTTTCAGGAAGCTGGTGAGCAGCATTTGGCTCATGACTTGCTTGCTTTGTGATACACTGTCTGTTATCGAGGTTATACCTGTGTGGCATGTGTATGTTTGTGTGGTATCAACTGTTACCTACTTCAAGCTACAGGAAGATAGCATTTACCTCCCAAATCTGCCATTTGCTGAATGAGCAAATGGACCCACATCTTTTTGCAACAACGGGATGGGGTTTTAATACCAGTAGCAGATACGGTGTTGAGGTTGTAGACCTCCTACATGGCAGAGTGCCACATCTGGGCTCTAGTCATAAAGGTAAATGGGAAACTGCCCCATAGGGATGACTTCCTAAACCAGGGCACCTAAGACTCATCATGATAAGCAGTCAATCAGAAACTAAAAAACACACAAGCCACTCTACCACCCTGAGATTATTGGGAGCATTAATCATAAATTGGGAGCATTCCCAATGCTCCCCAGAACATAAATTGGGAGTGTTCCTCTCAAGGAATTATATATATATTTAGAATAAAAATATAAATATCTTTAACATGCTTACAGATTGAGAAGCAGAAGTCAAATACATAAGACTAGAATTGGACATTAATTACTGGAAGGTGAAATGAACAACAAAAATTTTAGAAATAAGTCATTGAAATGAAAAATGAGCTGATGGGTACTTGGTAGACTAACTGCATTGAAAAGGAAATTCATGAAATGCAGAACAGAACCTGAAGGAACCAGAATACGGTAGGAAAGAGGTAAAGAAATAGGGAAGGTATAGAGATAGATTTACTGGATTTATGATGAAAATTCACTGTAAGTGAAATAATGATACTTACGTCTAGGCCCTTCTCTTGCCCCTTCCAGCAATATGCCTCTCCTCAGTAATATGTTCACTTTATGTTTCAGTAAGATTTGAAAAAGTGAGATTTGAAAAAAAAATTATTTAGGTTGTGCTGGGTCTTCGCTGCTGCCCAGGTCTTCTCTAGCGTGGCGAGTGGGGCTGCTCATCGGGTGCATTGTCTTGTTACAGAGCACAGGCTCTTGGGGCTCACGCTCCTGTAGCTGAGGCCTGGTGGCTCAGTAGATGTGGTGCACAGACTTAGTTGCTCCATAGCGTGTGGACTTGTCCTGGACCGGGGATCAAACCCATGTCCCTTGCATTGGCAGGCAGATTCTTATCCACTGTATCACTGGGGAAGTCCGAAAAAGTATGATTTTAAACTGCAGTTGGTTAATACTGCTATGTCTTTCCATCCCAATCAGACCTCTGTCACACTTTCCTCATATTGGGTAGTTACGTACATTTTTGGGAACGTTGACTTGGGAATATTTGGTTTGTGTTTGATGGGATACACTTGTAGAGTTTGCAGTAACATCTCTTTGGAGCTGAGTTACTGCAGGCATCCCTCATTCCATGATTACTTCTACCACCAATGTTACAAGATATCTCACATCATGTCACTGAAAAACAGAGCCAGAGATGATTTTATGATAGGAAAATATCCTCTAGCCCATGGCACTGAAACAGTAAGGATGATGAAGAAGAAACAGACTAGCTATATGTAGAGTCAGGAGGTGGTCTTCCAGTTTACATATGAAGGAAATGTGCTGGCCGTGTTTCCCATACATGACAACAATCCTAAACACAGATATTACTAATGATGAGTTGTGGCCCTAAAAGGAACCTTTTTAAAAACAAATAAGAAACAAACTAGAGAACAACAAACCAAAATATCCTTCTATTCCTTCACCTGAAAAAGATATTACATAATTATTTTCATAAAAGAATGTACAACCAAAAATGAAGGATAATTATTACAGAGATATTCTAGCAGTTCACATACAAATTATATTTTTCTAGAGCTTATTTGGTTTATAGTATTTGTCTGTTTAGATTTAGAATTTCTGTTTTTTTTTCATTATAAATATTCAATTTGTGTTTAATTTTCTATTCATACTTTGTATTTTTTTTTCTTAAAGACTCCCAGATTGTGCAAATTGCAGGTTCCCAAAACCTGGAAGCATGAAAGATGGGTTGAGCTGTGGAAGATAAAAAGAGAAATTCCAATTTAAGTAGGATTCAAATGGAGAGAACAGGAGAATTTGGAACAGGCAGTATTTAAAGATATATGTTAGAGAATTTGCTTGAATTGCGAGAAAACTAGTTTTAGATTAAAAAGTACATTAAGTTCTGAACAGCACAAAGAAACCAAATCTTCACCTAAGTACATTACAGTGAAACTACAGAGTATCTTAAAAACTACTAGAGAAAACAGAAAACTTAGAAAGATGTCAGTAAGAGTAAAAATAGTCTTCCCATCAGTGATAACTGATAAAGGAGGACAATGAAATTGTATCCTCAAAGTGCTGAGGGAAAATGTTAACACAGAATTCTATACCCCAAACTGTCATTCAGTGTTAAGAAACAAAAACATTTCCAGATATTAAAAAATTAAGAAGTCTACTTTCCCTGAAGTACTTAAATAATAATCCTCAGCAAGAAAACCAGACAAAAGAATTCAGAAGGAAGAGGTGAAAGCCACGATGAAGTATAAACAAAGAAAAGTTTTTAAACTGAAGTGTCTATTTAAGAAAACAAAGCAAAACAACAGCAGAAAAACAGCAGCAACCTATTGTGGTGATTTTAAAAGCAAGGTGGAATTAAAACACTATATAGAAGTAACTTAAAAAGTGGAAAGGATGAAGATGGAACATTCCAAGTTTTTCCAAACTATTCTTTTTTCCAAATCAACTTTAGACTATGAGTTGAATATTTTAAGGTTAAAGAGTTAACCTTACATTTAAAAAGTTAAGATAAATTTAAAAGTATAACTGCATAACCAGAAGGAAATAAGAGAATTATTTATTCAACATAATGCAGGACAATAGGAGGGAGAGACACAAAACCAAAGCCTGAGGGTCTGGTAAGTATTATTATTTTTATTTACAATTGAGACAAGTGAGGCTCAACTTGTTTAAGTGATTTGTCTAGAATTAGACACCTAAGGGGTAGAAACCAAACTCTCATCTTCTGCCTTTTATGTAGATTATGGTTCTACTAAGCTTTAATGTCTCTCCTTTGCTTTTGAGTCTGTAATATCTGACACATATTAGTTATATTTGAATACTTCCAAAATAGTCCTCAGAGTAAATGTTGCCATCAATATCTCCTTTCCGCTCTGTCATCTCATCTCACACTTGCTGGTTTTGGTTGACACAGCCTTCTGAATGCTGCCCACGAAGCAGGAAATTTGCCAATTGTCCCAGTACCCTAACCTGCCCCCTGCATCCACTCTCATCTCCTGACCTTAGGAAATTACCGTACTATTGAAGTGAAACAAGAAGGAATTGAAATGATGTCAGGTAAGGCCTTTACTTATAAAGTCCATTTTATTTATGGTTTCTGGATTTATCCAAAGAAATTTTTGTTGGATTCTGTGGTCCTATTGGAGTTTAGAAGTTAACTGCCAACTGTTCTTTCCTGTAGAAGCTCAGCTTGCAAAACGGTGTCAGTGGCCTTCTGCTTTTTGAAGCAGCCTTATCTTGTTGTGTGGGGGAGAGGGGAGAGATGGCAAGGAGGTTGTGGTTAGCTGCGCTTGCAGTTTATTCAACTCGATCCTTGTGTCTGCTAGATTCTATAACATTACCTACATTTTTATCTTGTATTTTGATGTTTTATCTTGTTTGCTTTTATTCTGCTCAGTTACATATATAAGAGAGTGGCTGGAGAGTGATTTAACTGAATTATTTATGCTTTAGAAACTTGGAAGCATTCCGTGCGTGCGTGCTGAGTCGTGTCTGACTCTCTGCAATTCCATGGAGTGTAGCCTGCCAGGCTCCTCTGTCCATAGGATTTTCCGAGCAAAAGTACTGGAGTGGGTTTACCATTTCCTTCTCCAGGGGATCTTCCCAACCCAGGGACTGAATCTGAGTCTTCTGCATTGACAGGCAGATTCTTTACCACTGTGCCACCTGGGAAGCCTATGTCTCTGAGATATAGTGCCTTTTTTGGAGTCATAAAAGCTTGTTTAATGAACCGGTATCTTTTATCAGAATTGTGTTGGCACACATGTGTTCAAATAATTTAATGTTCTTTCACTTCTTTGGTGTGAGGCAAAATTATATGAAAACCATTCAGTCAGTTCAGTTCAGTCACTCAGTCGTGTCCGACTCTTTGCAACCCCATGAACTGCAGCATGCCAGGCCTCCCTGTCCATCACCAACTCCTGGAGTTCACCCAAATTCATGTCCATCGAGTTGGTGATGCCATCCAGCCATCTCATCCTCTGTCATCCCCTTCTTCTCCTGCCCCCAATCCCTCCCAGCATCAGAGTCTTTTCTAATGAGTCAACTCTTTGCATGAGGTGGCCAAAGTATTGAAGTTTCAGCTTTAGCATCAGTCCTTCCAAAGAACACCCAGGACTGACCTCCTTTAGGNGTCTGTTGTTCCATGTCCAGTTCTAACTGTTGCTTCCTGACCTGCATACAGATTTCTCAAGAGGCAGGTAAGGTGGTCTGGTATTCCCATTTCTTTCAGAATTTTCCAGTTTATTGTGATCCACACATTCAAAGACTTTGGCATAGTCAATAAAGCAGAAATAGATGTTTTTCTGGAACTCTCTTGCTCTTTCCATGATCCAGTGGATGTTGACAATTTGATCTCTGGTTCCTCTGCCTTTTCTAAAATCAGCTTGAACATCTGGAAGTTTTTCACGTATTGCTGAAGCCTGGCTTGGAGAATTTTGAGCATTACTTTACTATCGTGTGAGATGAGTGCAATTGTGCAGTAGTTTGAGCATTCTTTGGCATTGCCTTTCTTTGGGATTGGAATGAAAACTGACCTTTTTGAGTCCTGTGGCCACTGCTGAGTTTTCCAAATTTGCTGGAATATTGAGTTGGGCTGATACAAAATAATCACTTTACAGAAAAATAAAAAATATTTAACGTCCATAAAAGCTCTCTTTAATTCTTGTTTTCCATTCACTGTTCAAACCACTTCTTTCTTTACCAGTCTATAGAAACAGCTCTTGTTGAGGTCATCACGTTGTCTAAAAGTCAAAGTGAAGTTGCTCAGTCATGTCCAACTCTTTGTGACCCCATGGACTGTAGCCTGCCAGGCTCCTCCGTCCATGGGATTCTCCAGGCAAGGGTATTGAAGTGGGTTGCCATTTCCTTCTCCAGGGGATCTTCCCGACCCAGGGATTGAACCCTGTGTCTCCCACACTGCAGGCAGACTCTTTACCATCTGAGCCACCAGGGAAGTCCATGTTGTCTACCTAAAGACTATCTTCTGTCTTTCAAAAAACACATTCAACAGTAGCTGTATCTTGAAACATTCTCTTGTCTTTTTTGACATCACATTTTTTTAATGTAAAAACATTTTTTTTCCCCTGCTCCATGCAGCTTGTGGGATTTTAGTTCCCCAGCCTACAGTTGAACCCAGGCCCTCCGCAGTGAGAGCATGGTATCCTAACCACTCGACTGCTGGGGAGTTTCCTCTGACATCACATTTTCCTGAAATCTTTTTCTGCTCCTTCTCATTCTGCTTTGTTGACATCACCTCCTCCATGTTCAACCTACAAATGTGGTGGTTCAAGCCTGGGCTGAGTCTCTCTGTTTCTCTTTCTTTCTCTCCTCTCTTCTTAGAAGATTTTACTTTTTTTTTAGTGTCAGATTCATACCTCTAAGTGCCAACCTGACATATTCATGTGCTGTTTCATACCTCAAATTCAATTTGTTCAAAAAGGAACATAGTCATGTCCCTCACTAATTAAAGATACTATTAGCCGCTATATATCTCTGTCTCATGTTTCTTACTGGCAGAACCCAAATTTTATTTTAATGGACACTTTTTAGAGCAACTTCAGGTTTACAGAAAGATTGGAAGAGATGGGGGATTCCATCCATTTTATTCAACAAAGGGTCTCCAGCACCTAGCCAATGTGTTCCATAGAGGAGGCACTCAGTAACAGGTTCTGGATGAGAGGAGTGATAAGCTTTTCTTTTTCTTATTTTTAATAGTTATGTCTATTGATCTTAAAATGGCATTCATCAAGATTAGATTTTTTTTTAAAAGGGTGACATAGTGGAAACCAGGGAAATGGAAAGCAATCAGAGTAGGAGAAAAGGGAAAGGGTGGGAGAGCCATTTAATAGTTTGTCAACTGTGAATCTAACTACCTCATTTTTAGAATGTTTGATCTAGAAATCATAAATGAAGGTCAATATACAAGTTTGACCATTTTTATTCCATTTGACTGGGGAAAACAATCTACTTTAATTCAGTAGAGATGGCTGTGGGTCCAGTGACCATATCCACTTGTATGTGTTCATCAAGCATTTGCTTATAATGAGAAAGAGGTCATGGGATTACTATTTACCCTTGAGACAGGTTTTTAATATCTGTCTTATGCTCTGGGACCTGGTGATGGACAGGGAAGCCTGGCGTGCTGCTATCCATGGGGTCACAAAGAGTCAGACACTGAACTTATTGCCATGAGAAAAGTACTTTATTAATCTTTCAGAAATACATTAGATTGAATCAATTATAGATCTTCCATTAAGATAATTAGATTTTCTCATATTTGCACTATGTAGATGGCAATAAACATAAACCAAACATTTTGAGTAAACCTTTAAATTACAGAGTCATTTAGATTATTAGGCAGGTGAAGTTCTTTAAAGGCAGGGAGAAAAAGAAGAATTTTTAAAACATTTAATCAATGACTTTGGTTGTGGTGATAAAACTTTCAAAGCAAGTACTTGGTTTAGAAATTCATTTATCATCTGACTTTTTGATGGATTCTAAGAGACATTGTAAAATTCTCTTTGGGAATATCAAAAATGCTGTAGTTTCAACATGCCGATTCTTTTTTTTTTTCAATGTCTGTTGTTACATACTTGATCAAAATATGATACTGTCATTCATCAGATCACTTTCTATAGGAGTCCAGGTTTCAAATCTCCCTGTTTGGATTACCTTTTCTTTTCTGGAAGTCCCTAAGGCCAAATTCAAGTCTGGGATACAGTGATTTATGGTAAGAAGTATAATACATATTTGGTCTTTGTCCATTTCTGGCACAGAGCTCCTAAATCCCTTGGAATCTCTCAGTTGTGAGAGCAATAAAAAAGGGTCTTTTGTTAATGAGATGACTTTGGAGGGGATTGAGGGTGGGAGCAGCTTGGGATAGAGATTGGGGCAGGTTGCCTAGAGAAACTCATCTCCCATCTAAGTACTAACCGTCCAACCCTGCTTAGCCTCCGAGATCAGATGAGATAGGGCATGTTCAGGGTGGTATGACCATAGATAAAACTTCAGTCTCATATCCACCATCCTTGCCTGAGACTGAGTCACTAGCCAATGGCCAGCAATTTAATCAATCATGACTATGTAATGAAGCCTCTATTAAAAATGTAAAATGATGGGGTTCATGGGGATTCAGAGCTTCCAAGTTGGTGAAGCCTAGGAGATTTGGGGAGTGTGGCATGTTCAGAGAGCATGGAGGCTTCATAACTCTCAGAGAGCATGGAGGCTTCATAACTCTTATCCCATCCATCGTCCTATGCATCTCTTCCATATGTCTGCTCTTGAATTATATCCTCTTATAATAAACTGATAATCTAGTAAGTAAAATATTTGTCTGAGTTCTGTGAGTTGCTCTAGCAAATTAATTGAACCCAAGGAGAAGGTGGTTGGAACCTCTGAATCATAGGTTAGGCCCTGGACTTGCGACTGGCATTTTAAAGGGGTAGGAGTAGTCTTGTATGGCTGAGCCTTTAACCTGTGGGATCTGACATTATTTCCAGGTAGATAGTGTTAGAATTGATTCAGTTGTAGGATACCCAGCTGGTGATATGGGGGAAAACACCACACCCTGGAACTGGGTGCTGAGGTGGTGATCAGAAGTTGGATCAGAGTCAGAATTTCACCAGGGTCTCAGAATCTCTCATAGTGGCCCCACAGCACCCGTTCTCCCCTGAATTTCAATGTACTCTAAAGTGAGCACTGACTTTGGCTTGTTTTGTCTTGCTGCTATGCTCTAGCCAGTCCTTTGAGTTTCTATGAGTCAACATTCCTTTTCTCTGGGACCACCCCCACCTCTCTGCCGCTGGGGAGGGTTATACAGGTATATTTGTTCTATCTGATTCTTCCCACAACCACACTGATTTGGTCATAAGTATTCAACACTGGATTCGTGCTCAGCCAATCATACTTTCTGTTTAGGAAATTTAAAATTTGGATCAAGAACAGCTAGTCCTTCCTGTGGGAGTCCTTGAAAATGACTTCTGTAATCAGCAGTTGTCTGTTCATAGGCAGCCACTGCAAGGCATCCCATCTGGAGAGAGGTAAGAATGAAGCAACCACACAGTGGGGAGTAGAGATGAGGGCAGAATAGCTGATGAGGAACCTGAGGGTTTTTAGTCCTTGATTGCACATACTTATGAGGGGTCAGATTTCTGTTCCTTTCCTGGGTTCAATGAAACCCACTTATATTCTGATAACATACACCCTTGTGTTGATTTGGCTGGTCTGATGGATATACTTATGCACTGAAGAAACTTGGATAAGATATATGCTTCTCATCTCAACAGTGCCTGCATATTTTAGGAGTTGAAAATATTTGTGGAAAGATCAGGAATGATAGCTTTTATTCTCTCTTCTCAGTGAGAACACCCCCAAGCTCACAATAACTACATTTCAACTCAAATTTAATTCTGCAAGTTCTATTTTTTTAAAGTAATATAAGAAAAATAATAATCTAGGACTTTGCTTTCAAAAAGTATTAAACCTAATGTGAATATTTTCAATTTAAAATTGATAGCTCCAAGACTTCCTGGCTGGGTGACTTCAGACAAGTCACTTAATTATTTTAAACCTCTTTTAAAAAAAAAACAACAAAAAACCTAAAATGGGGATGATGACAGCAGTGCCATAAGGGGCTGTTGAGAAAATTAATTTGGAGACTGTGTTGTGCCCAGCACATAGTTGGCATGTCTGATATGTTGCAAGTGAGAGAAAACTCTGATAGTTGGCCAAACAACAGAAAACTATCCTGCTATATGTAGTTGAAAAGACCAGAGTTATGACAGCCTTCAGATGAGGTTTTACTCACTGATAATATGGTTTCTCTATTCTGCTTTTTGCAATATCAGCCTCATCCTTAAATTCTGCCCTGTGGTCTCTCGGCAGATCTGGGTTCTCCCTACATGGTAGCAAATTGGATGCAAGAGTCCCAGCTGTCACAGCCTTATGCCTCAGCTCAGGAGAGAGGTGTAGGTTTTCAAATGGGCCAATTCATTCTCACTGGATTTCCTTATTACCCCCGTCAACATAGGGAGGAGAATGGGATGGGATTAACTGATGGATTGCCCCAAACCAGCACCCATTTCCTCGGTAGGCATTGTGGGAAGGATAGGTCCCCAGAAGTGAAGGGGATAGATTTGATACAGATGTCTTCTTCAACGCAATAAATTCAGCAGTTGTACCTTCAGAAGAATTGAAAAAGCCTATTCAATAGACTATATTAACTTCCCCAATATTTTATTACATATGAGCTCTCACAGTTGTATAACTTTCATTAGTTTGTAACCTCAATGTGGTTTTTTAGAAAGGGATACTAAGAAATATTCTTAATTGAAGATTGATCTGAACAACTTATTATTTGGCCTTTTTGAAAAATTTTCAATAGGCTTTTACTTTTCAGATCTTCTAAGGAAATGGGACTTTTGCAATGTTTTAATTAAAAAAAAATAACTGTTCATCTTAATGTAATGGATCCTAATGTCTTTGGTCCCTGTAAAATTTTCCTATTCAATTATTTCTTCAAGAGCTTTGTTTTCCCATGAACCTTACTTTTTGTTACCACATCTTTTCAGAGATGCGCTTATGGATACAAGTGAGCCTCTTGGCATCTGGTAGAAGCAGAGAATCACATCTGGGAAGCTATTTATTAAGCCTCACTTTTAAATATGTTCTAATGCAGTTTAAGAATACAGTTTAATAGTGTACATTACATTGGCTTAAACCAGTATTTTTAGATTAGCAATTTTTACAGATTTGTTATTCTAATCTTCCTGAAAACAATTCCTTAATTATCCCCATTCTTCTTTCCCTATTTTATTCTCTCATTTTATTATTTCCAATAATCACTACTTACAAATTTTAAACTTGTAACCTACAGAAATAGCTACATTTTACATGTGTTAATACCATATACGGGCTTCCCTTGTGGCTCAGATGGCAAAGAATCTGCCTGCAAAATGGGAGACCTGGGTTCCGTCCCTGGGTAGGGAAGACCCCCTGGAGGAGGGCATGGCAACCCACTCCAGTATTCTTGCCTGGAGAATCCCCATGGACAGAGGAGCCTGGTAGGCTATACAGTTCATGGGGTCACAAAGAGTTGGACACGACTGAGCAACTAAGCACAATACAATATACTTTACATTATGACCGAGCGTATATACACACATACATATATAAAACAAGTTTTACAAAACAACACTTACACGTACAGTTCAACTGGATGTTGTCAGTTCTGTTTTGTTCTATTCCATTCAACTTTATCATATAAATTGCTCCTTTATAATCCTGTAATTTGACCTCGTGATCCACTGAAGTGTCTCAATAATATAACTTGAAAATTATTGCTAAAGTGGTACTTCCACACTAGGAGTTTTTTAGCCCCAGGGTTTTATGGTTGAACTCAAAGAGTTTTGTCTTTGCTAAAGCAAAGTAGCAAATATTTCTGTTTCCACTTAAAAGGACATTATACAAAATAAAATGATTATTAAAACATTTCCCTTAACTACATAGTTGAAAGCCCACTGGAGCACATCAAGTGACTGACAGTAAATAAAAACCAGATAAATATTATCATGATTCAGCTGTTCAGTTGGTTTACTACCCAACAGAGCAGTTCTGAGTACCTTGATGTTTTGACTGTTATGCAATTAATTTCTGCAAATCTGCATGAGATGTATAATTTATATTCATCTGATAAAAAATTTTTATATGATAGTTATCTCTAATACATTAGAAACCAATTTATAAGTGAAAATAAATTGTTAAATTATATCATTTACTTTTTATTTACTGGGACTAACCTATTTATAGGAGCAATGAGTTATTTTTGAGAAGTGCCTACGTGTAGTAGTGTAAAAATTCCTCTTTTGAATTGTCATTGAGAAATAATAAAAAATATAAAACTGAACCAAGTGATATTTTAAACCACAAAAATATAAGAACTGCAGATATCAGATCACAGTTTTGACCCATTTTTGATGCTATACTACATTACTAAAATCTCAAAGTATTAGTGTACATTCTGCACAGAGACCAAACAGAAGGTACTTAACAGATTTTCTGTTACTTATACATTTATTTTCTGTTCACTGGGTTATATTTTTTTTAGCACCTACATATATGTCATATAGTATTTGTCTTTCTCTGTCTGACTTATTTCACTTGGCAAAATACCATCCGAGTCCATCCATGTTGTTACAAATGACAAAACTTCACTCTTTTCTGTGGCTGAGCAGTATTCCATTGTATGCGTGTGGACACACAGGCACTGCATCTTCTTATCCATTCACCTTTCGATGGACATTTAGGTTGCTTCTGTATCTTGGCAGCCGTAAATAAAGCTGCTTTGAATGTTGGGGTGTTTGTATCTTTTTGAATTAGTTTTTTTTTTTTTTTTTCACGTATATACCCAGGAGTGGAATTACTGGGTCATATGATAGTTCTGTTTTTGGTTTTCTGAGAAAATTCCATGCTTTTTCCACAGTGGCTGCTCTGTTCCTACCAACAGTGTGCAAGGGTTTCCTTTTCTCCACATCCTTGCCACCATTTGATACTTTATAAGAAATGTAGCAATGGAGACAGGGTTACAGAATTAAGAAAATTCAATCATACATGAACAAATTGTGTAACCTGGATTTTATTTTTTAATTAAGCTGGGCAGTTTAGCTGGTTCCTCATTCTCCTCTGCTACAGTATAGTTTTCAAAAGGTTAGATGTTCATGACCCTTGGGCAAATATAATGTGAACCCATGTCAAAGATTTCATTTAACTCATTAATTAATGAGGACACCAGTAAGATACTAAAACAGGTCTACAGAACATTTGAGAATCTACAAACACCCACATACACAAAGCAATATAAGGATAAGATTTTTCAGTTAGATACAAAATTGTTACCTTTGGGGTTATCTCTTCCACCAAAAGAAATTATTTACGTCTCTACTAGACAAAAATCTACAAGAAATCTTTGATCCAATAAAGCTGTAAAACAGCCCAGTCAAAAGAAAACCAACCCCAGTTTTGGACTGAAAGAACATTTTACAATTTCTTTTGCCTATTTTCAAGTTCTGAATAATTTTTCTGACATACTCATATTTTTAATGTTGTACTGTCCATAATCCTCTGTACTTACTCCCTTAGTGATTTTAGTCAGTCTTGCAGTTATAAATTATATAAACATTTTGATGACTTCCATATATCAGAATCTACTTCTTATCATCTCCACTGCTACCACCTCTTTCATCATTACATATGTCAGTGCAGAAGGAGTGAGCTTTAGGGAGATAACTGTCCCAAATAAAGCAGAGCTTTGATGTGTTCAAGGGTAAAGGAATGGCTCTCTAAGTCTGAATAGACAAACTGGCTATCCTGAAAACCTATTCTCCTGAAAAGCTCAGTAATTTATTGAGTAGAACATTATTTCTTTGATTTATGTAATTATAAATTAGCTACATAGCTCTAGAACTACTACATAGCTAATCCTAATATTCCCCAAGAATGTATAACCCAACTTCCTCTATTGAAGTATGTTGTGGATATCTTGTTTTGTAGATACGAGTTTTCAAAATGTACTTTAGTTTTGGCTGTGCTGGGTCTTCGTTGCTGTGCTTTCTCTCGCTGTGGCGAGCAGAGGCTACTTTCTACCTGTGGCACAGGGCTTCTCATTGCGATGGACTCTCTCGTTGTGGAGCACAGGCCCGAGGTGCGTGGCTTCGGTAGTCGTGGTGCAGGGGCCATTAGTTGTAGCTCATGGGCCCTACAGTGTGCAGGCTCCAGTAACTGTGGTGCACGAGCTTAGTTGCTCCGTGGCAGGGGGAATCTTCCAGGACCAGGGGTCAAACCCGTGTCCCCTGCATTGGCAGGCAAATTCTTATCCACTGTACCACCAGAGAAATCTGTGAATATTCATTTTTTTCAGTCTTAATTTTTTTCTGTTCACTTACATAAGTGATAATAGTCACTGTCAAAATAATTGATTTTTCTGATGCACATGTCATTCTTCTGGGAACCTGAAATGTACTGATGCTTTCGCTGTGTATGTATATATGTGCGTATATAGAAAGGCTCTGTGATAGCTTTCTAGGCCTACCATAGCAAAGTACCACAGACTGGGTGGCTTAAACAACAGATATTAATTTTCTCGCAATCCTAGAACCTAGAAGTCTGAGTTGAAGATGTCAGCAAAGCTGTTTTCTCCCTAGAGGTCTCTCCCCTTGGCTTGGAGATGGCCCTCTTCTCTCTGTGTCTTCACAGGCTCTTCCCTCTATCCCCATCTGGGTCCTACTTTCTTCTTCTTAAGGATGTCACTCATGTTAGATCATGGCCCACCCATTTGACTTCATTTTACCTTAGTTCCCCCTTAAAAGAACCTATTTCCAAATACCGTCATATTCGGAGGTGCTGGGGGTTAGAACTTGAACACATGAATTTTGAAGGGAGATCATTCTTGCCACACTTTCACCTCTGTAATGGGCACTAATGTCATGTTCACTTAGAAAACGGGCACGAGTGTGAAACAGTGATCTGAGTCACCACCTGTGTGTCAAAAATTCCAAAATAATGGAATTCACGGCCCAGCCTGGGGCACCCCTTACCTTCATGTGCCCTTGGGTCTGAGGCACCTACCAATGCCAGTCCAGCAAATGAGTATGATACCTAGGTTTGTATCTTTCTCTCTTGACTCAACACAGATGAAAAGACTGAAAATCTGATTAAAAATTGCTTCAGTAACCAATCCTGTCCTTTGTAAGGGGTAGTGGAAAAGAAGACAGCACTCTGTACTTGTTAAGACTGACTATTGTGTTTTGTTTTCACATTAATTGTAGATACCAATTTTCTATACAAAATAATTCAGTAAACAATGCACATAAAATCAAGAGACTTTTCAATTTGTGAAAGTAGCTTTTTTCTGTTGTTAAGTGGAAAATCTAGAAGAGTTCTGCAGTTGGAGACAATAGGCTAAATCAAAAAAGAAAATGGTTATGATTTTTAAAACCACTAATTGAAGCTTTAAGTGTCTTCCAGTGTTCTGGTGATTTGGGGCTGAAATCTGCTCTGTTCCTTGCTTTCCTTTGTCAGTGGTGTTCACCATGGCAACTTCAATAAAACTCCCCTCACAAATGTTTTTCTTCTAAAGTGCAAAGCACCTTTTTAAAGAAGGCTGACAACCTGATAGGAATGTGTGTTTGGAAAAGAAATCAAATGAAAAGTATTCTGCTTTCTTCATGATTGCTGTAGGTGGCAGGAGGTGAGGAAATTTTTAAGGGGATAAAGTTGGGTGAAAAATATATTTTACCTTGTTTTGGAATAAAAATTGTATTTTGAGGTAGAAAATTAGTTTAAAATATGGTAGAGAAACTTGTTCCTTTCATAACATTTCCTTATTTCTCATCTTAGTATCTGGACTAGCTTTGTACACACCAATTCATGAGCCACTTTGGAATGTGGATTTGTGTGGACAAATTTATCCAATACCTGATCCCTGGCGTTGCAGGAGACCCAGGTTTGATCCCTGGGTGGGAAAGATTCCCTGGAGAAGGGAGTGGCTTCCCACTCCAGTATTCTTGCCTGAAGTATTCCATGGACAGAAGAGCCTGGAGGCCTACAGTCCATGGGGTCACAAAGAGTAGAACAGAACCGAGTGACTTAACACTTTCACTTTTTCACTTGATTCAGTGTAAGTTCTTTGGGTCCTGATGGATTTTCTTGGGACTACTTTGGGAAACAACTAATGTGGGATTCTGAGCACACCATTAAGTCTCCCAGGGTTCCTTCCCTCCCCATAAAGTATGGAGGCAGTAGAAACCCAGGAGTTCTCAGCCTTAGAATCACATTAGAAACAAGTGGAGATGTTGCAAAACTGCCAGTGCTAGGGTCTTACCCAGAGATTATCATTTAAGATCTAGGTAATACTCAAGTGTAAGTTGAAGATTTTTTTTCCAATTTATTTTTTTGGTTGCACTGGGTCTTCATTGCTGTGAGTGGGTTTTTCCTAGTTGCGGTGAGTGGGGGCTATTCTTTGCTGCAGTGCGCAGGCTTCTCATTGCAGTGGCTTCTTTGTGCAGAGCACATGGGTTTCAGTAGTTGCAGCACTGTGCGCTCAATAGTTGTGGTGCACAAGCTTAGCTGCTCTGTGGCATGTGGAATCTTCCAGTACTAGGAATAGCACCCGTGTCCCCTGCAGAGGCAGGCAGATTCTTATCCACTGTACCATCAAGGAAGTTCTTTTCAAGTACCCATTGCAGTTTTAATGATGTTTATAGCTAGAGTTAAGAATTGCTGTATTTATTGATCTCAAAGTATCCTTCCAACTCCCATTTTTAAGGCACTTATCTACAAGTTGACTCCAGCTGGACTTGACTCCAGTAGAACTGCCAATTAAGTACCTTTGTTTTCAAATTTATGTATCTTTTGTTTCAAGATTCAAGAAAGGCATTAGATGTTAATACAGTAGGCTAGCATCTTTATTCCTGCTTATCCACTGATAATCTAGAATCAGCCTACAATCATGTCAGTGTTCAGTAAAGAAGTAGTATCTTCACTTTCAAAGCACATTGGTTTTCAAATAATTTTATTGCTTAGAGGTTGATCAAAGGCATTGGTGTTTTAAAAATTGTTTATTCGTGGCTGCGCTGGGCCTTTGATGTGATGTATAGGTTCTTCGCTGCCACGTGCAGGCTTTCCCTACTTGCGGCAGAGGGGACTCCTCTCTAGTTGTGTTCAGGCTTCTCTTTGTGGTGGCTTTTCCTGTTGAAGAGCATGGGCCCCAGATGCTCAGGCTTGGTTGCCCTGGGGCATGTGGGATCTTAGTTTCTGAACCAGGGATCAAACCCATCTCCCCTGAATTGGCAGGTGGATTCTCAACCATTGGACTACCAGACCAGTCTCTACATTCAGTATTATATATTTTTGTGTGTGTGTGAAAATGGCCAACACAAAGTTAATAGCAGGTTTCTCAAATGACTCCACAACTCATTGTTGGCATCAGTTCAGTTCAGTCGCTCAGTCGTGTCCGACTCTTGGCAACCCCATGAATCACAGCACGCCAGGCCTCCCTGTCCGTCATTAACTCCTGGAGTTCACCCAAATTCATGTCCATTGAGTCAGTGATGCCATCCAGCCATCTCATCCTCTGTCGTCCCCTTCTCCTCCTGCCCCCAATCCCTCCCAGCATCAGAGTTTTTTCCAATGAGTCAACTCTTTGCATGAGGTGGACAAAGTACTGGAGTTTCAGCTTTAGCATCATTCCTTTCAAAGAAATCCCAGGGTTGATCTCCTTCAGAATGGACTGGTTGGATCTCCTTGCAGCCCAAGG
>SJYX01024315.1:157942-170756 GCA_006410675.1 Oreotragus oreotragus | reverse complement strand
ACTTTCACTCTCATCAAGAGGCTTTTTAGTTCCTCTTCACTTTTGTTGGCATAGTCGATAACTTTTCTCTTTAGAACAGTGGTTTTCAATCCTGATGGCACTTCAGAATTGCCTGAGGAGCTTCTGAAAAATCCTCATGCTCAAGGCTATCAGAATCGCTAGACCAGGTACCAATTCTCTGAAAGCTTGACTGGTAATTCCAAAATAGAGCTAGGGCTGAGAATTGCTCTAGAATGAAGTTGTGTGGACAAATTGTGTCAAGCAGCCAGCGAATGATGAAATGCTAAGAATGTGTTAGTCATTTCCTTGACTAGAAACAGCACCTCCCTTTCCCCCGTGGATAACATTGTCAAAGAGGATTATTCTTCCTTTGCTAAAATTACAACTGTGTGGAAAACCTATTCTTTTAAATGTTCAGCATTATTAGACTACAACTATTTTCCTTGGTGGCTCAGAGGGTAAAGAGTCTACCTACAATGCTGGAGACCTGAGTTTGATCCCTGGGTCAGGAAGATATCCTGGAGAAGGAAATGGCAACCCACTCCAGTATTCTTGCTTGGAAAATCCCATGGACAGAGGAGCCTGGCAGACTACAGTCCATGGGGTTGCAAAGAGTCAGACACGACTGAGCAATTTCATCTCTGTTTCTATTGGATGGCAAATGAAACATTTCCTTAAGTTGAGGAGTAAAATCTAGGCCTGTCTTCTCATAGATCCCTTTGAAGATGATTGAAATAGTAAAAAAAAGAACACAGAAATTTTTGTAGGAAATTAATTTGTGAGGTTAAATTGCAACTCAAAAAAGACTCAATGATGTATGCCTTTTAAGAAGTGTCTGGCTTATTGTTTCCTCATAAGTAAAATGCATTTTCCCATTATTCCTCTGTAATTGTATAGATGGCGATAATCACTGGAAACCTAAAGAGCTGAGAGCCTCAGTACTGTAGGATCAAATGTGTGCTTAATTGTCATTCTGGAGCTTGGTTCTGGTGTCTCCCCAAAGCCTATAAATCATCATCAAACAAGAAAATCAAGTAATTATGCTCTCTGGCCTGAATCTGATCTATACTCTCTACCTTCAGCATAAAATGGTATTCATTCATATGGCTAGTTAAACTCTCTGATAATGAACCTGGATCAGGGAAATTATTTGCTAACGCTTTTACAAACGTAGGTAGTAGGGAGCTGATCCCCTCCCAATCACACACGCCAAATCCACTGCTGTTTTTTTAGTGACTTTTACAGAAAGCTAAAGCTGACATATGTGGGAAAAGGATGATAAAGGTATTAATTTGTTGTTGTTGTTCAGTTGCTAAGTTGTGTCCAACTCTTTGTAACCCCATGGACTGTAGGCCACCAGGCTCCTCTGTCCATGGATTTCCCAGACAAGGATACTGGAGTGGGTTGCCATTTCTTTCTCCAGGGTATCGTCCCTGCATAAGGATTGAACTCAGGTCTCCTGCATTGGCAGGTGAATTCTTTACCACTGAGCCACCCGGGACATTCAAAATAGAATTTTAAAAAATCGTTGCCTTCACAAATTACATCTGAGATCTTCTTGAGATGACTCCAGGGCATGTTGAAAATACAGCAAGTTAGGATCAGTTGCCTTTTGTCCTCAAAATCACACAAAACAAGCAATTATTTAGAATGCAATAAATGGTTTAATAGTTATGGACTTAAGAGAAAGAACTTGAATTAAAATTCAGTCTGGGATCTGAATTAGCACCATTGGAATATAGAAAGCATTCAACATGCATGCACAAATTAGTTTTGATAGCATACGTAAGTAAAATGTATTTGCTTTACTTGATAATGGTTGTTTTGGAGGACCCTTCTTGTAGTTGAACTTATATGTATTAGTTGGCTGGGCATGATACAGGTTGAACGCCCCTTAGTTCCAGGGCCTTGGCAAAATTCACCTCCAGTGGCTTTCCTGTGCCTTTGGTAAGCTTCAGGGATCGGATGCAACCTCGGAAAGGAATGTTTGTTGTCAGGCCAAACTGGTTGAGGCCATCTGAAAAATGAAGCAGAGAGAGCTCAGTTTTGAAATGCAGCTACTATGATAAAAGAGTGGAGTTTCCCAGGTGGCACTAGTGATAAAGGACCTGCCTGCCAATGCAGGTGACATAAAAGACTTGGGTTCAATCCCTGGGTCAGGAAGATCCCCTGGAAGAGGGCATGACAACCCACTCCAGTATTCTTATCTGGAGAATTCCATGGACAGAGGAGCCTGGTGGCCTACAGTCCATGGGGTCACAAAGAGTAGGACATAACTAAAGTGACTTAGCACATATTAAGAGCATATGTAAGTCAGCTGTTAGCTTAAGGTGCAATGAGAATGTTATGGGGTTTTGTTCTTAGCTTCGCTAACAGTTAAACTGGTAGAGAAACATTAACTTTTTTTATAGCTATGTATTATGAAATACAGTGTGTTTGCTGAGTCTTGTCCGACTCTTTGAGACCCCATGGACTGTAGCTTGTCAGGCTCCTCTGTCTGTGGAATTTTTCCAGAAAACTAGAGTGGGTTGCTGTTTCCTCCTGCAGGGGATATTCCCAATCTAGGGATAGAACTCATGGCAGGAGGATTCTTTACCACTAGCGCCACCTGGGAAGCCCTTGAAATATGGGGACATCATCTACAATTAATGATGCATTTGAAGATATCAAACAAAAAATTTGACTTTGAAGGAACAAGTTTACAGGAGTGACTTAAAATTATTAAATTTTATTTAATGAACTAAAGTAACTGATGAAATAGTTTAAATATTGAATTAGGATGTGGACTTTTAATAGTGACTTTATTATTTCTATTATAAA
Source organism: Oreotragus oreotragus (assembly GCA_006410675.1). Taxonomy (NCBI): domain Eukaryota; kingdom Metazoa; phylum Chordata; class Mammalia; order Artiodactyla; family Bovidae; genus Oreotragus; species Oreotragus oreotragus. Next base: position 167,936 of record SJYX01024315.1, on the reverse strand, counting down.
GTCCCTAAAGGTTAAGTTGGTTACAAGTGCACACAAAATCTTTCTCTTATTAAGGAAACACAGTCCCTTTTAGCAGGGCTTCTAGGTGCTAACTAAAATCCCATAGACTGTAAATGAAGTATATTATCTCTTTCATAATACTGTGGAGTTTATCCTTACTGAATCAGAAGGAGATATTTCCTTTCTTCCCCTTCAAAAAAAAATTATTTTTTTTTTGGCGGCACCACACAACATATGGGATCTTAGTTCCCCAAGTGGGCAGGGATCAAACTGGTGCCCTCTGTAACGCAAGTATGGAGTCCTAACCACTGAACTGCCAGAGAAGTCCCAGAAGGTGATATCTTCAAAAAGCCAGGAGCAGCTTTGGAAAGAGGAGCTCAGAATTGGTCCCCATGACTTCTATATCTTTCCTTCATCAACTGCTGCTGAATATACATTTTGGCTAGTTTGTTAAGGAGAGAAGCTCTATATAATGGGACAAAAAGTTTCGTCTTGCCAAAATACTGAAAGACCATTCCAGGAGTCTGTGTTATTACAGTATTTTATTAAGAGGCTCTTGGCTTATTTCTCATCAAGTTGAGCACTCTTGTTTATGGGCACTTTAGGCAACTCTGGTTCAAATGTTATATTTAATGTGCTGGAGAGGTAGTTTTGAATGCAGATTTATTGCTTGGGTTTCTTTGCAATATAAACTCTATAATAGCCTAAGGGGGAAATTAGCTATGTTTAACCCAATGATTTCCAGAACTTAAGGAAATAAGTTCCATAACATTTTATGATTCCTCTGGTATATTAATTTTTAAAAAATCAGAACACCATTTCTGGCCCTGATTGCTGTTAAAATACTGTTCATAAGCCAAATTCATTTCCTCTAGCCTCCACTTCCCACAAATGAAAGTTTGGAGGCTATCATGAGAAGTCCAGTCCCATGTGGTTTATATAAGGAAAATGCTCATTTTACATGCTGGAAATGTCAGGTAAGGTGTTATTTATTGGAGCAGATTCTAAAGTTGGGATGCAACCTAAGTACACATTCTTGGACATACTTATAGAATATAAATTTGTTCAAAACCACTAACGAAATAGAGCAAAGAAATTCTTGCTAGGGTAGGCAACACTTACTGGGGAACCCGCCAACAAACACAGGGTCATTTGTATCGGCAGATGTAGATGCTTGATTTGGGCTCTGGGCTTCCACCTGGTTCCCATCAACTGTCAGCTCGATGCGGTGTTTGATCTTGTTGGCTGTGACTTTATGCCACTGTCCATCACACAAATGCCCTGGGACGCCAGCATCATAGACGGCTGTGAATCGACCGGCGCCATTGTCCACATGAAACATGAGCTAGAAAGCAGGGCATTGAACAGTCACAGATGGTGTCATTAGAAGGGTATCATGGTGATTCACAAAGTAAAAATGATCTCTAGGAAAGTCATTAGCTGCAATAGCTTGACATCAATGTAACTCAGGCATATTAAAAAAAAAAAACCTGACAAATTAAAATACAAATTTAATGACCAGGAGTTACAAATTATGCTGTTTGCTTGTGGATATTGTTGGGAGCAACAGGCAAGATGTGTGAAGCAGATTATAACTCAGCTTTCTGAAAATGTGAAATACAATTTGAGGCCAGGTAACAAAAAAGACATGGTATACATAGGGGAAAATTCTACTACAGATCTCTTTAGAGGGTGGGTGTTCTTAGGAAGATGATTTATAAATTAATTTGAAAGGATTTTTTAAAACATATTTTCATATTTTAATTGTATATTTTTTCCTTCACAGAATCTATTTTATATACAGGATTGAGAGTTACATAAATTACATTTTGGAGCAAGATGCATGTTGTAGGTACCAAAGACTTTGAGCCAGAAGGCCAGTTAAATTCCTAACAATTAAGAACTTAGACTGGAGTTCTTGTCTAAATGAGAAAAATCTGTTTTTAGTAACATGGAATGGTCCCTGAAACTTGAGAGGACAGAATTCTTTTGAAGCTGATGTAGAAAAGAAACATAACTGAAACATTAAAAACAGTCAATTTGGCAAAACATTTGACAAGGTAAAAGAAAAGGAACAAGGGCTTTAAAAACAAGATTAAAAGTGCAGGTAAATAAAAAGTTTGTCAACTATACAGTGATATAGGTATCAGTTAAGATTTTACTATATTCAGTGGAATGTGTAATAATGGAATTCTGCATACAAAAAGAGCTTGGTGAGAGATCCATGTGGATTATAATGGAACCTGATACCTGACGAGCTGAAGGGAACCGTGGTTCTATGATAAGCAGGTGAAGAAGTAAAACTTACTCCAACAAGATGCAGTGAAACTGTGTTCTGAAAATCTGGCAAAACTATTACGTGTTGTTAATTTTTCCCCCGTTTTGTCTCTGTGCTCCTGCATCTTTTTGCTTTACTGCCTTTGAGGATGGTTTGAAGACTGAGAGGAAGGAGGGAAGAGGCAAAGAAAAGCATATTTCAGATAAATATGTGTTTTTTCTTCTTGGGAAGTGATAGCACCCTACGAGTGGAAAGGTGAACATAGATGAAGTATAATTCCTGTCGAGGAATCAAATAAGAAACTTGTGAAATTTCTCACTTTGCCTTCCTCTTTTCACCTAAGCGCTACAGCACAAAGTACATGTAAGCTTGTCATATCACTGCAGGTTACTGGTCATAGGCAGGCAGGGAAAGAAAAGGTGTTTAAAATTATATTATCCATGGTGAGCAAACTGACACAAACTGTGGAAAACTCCTAAAAGACAGGAATACCATACCATCTTACTTCCCTCCTGAGTGTTTCACTGACTAAGCTAAAACTTTTGACTATGTGGATCATAAGAAATTATGGAAAACCGTTAAAGAGATGGGAATACCAGACCATCTTACCTGTCTCCAGAGAAACCTGTATGCGAGTCAAGAATCAGTTAGAAACTTGTATGGAACAACTGACTGGTTCTAGATTGAGAGAGGAGTATGACAAGGCTGTTTTTGTCACCCTATTTAACTTATACACAGAACACGTCATGAGAAATGCCAGGCTGGGTGAGTTACAAGCTGGAATCAAGACTGCCAGGAGAAATTTCAACAACCCCAGCCAGATATGCAGATGATACCATGCTAATGGCAGAAAGGGAAGAGGAATTAAAGAGCCTCTTGATGGTGAAGAAGAGTGGAAAAGCCGGTTTAAAACTAAGTATTAAAAAAAATCAACTAAGATCATGGCATCTGGTCCCATCACTTCATGGCAAATAAAAGGGGAAAAGGTGGAAGCAGTGACAGATTTCCTCTTCTTGGCAGGAAAGCTATGACAAACCTAGACAGTGTGTTAAAAAGCCAAGATATCACTTTGCGGACAAAGGTCTGTATAGTCAAGGCTGTGGTCTTTCCAGTAGTCATGTATGAATGTGAGAGCTGGACCATAAGGAAGGCGGAGGACCAACAAATTGATGCTTTTGAATTGTGGTGTTGGAGAAGACTCCTGAGAGTCCCTTGGACAGCAAGGAGATCAAACCAATCTTACAGGACATCAACTCTGAATATTCATTGGAAGGACTGATGCTGAAGCTCCAATACTTTGGCCACCTGATGCAAGTAGCTCAGGAAAAGACCCTGATGCTGGGAAAGACTACAGGCGGAAGGAGAGTAGGGTGAGAGAGGATGAGATGGTTCTGACAGCATCACCAGTGCAATGGGCATGAACTTGAGCAAACTCTGAGAGATCATGAGGGACAGGGAATCCTGGTGTGTTGCAGTCCATGGGGTCGTGAAGACACAACTTTGTGACTGAACAAGCACAGCACAGAATAAGTATGTTGAAAACATAGANAATGGACATGAACTTGAGCAAACTCTGAGAGATCATGAGGGACAGGGAATCCTGGTGTGTTGCAGTCCATGGGGTCGTGAAGACACAACTTTGTGACTGAACAAGCACAGCACAGAATAAGTATGTTGAAAACATAGAACACTTGAGATAATCCAGGAGGATGAAGAGAGTAAAATTAGCCTTCTCTCAACCAAGAACAGAGCAATGCTTCAAAACAGAGCTTTCTACTTGTAAACAACACCCCCACAAAGAGGCAGAAATGTGCAGATGTGATGCTCACCTTTTCATCAATCATTTCAATACCCATTCCATCCATTTTTTGGCTGCTGATTCCCAGAAGAACTCCAGTGGTTCTAGTGGTGCGGAATTCAAATTCTACAAGAAGATCCAATCCCACTTTGAATCCATCAACTGTAAAATGAAGATTTTTTTAAAAAAATGGTGTGTATTCGAGTTTAGGAATTATTAATTCAAACTCATACAGTGCATTGGTCTTACTAGCTTTCAATTCATGTGTTAGACAACTGTGAGTTCTAGACTTTCACATGCCGACACCTCACCCTTGTTTTCTTGGCTGCCTTTCTTCCTAGACTATAAATTCTGTGAGGGCAAGGACTTTGTCTATAACGCTCACCATTTTATTCCTATGCTTAAAGTATCTGGCACAGAGTGGCGGTTTAATATGCATTTGTTGAATCAGTGAATGAATATGCACTCAGATTGACTCAGAGAATCTCAGAGCCAGGTGTGACTGACAGAAGTCTTGCTATTGGGTGAAATCAAGCATTTCAATGATTTTTCACTAAAGTTTTACTACAGCACTCTAAATGGTTCTGAAAAGGCTCAAATATCCCCAAACATTTTATTTATAAAGAAAGCAATTGCAATTTTGAAGGAGAAGATTCTGGGACATAAATAGGCTCTTCTAGTTTACCAAGTTAAGCCATTTCTCTATAATTTTCCATATTTGATTTATTTCATCTTTTAGCAAGTATTTAAGACATGCTTCTTAGAAACAAAGTGATTCATTAAGATCAGGCTAGACTATATCACCTGCATGAAATATTAGGGAAAAACTCATGAAATTTTTTTCCAGGTCTCATATTTATTAAGCAAAAAATAAAGGCTATCTGTAACCACAGCTATCTTCAATGAAGGGAGGCACCTGTTATATGAAAAACTTTTTTTTTCCCTACTGAGAAACTTGATGGATTTGGATGAATAAAAGTGGATTAAGAACAGATTTTGAGAATAAAAGGTAGAAGAAGCTGAATTGTCCTGAAAAGCAGAATAATTCTGTTTCTGTTCTAGAAAAGAAGAAATAAAGAGAAGAGAAGAGTGACTTGGAGCAGTTCAGCAGAGGACAGGGGAGAAGCAGCCATGAAGACCCCAGATACTGGCACCTGGAGAGCCTTTAAGGACAAAGGTGTCAAGGGTTTCCATTGAACTTGTATGTTTTCCAGTGACGTAACCTCCTCTGACCACCCAAGTCTTATACAGCTTGTATCACACTGTGTGTTGAGGTGATGGCAGGAGTTATTAGAAATTAGGGATGTGGCAAATTTTCCAGTCCAGTCTGATCTGGAACCCAAAGGACCCACACAAGATGGCAAGTCAATCTGTGGATGTTAACTGCAGAGTCTGAAGCTGAATCTAATCTGACCAAGCTAATGCCAAATATCTGAATTTGCAGAAAACTTGAGAAAAGCTTTGAGCTTTCACAGAACATGGAACTTGGGGTTTAACATAACCTCCAACATTTCAATATTTAACTCATCCTGTGTTTCTCTGTTTTCTGCTCTGCAGAGGGGACGTTTCCCACTTATTGGAGAGCTCTGCTCTTCTATCTCCAACCTTTGCCTGTATCTTCAACTCATCTTTTAAACCCAACCTCAAATGTCAATTCCTCCATAAAACCTTTCCTGATTTTCCCAACCCAACTAAATCATTTTTAAAAATATCCCCAGAACCTTGCTTGTATGTCTTCTACAGTTTCTAGTTATTTTGTTTTTTTTTTACTTGTTTTCTTATGATTTCTGAGCATGAAGAATCTTAATCATATATTCTTGAAAGAAGAAATGACATCTTAGTTACTTCTGTCCCCGTGTTAACTGCTACATATCACGTACTCTTTTTTTTCCCTAACAAACAAATGCATGTTCCTATGGTAACTATAGGACTGAATGTATCTCAAAGTATGTTAATATCAGATTTTTTGGTTATTATGTACAAATTATTTCATATTTTTCTTTCCAAATTGTATATTCACTGACAGTGATCCAAATCTGGACTAGAAATGCTCACTGGAAAGAGGGAGATACTAAAAGAAAGGGGAAGGTTTCTTTCCCTGTGTGTAAGGGGAGAACAAGAAATGGAACCATGAAAGGAACTGAAGAGAGAAAGAAAGAGAAATACTATCTCATCTCCAGAAAGAAAGGCAGATGCGGAAAACTGAAAAGTAAATACATTATACAATAGAAACATATGACCCTTCTTGTAAAATTACTTTTTTTTTTTTTTTTTGCTATTATTCATTTCCAGGGAAGGAGATAGAATAAACTCTCCAAATAGCCTTTTACTTTATTCTGTTAGTTTTTGTTAGAATTAGATGCATTAATCTTTAAGAGGCATTTTTAAAAATTGCTCCTACAAGTTTTTATTTTTGGTTTAAATAAAGGATGCTAGTTTAGGAACCCAAGGACTTTTATCTTCCCACACAAACCAGAAGTCAATATTTGCACCTAGTTAATATTCAACAGGAAGGAGATGGAAGCACCTCACCTGCTTTGGCAAAACCTGTTCCATCAAAATATGTCCCTTTCTGAGCATTTGCAAAACATGTTCCAACTCGGTAGCTGGAGGTTGGCTGTTCAAGATCAGCAGGAGCTTCCACCATGTGAAGATTTCTAATGCAGCCATCAATGCTATAGGTCACCTAAACGTTCAGGTCAGAAGAAACACATACCAGGTGTTAGCAGAAGTTTGCCTTTATGTGGAATATAATCATTGGTAGGGTGCTCTGTAATCATCAGCTGAGTGATCTGAAGCATCCCCCAGCCTCCCTGGATCAGCCCTGTCACCCAAGGCTTCAGGGCATTGCTACAGAGAATCCCGCATCCTGCTTCTCAACTAAGCTGCATCTAGCTGGGGGATATGACTGTTTTGATATTCTAAAATACTGCACACTATATCCCTAGTGGGACCCCTGGTTTGATAAAGGTCTGGGCCCCCTCTGGATACTGTAACTTGTAATTAGTATCTTTCTATTTCATGTTTTGAGTGACAGTTTATTAACCTTACTATATATACATTTTTTTTCATAGTCTGTGTTCAAATTCTACTTGAAAATATAATTAGGTTTGGATCAGTGCTTCCTCCTTATGAAAATCTAATGAAAGCAGTCTACACTTTCCTAAGAAAATGCACATATACATGAAACTTGACAGTTTGCATGAAAAACGTTCAAAATTTAGGGACTCTAGAAATAAATCAGTCATACTCTGCTTCATTATAGTTCATCTGGTTAAGGGAGGCAAGTTAACCACCCTTGCCACTCTCATTCAGAAGAGAGTGTTCAGAAAATCTCATTTTGATTAGCCTGCGTATCATAGCCAGTAGCTATGAAAGGAAAGGAATACTGATCATCCACAAGAGGGGTTAAACACTGAGAGCTGTAGCCATTATGAACAACTGTCTTTGATGAACAACCACATATCATCACAGGTAGTGCATTTTTAAAAAACACGAATCCCTTTTTTAAAGAAAAGAATGCATCCCAAAGCAAACCAGGATACACGGCCTGACAAAAAGTTATTGTGAATATTGATTTACAAAACTGAGAACTTTAAATTCTGAACCCAGTATTGAACAAGATAGATACAGCATCTCTCAGTATTTGCTAAATTTCTATTCCTGAAAGAGTACCATCAATATTATCATTATCATCTTTTTTATTGTCTTAGTACCTTCTAGACACTTGGTATTCTTCTGAGCACTTTTAATATACTACCTGTACATTTAATCTTTCCAGCGACCTTGTTTGTTTGGTTATTATTATTATACTCTTTTACATAAAAGGGGACTTTGTCAAAGAAAAATGAAGCAACTTGCTCAAGAGCACACAGCTGCTTAAACAGTTAAGCACACAATCGGACTGAGGGAGTCTGGCTCCAGGGTCCACACTGTTTTTTTAATATTCTCTCTCATAGATCTATCTGGAAAAATTGTCACTTCTCAGGAAAGATGACTTTCGATTCATCTATAATTGGGTCAATGTGACCTAATAATTCAAAATACATTCATGACTCAGGCATCTATTTAGGCAACAAAGGAAACAAACCAGACACTTACTGGACCGATTCTTCGAGTAGTGTAGTTAATGGGTAGCCCACCGACATACAGCATTCCCACAACATCCAGAATATCAGCTTTCTTAGGACTGACGGTTCTGTTGGAGGCATCATCTACATAAATAGTTCCCTCTTGCTTAACTCGCATAATCTTAATCTACCGAAAGAAGAGGAGTCATTCATTTCAATCACAGATAATTTCAGATATGCAGAGTATAAGACATAAAAACCTTCAGGATATTCCTTAGGGAAAAATGAAGTAATTTACTGAATGCCTAATATGTGCTAAACCCATAATAATAAGTGAAATTAAGAATATCTCGAAGTCTGTGTTTTCCGTTAGTACCATCTCCAAAAGAGTACACGGTCTTTCTGGGCGAGTTTTAGATTGAAGACTCTTCCATAGTTGCCGGGTGAGCATATGCATCAAGAGGTATGCTTGTTGTAAGGAAACCTGCCAGTGGAGAGCCCTGTCAAGAATTAAGTGGGCTGCAGAATTCATGTCCAATTTCAAAAGTGCATTAGTTTGACTGAGCAAAGTCTGGTCTCCCCAGCACAATTTCAGATACGCCACATCCCTCTGCTTAATAGGCACTTCTCGTGCAGAACTGGAGGAAGGGCAGTGTGGCCAAGTTGCACTGATGTTTCTGCAGCGGCTGATTAGTACAAAGTCGGGAGAAAGATGGAAAGCTGACTGGGACTGAAATTATAGCGTGGAGTGACTTATCTTCTGGGGCAGAGTGAAGCAAATGGTGTGAAGACTAGCTTGAGCATAAAATCCCTCAATCTGAATTTAGGAAAAGGAGTAGGTAACCTGGTGAAACGCTGGAGGACAACAATGGTTTAAAAACAAATCTACATCAGGATTAGAGTAATTGGAGACCTTATTTTACACTTATCTATTCTGGCTTTGGAAATGATTTTTTAAAAACCCTCAAGGATAAAACCCCTCCTTCATTTGGCTACTTAAGAGTATTTAAACTATCTTTCTTAATCCCAGCCTCATTGTGGCCTGACAATATGTCTCTTTCTCAAGTATCATATTTATTATTCTATTAGCTGGAGATTAGAATAAACTGTAATAGAGCTCCTGCATAAAATATTTGCTAGTCATAAGCTCCCTAGAAAATGTCTTATTTCTAGATAACAAATTAGTTGACTTTGAGTTTATATCATTTTTTTCCAGGTTCCTTAGCCTTCTATATGATATGACAAGTTCAAGTATGTTAATATGTAAATTCCAATAGCTAATAATATCTTACTCTAAAAATTTAATTGGTCGATCTAGGGAAGCTTTACTTAATAGGCTACAACAGGTGCAGAGACAAATTCTGAGTGAGTTTTGTTTTAATCAGGCAGTATATTATCTACTTGCAGTCATGCCAAAGAGGACAGTAAGCTGGCAAATGAGCCTTCTGTGCCCATAACAGTACCAGCTTCTGGGTGTAAGGCCAACATTTAAAAAGTTGTTCCAAATGACTGTTGGTGGAAATGATACCCTAGAGGACTTCAAACAGATTTAGCAGATTCTCAGACTCTTAGTGTGCTCAGACCTGTAGGGGGTGGGAGAGCGGGAGAAGGGAGCTTTAAGGCCCATTTTAGTGTTGCCAGCTTTTGAGTTGGTCAAATATTATTTTATAAAAGAGAGGCCATTTTAGCCCCTTAAAAATGGGAAAATAGAATTTCAGAATAAATATTATTCCTTTACATTGAATACATAGAGCTTCATGATCAACCGGACAGACTGAGCGACTTCACTTTCACTTTTCTCTTTCATGCATTGGAGAAGGAAATGGCAACCCACTCCAGTATTCTTGC
>SJYX01024315.1:107347-156343 GCA_006410675.1 Oreotragus oreotragus | reverse complement strand
GGACACGATTGAAGTGACTTAGCAGCAGCAGCAGCAGCATGATCAACACATTCCATTGTCCCGTAATAATACTTGCATGCATGCCTGCTCAGTCCTGTCTGACTCTTTGTGACCCCACGGACTGCAGCCCACCAGGCTCCTCTGTCCATGGAATTTTCCAGGCAAGAATACTGGATTGGGCTGCCATTTCCTTCTCTAACTGCTAATACTTAGCATATTGGGAATGTCTTCAACTGCCTGGCCCTAGAGTGTGGATAGATGTGTGGGAACCACAGCTATATAGCAATGATGGAATCCTGTGGGACCATAATGAGGCATGCAGGTGTTCAACTATAAACCTATCCAGGTCTGACCCCATTTTCCTAGGTTGGGCAGTTGTATATGGCGCTTGCTTTATTTTTAGCCCCTGCCACATTTCAGTACCCCCAGAGTCAGTGTCTGCACCGGCGAAACAGTACTGGGACCAGGGGAATGCTGGTGGTTGCCCCCCAGTAACGCTGTTGTAGGGCACTGCTGACATTCTGGGATTATTACCTTGTGCCACTGGCCATCATTGATTTTGGTGGGGATCATAGTGCTGGTGTCACCACTTCCCAAGTCATAGCTGAAGTAGGGCAATCCATTTTTCAGCTGAACTGTAGCAAAATCAGCGTGGTTGATCCGGGCCATGTAGAAGAGCAAGCCTGATTCAGCTTCAGTTCGCACTTCGAATTCAATGGTGAGACTGTGAAATAATAGTATGCAAAATAAAATAGGAATAACAGCATTCTTACTCTAGCATAGGGTGGCATGGGATCATGGTGCCTTTTCATAAAGGATGCACACACTCAGTTCTGTCCAACTCTTTGCAACTCCATGGACTGTAGTAAGCAAGCCTGATTCAGCTTCAGTTCGCACTTCGAATTCAATGGTGAGACTGTGAAATAATAGTATGCAAAATAAAATAGGAATAACAGCATTCTTACTCTAGCATAGGGTGGCATGGGATCATGGTGCCTTTTCATAAAGGATGCACACACTCAGTTCTGTCCAACTCTTTGCAACTCCATGGACTGTAGTCTACCAGGCTCCTCTGTCCATGGAATTCTCCAGGCAAGAATACTGGAGTGGGTAGCCATTCCCTTCTCCAGGGGATTTTTCCAATTCAGGGATCAAACCCTGGTCTCCTGCATTGCAGGCAGATTCTTTACCAGCTGAGCCACCAGGGAAGCCATTTTATAAAACATAGCAAAACCTTTTGAGAGGTGAGGATTTTCCAGGTCTGCTGAGTTTCTAAACTGGGCTTCTTGGGCTCAGATAAATAGTTTTCTATTTTTTACTGTACTCAGTGAATTAAAAAATCTCACCTCATATATTAATATATCTAGTTAATTAAACTTCAGTAAACAAATGCTTAGTACTTCCATTTGTCAGTTCTTATCTAATATCTCAGAATAAATCATACCGGTTTTTAACTTTGGTGTCATCGAACGCAATTGCAATGTGACTATTTCTTGAAAGCCCAAACTGTTTGCTCCCTATCAGGAGAGCTGGTTCTGATTCTGCTGCACAAGGACCCTGTAAAATACCAAGGAGAGAAGAAGCAGAGATTATGGACTTCACTCTTTAAAATGTAATGCTGCTGTCTAATGGTTTCTTATATTTCAGTTTCATGTTCTCACATAATCTTGCTTAAGTTTTGAGAAATAAAAGCGGTCTCTGATTCATCTCTGTAATCTACTGCATAGGAGGTACTTACTATTAAATGTTCCATAAATGTGAATCCTTTTTCTTATACTGTACCCTTNTTGGTTTCTTATATTTCAGTTTCATGTTCTCACATAATCTTGCTTAAGTTTTGAGAAATAAAAGCGGTCTCTGATTCATCTCTGTAATCTACTGCATAGGAGGTACTTACTATTAAATGTTCCATAAATGTGAATCCTTTTTCTTATACTGTACCCTTGAGTTGTGAAAGGAATGTGCTCAAAAAAATGCATTGATTAATTCAAGTTTCCACCATCCTTTAAAGTGTTAGTCACTCAGTTGTGTCCAACTCTTTGTGACCCCATAGATTGGAGCCTGCCAGGCTAATCTGTCCATGGAATTCATGGAATTATCCAGGCAAGAATATTGGAGTGGGTTGTCATTTCTTTCTCCTTTAAGGAAAACTATTATTTATACTTCTGAGAAAACTGGAATTTCCTTCTCACTTCTACTTCACTTATGAAGAGCTATCTGCTTAGAAGATTGAACAGGGAAAGTGACAAGCTAGCCGCTGCTGAATTATGAGTGGAAAAATATGTTCTTTCTTCCCCTCCCCGTTTCTGTCTCCCACTGTCTTACTTTTTCTTGAAAATTATCAGCACTAGAAGATTTCTGTGAATTTAGACTTTCAAGTTGGTGTTTCTCAACTTGCAAGTCAGCCATTCAGTCCCTTAGCCTGTTGCTAGGCAACCCAGCACAGTTTTTAATGTAACCCACCATATAGCATTTCAACTGCCACTGTTCAAAGATCAGCTTCCTAGGGTGCTTACAAGGGAGATCTCGCTGCAGGGCTAGCTTCAGAGGCAGGCTACCTGTGCAGTCACTGAGCTTAATGCCCTGCTGTCACCATCTTGAAATTCTTAATAATTTTTGAACAAGGTGCCTAGCATTTTCATCTGGCTCTGGGCTCTGTCAATTATATAGCCAGACCTGGCTGGGTGGACCTTACTTGGCTACAGTAACCCTTAGCTCAGTAGATAATCAAGGCTTCTCAAGTTACCAAAGCCATCTTTCCCTGGTCTCTATTTTCACAAAATAATTCCAAGTACAAGCTGCTTAAGAAGTCTTTTAGAACATGAAGTACACAAGAAAATAAATAACCCGCATGCTCTCAAGAACACCATTTGTTTTTAAAGATCTACACTTAATAGCACTGGACGGGCCACTGCCCCAGTGCATGCTGAGTCAGCAGAGTCTCAAACAGCCCAAGGCGGGCTCTGGACACAGAAAGCTCTTCCCAGAGACTGTACCTTGGAGATGAGTCATGAGTGCACAGGAAATTTTCCTTAATGAGGAAAAGCCTTGCCCTCTTTTTCTCTTGAGCTTAGTCAAATGGAGCACTCTGCTACAGCAGGTAAAAGGCTTTAAGTGTTTTGAAATGCTGTAAAATTGGCCTTTATGGAAGTATTTCCCCGCCCTAGCTTCCCAGGAGATGGTCAGTTACAAAGAACAGACTGTGGCTCAAATTCACACAGATATGCAAAAACTCAGCGGGCAGAACAGAAAAATGCTATCTATTCATGCAGCTGACTGGGCCTCTCTTGGAATCAACACATGGCACCTTTCTTATTACACTGCCTGCAAAAAAGAGCCCATATGGAAAGATCTCGGTAGCTTAATGTCTCAGCCTTCAATGATGCTCTTAATAGAACTGGATCATTTATCAGCCTCTCAGTATTTTCTGTAGAGATGACTATCACAATGTACGTAAGTAGCCTGCAGTCCTCCTCAGAAATCTTGAAGAGAATCTGACCTGCTGGGAGTCCATCAAGGGGCAGAATTTAGCTAAAGCATCTCTAAACCCTCAGCTCTGAAAACTGAGGTCTTGAAAAGGTCACTTTTTGTGGAGGAATTAGGGAACTACACTGTGTACCTCTAAGGGCTTCCCTTATAGCTCAGTTGGTAAAGAATCTGCCTGCAATGCAGGAGACCCTGGTTCAATCCCTGGGTCGGGAAGATCCCCTAGAGACGGGATAGGCTACCCACTCCAGTATCACTTTCTTTTATAAAACTGGCAGTTGAAAGAGGACAGATAAGTACCAGTGTAGGAGAATTTTCTGTGTACCTGCTTTAGGATTTAAACAAGACAATTCTCCAACAGTCTCTAGTCTGGTACTGTTTCTGCTGCAAGCCTCAACGCCTCCTCTCACTTGGTTAAAGGGAGATGGGATGGACTGTGTCTAAACTGCTTTCCTGCGGGCAGATCTGAACCCAGGCCTGACATTCCCAGAAAGTCACCTGTTGTATCTCTTCCTCCTCCCTCAAACCCCTTGGAGGGTAGCGTGCTCACCTGGCCACTCAAGAGGCTCTTTTCCTTCTAATCACATTTTAAAGAGGGAGCACGTGAGATGGCAGAGAAAGTGCCCCGAGGTTTGCACAAGACTAAAATGATTTTGTCATTAAAGACATTTTCAACCCCGCTTCCCAAAGAAATTTAAGCTAAGGGTCTTGTAGTGAGATAATTTTAAGTAACCTTTAAAGAATAGTTGTTGCAAGATGAATTGTCTTCCTTCAAGCCAGTGTGAACTCGAGGGGAGGCATCATCTTTATGGACGTGGCTTGTGTTATTTTGGAAACACTGATCTCTGAAATGTGTTAAAACAATAATACAAATATCAGATCATCAATCTCAGCATGTTGCAATCCTGCCACCTAGTGGTGACTCTTTAAAGTACATATCGAGAAAATATGAAGGGATAGGATGTGCTTGCTCCATGTACATCTCTGCTTGGCAGGTGACAAGCTGTAGGCAGACAGGACTTGGGTGGGGAATCTAAACATGGCCATGCGCCTGGTGGGAGCAGCCATGCGGTTGGAGAGGATTCTGAAGGAAGCTGTGCTTCCCGTGGCCATGTTTAGGCAAGTGGACAGAGCCTCAGATTGGCAATGGAGCTTAACATTTTCACCTTCATCCTGTTACTCAATTAATTTCAGATCAGAATAAAGCAGGGGTCACTTCCAACTGCTGACTCTTGGGTGTCATTTAGAAATGTGTTATTGGATTCAGAATGACATATGATTGGTGGATAAGCGTTGCTTAACTTTAGATTGGTGCAGAGTAGAGACTTTAATTGCATTGACCAAAACTGGCATCTCTGTTCTTCAAAGCACCAAATGACAAATGATTTAAAAATTGCATAACTGAAGTATAATCCGCAAAAATACTGATTCACTATGCTGTGTACCTGAAAATGATGTAATATTGTAAATCAACTATACTTTAATGAGAATTAATTCAAAAAGTAGCATCATTTTCTTCCTTCATGAGTCAAAAAGCCTAAACAAATGAGGGCTAAAATGACTTCTTCAAAGTCGGATGCATCTTTGAGATGCTCTTCTTTTGGCATGAATACTAAGCAGAAGACAATTTTTATGGTACAGACTTTAACATTCTGAAATGCAAAACCCCTGTTCAAGTTGTTTACTGAGAAACTGAGTTATGTTAACTCTTTGAATATAAGCTCTTTTGGTAAACAGTGGGCATTTGCAGTTCCATTTACACACTAATGTCTGAAGAGTAATTCTTTGCGGTGTGGAAAATGTATGTTTCCCCTTTAAATACATATCAGTATCCACTCGATTTATTGGCCAGGACTGTACTTAGCTTTTAAAGTCATAGCATTAAATCTTCAGGAGGGATAGATTTCTTTTGCTCTATTCTTTTCTACTTCGTTTTCACAACTCCCCCAAGAGCCCTGAACTGCAGGGACTTCTCCTGGCTATTTATCCACTCCTCTTGGTATTCGCATTTTAGACTTTGAAATTCACAGTTCAACATTCCAATAAACTTGAAGTTTAAACAAACAAAAAAGAACAACCATGCAGCCAGCGCATTGTATATAAATCCACACAGGCCACATTGGTTGGAAAGACTTGGTATAAACGGCATATATACCTGCAGAGAACTTGTCACGTCTTGATAATTTTCTGTAGTGCTAGAAGTCTACACTCTTATCTACTCTTAACCCTGCTGTCCTCCGTGAGAAATATCCACAAAGAGACGCAGAAATGTTTTTTATCCAGTGCTAAACAGGCTAAAGAATAAGAGAGCAGTACGAAGTGAAGGTAGCTACCACACTATCGAATGAGATAATATGCGGAAAACATGCGCTCTGATCTATGATGTTCTGGCATGTATTAATAATAGGATTGACATAATCCATTTCACAGGGCAGGGCTCTCTCAAAATACTCTTAAATTGCCCTGGAGGAGAGTGAACATTGTCCTTGTGCTCTAAGCTGCTGGTGGGGACAGGTATGACGTTGTAAAGAAGGAAATGAAGGAAACAGAATAGGAGAGGATGCTGTCAACTGTGCTGGAACAAATAAGGGACACGTAGATGGGTGGTTGTCACTTCTGGAATTAACGCGTAAGTCTCAATTCTTAAATACATTCCTAAAATTCTGAATTTTGATTTAAAAAGAGAAAATGGTGAGAATGGAAACTGATAGGAGACTTGAGAGACAATAACCATATCGTGTTGGAGTTTGTTTAAAAACGAATGCTCACCCCCTTTCTCTAACCCTTGCTCTCACCTTAGAAATGTGAAAGGTTAAAGTAACTAGTTCTCTTAGAAGAAGGGTGGAGTGTTACTGTGAGCAGGTACTTGGCACACAGTGTATAATCTAGGCCATAATATTCCTTGTTATGCCAAGAGAATGTCAAGTGTCATAGCAAACACTCTTTTTCAACAACACAACAGACAATTTTACACATGGACATCAATCATCAAATGGTCAATACTGAAATAAGATTGATTACATTCTTTGTAGCTGAAATTAAAGAAGCTGTATACAGTCAGCAAAAACAAGACCAGGAGCTGAATGTGGGTCAGACCATCAGCTTCTTATAGCAAAATTCAGGCTTACATTAAAGAAAGTGGGGAAAAACCACTAGGCCAGCAAGATATGATTAAAATCCCTATGAATACACAGTTGAGGTGATGAATAGATTCAAGGCATTAGATCTAGTAAACAGAGTGCCTGAAGAACTATGGACAGGGGTCTGTAATATTGTACAGGAGGCAGTGAGCAAAACCATCCCAAAGAAAAAGAAAAGCAAGAAGGCAAAGTGGTTGTCTGAGGAGGTTTCACAAGTAGCTTAAGAAAGAAGAGAAGCAAAAAGCAAAGGAGAAAGGGAAAGGTACATGCAACTACACACAGAGCTCCAGAGGACAGCAAGGAAAGACAAGAAGGCCTTCCTGTATGAAAATGCAAAGATATAGAGGAAAACAGAAGGGGAAAAGATTACAGATCTCTTCAAGAAAAGTAGAACTATCAAAGGAAACTTTCATCCCAAGACAGGCCCAATAAAGGATAGAAAAGGTAAAAGCCTAAGAGAAGTAGACGAGATCAAGAAGAGATGGAAAGAATACACAGAAGAACCGAACAAAAAATATCTTAATGACCCGGATAACCATGATGGTGTGGTTACTCACCCTGAGCCAGGAATTCTGGAGTGTGAAAGCAAGTGGGTCTTAGGAAGCACTGCTGTCAATAAAGCTAGTGGAGGTGATGGAATTCCAGCAGAACTATTTAAAATCCTAAAAGGTGATGCTGTCAAAGTGCTGCACTTATGCCAATTATATCAGCAAATTTGGAAAATCCAGCAGTGGCCACAGGACTGGAAAAGGTCAATCCTTATCCCAGTTCCCAAGAAGGGCAGTACTAAAGAATGTTCAGGCTACTGGACAGTTGCACTCATCTCCCATGCCAGCAAGGTTATGCTCAAAATCCTGCATGCTAGGCTTCAGTATTACATGAACCAAGAACTTCCATATGTCTAATCTGGGTTTAGAAAAGGCAGAGGAACCAGAGGTCAAATTGCCAACATTGGCTTGATCATAGAGAAAGCAAGGGAATTCCAGGAATACATCTACCCCTGATTCACTGACTATGTTAAAGCTTTTGACCCTGTGGATTAACAAACTGCAGAAAACTCTTAAAGAGATGGGAATATCAGACCATCTTACCTGTCTCCTGAGAAACCTGTATGCCGATCAAGAAGCAATGGTTAGAACCTTGTATGGCTGTTTATTGTCATTGATCTATTTAACTTATATTCAGAGCATGTCATGAGAAATGCAGGTTTGGATGAGTTACAAGCTGGAAACAAGACTGATTGGAGAAATATCAACAACCTCAGATATGTGGATGATATCACTTTAATGGTAGAAAGTGAAGAGGAACTAAAGAACCTCTGGACGAGGGTGAAGGAGGAGAGTGAAAAATCCAAATTAAAACTAAATATTAAAGAAACTAAGATCATGGCATCCAGTCACATCACTTCATGACAAATAGAAGGGGAAAGTTGGACACAGTGACAGATTTCCTCTTCTTGGGCTCTAAAATCACCACAGGTGGTGACTGCAGCCATGAAATCAAAAGACATTTGCTCCTTGGAAGAAAAGTTATGACAAACCTAGACAGCATATTAAAAAGCAGAGAAATTACTGATAAAGGTCTGTCCAGTCAAAGCTATGGTTTTCCCAGTAGTCATGTATGGATGTGAGAGTTGGACCATAAGAAAAGCTGAGCACTGAAGACTGATGCTTTTGAACTGTGGTATTGGAGAAGACTCTTGAGAGTCCCTTGGACTGCAAGGAGATCAAACTAGTCAATCTTAAAGGAAATCAACCCTGAATACTCATTGGAATGGCTGATACTGAAGCTGAAGCTCCAATACTTTGGCCACTTGACGCAAAGACTCATTGGAAAATGCCCTGATGCTGGGAAAGACTGAAGACAGAAGGAGAAGCAGGCAACGGAGGATGAGCTGGTTGGATGGCATCACCGATCAATGGACACGAACTTGGGCAAACTCTGGGAGACGGTGACAGACAGGGAAAGCTGGTGTGCTGCAGTACATGGAGTCATGAAGAGATGGACACAACCTGGCAGCTGAACAGCAATAACAACAATCCTCTGAGTAAACATTATCCTCTTTTTCAGTAGGATTTCCTCCATTTAGAGAAGACAAGGCAGTTCTTCAGTGAGCCCCCTGAGTTCACTGAGTAAAGGCAGGTGGGCTACAGCAGATGGGGAGGCAGACCTCTGTCATGGATCACTTGGACTGAAGACCTAGGTTGTTTCCTCAGTGACTCTTAATGTGGTTGAGCTGAGAGGGGCTCACACAGCATGTTTCTCTTCCCCACTGAGGAAATCAGCCATATAACTGGTGGTTGTGGAGAAATAAATGCTGAAAAAGCTATCCAATTTATCTTTTAAAACACTTATGAAAGCAAAACTTTTTTTGGAATATTTTTTGAAATGATGAAAATCATCTCTGGACCATATCCATCATCTGCTGTTAGCATCTGATGCATTTTTTGAAAAGGTTTTTCTTACGTGTTTTTCTAACTATTGATATAGATACGATGATGCAGAATACAGTCTTATATCCTGTTTTCCCCACTTAACATAATGTCATAAGTATGTCACTTTATACTGTTTCGATGGAAAGATTTTAAGTACAAGAGTATGGTGACATATTAAAACTTGCATTTTATGGATCTGTTTTCACACTTCGAGGTACCACTAACCTGGATGCAGGTTAACGGTGTTCCCTGCCATGCTTCTAATTTTCCATCTTGGAAGCTAGCCAGTTGTGTTTGCAGTCCATACTTGGCACCTATCCTGACTGACCTCCTTGCATATTTGGTTACTGTGCTATTTATGTACTTTCTCAAATATGTCCCTCAGTTTCTGCTTCTCTAGTAGGCTCTTAATACATATTTGAAATAAATGCCATAAAATAAATGATGATATCTTACCCATCTTTGCACTTTATAGGCTCTTAGTAAATATTTGTCATAAAACATAGCCTTTAAAAAGTAGACACTTCTCTCCACACATACACAAATAATGAATGAAAATGAAAGAAATCAAATTAAAAAGAGGAAATATGTACGGTTCCATGATCTGAAACTCTGAAAATATGGTACAACCCAACAGCGATGAAAGATTCTAAAATACACAAATTTGACCACATCGTCATAAGTACTAGAATGTGCAAGTCCGATGTGCTGTGAGTCTTTCTACACCAACCCATAGGACTGTTACTCAACCTCTCTTTTGCCTTTGTTTTCTCTATTAAGTGGATTGCTCTTTTTTGTAGAAGTTAAATACACTGCTGAGAGAAAACTGGAATTAGAACAGAAGGTTATAAGAAAACTTAAATGAGTTAAAATCTCCAGTCCAGATGTGAAAGGATCTTTGTTTTCAGAAAAAGGAGGCAAATATGATCTCTAGGAACCACAGAAGCATATGCTTAAGATCTCCTAAAAGGCTGTGTTTTAGAAACACAACTAAGGTGATCACTAAAAAGAGAAAAAGAAGGGTGACTGGTAGGTCCAGCAGAGTTATTCACCAATAAACCAGATCAATTCAACGTTTACTGGCTGAGGGACCCGACTCAGGAGAATTTCAAAGGCCCTCAAGGTTTGGGTTGACCAAATACAGTACCTAATGAGGAACCGATGGCATGACACGTCTGCTTAAAACATTAAAACATCCTCAGGTGTATTAGTGGAATATGGCAACAGACCAGTGGAAGGAGGAACTCTGCTGTCCTCGGAACTGTGTACTCCATTTTGAGTAGTATGGTCTACTCTAGGTGCCATATTTTGAAAGAGATATTTCAAATATAAGAATATTATTGGTGGGAAAAACAAAATTAGAAATTAAGAAAAATGCTTGAGATAATGGAATATTTAGTCTGGGAAAGGAGAGCACAGCTGTTTTCAAATGCTTGAAGGGACGTTGCTAAGTCACTTCAGTCGTGTCCGACTCTGTGCAGTCCCATAGACAGCTCCCCTGTCCCTGGGATTCTCCAGGCAAGAACACTGGAGTGGGTTGCCATTTCCTTCTCCAATGCATGAAAGTGAAGTCACTCAGCCGTGTCCGACTCTTGGCGACCCCATGGACTGCAGCCTACTAGGCTCCTCCATCCAGGGGATTTTCCAGGCAAGAGTACTGGAGTGGGGTGCCATTGACGTTAGAGAAGATAAAAACTTAATGTGTTTGGCTACAGAAACACAATCATTATGTGGCGGTTATAGTGATGTGGTTTTACTTCATTATAACCAATGGCTTTCCTACAACTAGAGCCTGCCCTATTACACTGGAAGAGCCTTGTCAATGGAATGTTCAAGCAAAGTCTTTAAGTCCACATCAAGTATATAAAAAGATTCATGTATTAAGAAGGCAATTGGACCAGCTGGTCTCTAGGGCTTCTGCTTTTTATAATTTTAAGTTAGTTGTTCAGAATTTAGGATCCACTTTCCTATAGAATCCAAATGGATACCTGCATCCAATGTCTAAAAAGCTTATTTTACCCACAGCATTTTAAATTCTTTAATTGACTTGAGACCAAGGAACAGATATGAAGGTTAACAGTTCAGAGAGCGGTGTATGAGGGAAAAGGGGTGGGGACCATTCACCTTCCCATTGCTGGGAGAAGTCTAGGATAAAGCTGTATTATGGGAGCACTAAGGAAACATTCTAAAATCCATGTGGCAGATCTCAGTATGTCTTAGGAGAAAAGCAACTCTTTGAACTAATGGCCAGATGACTGATAGCCTTTCACTTGCTAGCTGTGCTGTGTGATCAGAGGTATTTTCTTCTGTGAAATGGGGCTAATAATACTTCCAACAATATAAATAAACAAGAAATTAAGAAGTTGCGGAAATCAAATGAAATAATGGATATACTATGCCTGGCAGAGTGCTGGACACATACTAGTTACTTAGTAAATGCAGAGAATTCTCACAATATCTGGGGCTTCCCTGGTGGCTCGGGGTAAAGGATCCACCTGTCAATGCAGGAGACAAGGGCTCAATCCCTGGTCTGGTAAGATCCCACATGCTGCAGGACAGTTAAGCCCGTGAGTCACAAGCGCTGAGCCTGTGCTCTAGAGCCCAGGAATCACAACTATTGAGCCCACGTGCTGTAACAACGGAAACCCGAACGCTCCGGAGCCCATGGTCCCTTAGAGAAGCCACCACCAAAGAAACTCATGTACTGCGACCAGAGAGCAGCCCCTTTCACTGCAGCTAGGGAAAAGCCCGCAGGAAAGAATCTTCCTACGGTGTCTATGTGCGCATACCTTTTCTACTTTTCAAAGAGCTTCCACATATATTATCTCATTGATTCTTATAATAATCCCATCATTAGGTAATGTAGGCATAATACTCACATTTTACAGAGGAGGAAATGATGATCGGAATAAATGGCCAGTTTGGCTTCTCATTTAATAAATATTTCTAGTGACAATGAGCACACCACTCTACAGAACAACTAATCCCATCATGAAAACTAATGAAAAGAACAAAACGTTGGAGAGTTTCAAAATCTGCACTCAGGGTAACATGTTCCACCTGGCAACTGGCAAATATTATAAGTATGGTGCATGTGCTGGTGCTGTTGGGAGCAGTGTGAGACCTTTGGCGGTGAGGATGAAAATTTGTATAACCTTTGGAAAAAGCAATTCCTGTATATGTGTTGAGAATCTTGGCTATATTCTTCACTTGGCCTCATAATTACCCATCGAAGAAGCTGTTTTAAGATCATCACTAGAAGCAATGAGAAAGTCTGATGAGAAGTGCTGACTAGAATACAGTCTCTAGTAGTGAAAACCAGAAAGGCTCTCAATGGTAACTGCTCGGTGAGCAAGACAGAACAACCTGTAAAGACAAAGTGTCACCGTGATCAGGAGTCAGATTGTATAATCAGACCCACTGGATTAAAATTCCTATCCTGCCACTTACTGACTGTGTTTGGGTTTATTATTTAGGCTAATTCTTAACTCAGTTAAAAATGGGGTGATGATGTATATATACATGTTTTAGACACCTGTTAGGAAAATTACTTATAATATTGAATAGAAATTGTTTAAAAGCTGTCACTATAACCATTATTATATGGTAATTATGCCATTTATTAAATGTTGAATATAATGCTAGGTGTTTAACAAACATCTTTTTAAAAATTCTGTACTCACTGTACAGATGAGCTAACTGAGGGGAATAGATTGGCTAAGTAGCTTTCCCAGTTCATACAGATGTGCTGGGATTTGAACCCAGGCAGTCTGACTCTGGACCCATGCTCTAATCAAGGATATACTTACTACCTTCCATTCTATGAAGTATTTTTTATGTCTCTCTCACACAAACATACATATACATATACATCATATTAGACACACACATTGGCAAGATGTTTAGAAACAGTTTTACCTATGTACAACTGGTTTTAAAAAACAGAAAACCAAGTTATATACATGATATGAGATCTACTGTGTAAAACGCAAATAAAAGGGGCTGAAAATTGATATGATTACCTCTGGGTGGTGCTAGTATAGGTGGATTTTATTCTTGATTCTGCAGACATTTCTGTGCTAACTTTTCAACTGAAAACATGTGCCACTTTATAAACAAGAAGATTAAAGGAGACAATAAATATAAATGAAAGTAATTCAAGGAAGACATAAGGAATAGGTTTTCATAGACAGGTGACCCTTCCTCTAATTCTAGCAGTAGAATATACTAGATTCCTGAGTAACTTCTTTCAGAAAGTGACTACAAACACAGGGGTAAAATGAGAAAGCAACAGGACGTAAACACCTACGTGTGTCAGAAATGGGGTGGGTGCGGGAACCGCTGGGGTGGGAACTGGCTCTGGCTGGATAACTGTTTCAGCTGTAACTGCTCCATCTTCCTCCTCAGGGCTTTTCTGATGGGCACAGCGACCAATGTCTGCGTTTTTGAAGGATACAGGCTGTGCAAAGTCCATAGGGCTAAGGGAACATAATGAAAATTCAATATTTTCTCTTAATTTTCATTGTCCTGCTTCCCTACCATTACATCACATTTCCCCCTTCCCCTTTTAAAGGTCATCAGTGCAATTAAACAAAAATTTGACTTGCAGATCTTCATTGTTTCCCCTCTTCCCCACCCCATGGTTTTGGATAAAGTAGATGCAATAGCGATCCTCCTATGGGGGGGAAAAAAAAAAAGAATAACAAGGAGATTCACTTACACGGAGTTTATAACAAGGTTCCATATACAGCCTTCAAAGGGAGGAATATTTCTGAGTGGGGAAGGTTGAAATTCAGGTGGAGCGCCCCCAACGAAAAGCTTTTTAACTTCTATTGCCTGTTCCACTGTCAGATTTTGCATATGCTTTCTGTCTTCATCCACTTGAACAGTAAATATGCTGATAAAATATTGAAAGTAAACAAGTGTAAAACACACAATGTCCTATACAACTAGAAATCACTCTCCCGACAGCCTGCACCCCTTCTTACAGTAGCTTTTAAGAGAGCCAAATCTGATGATTAGGAACTTGTCACTTAGCAAACGATACTGTTTCTCAGGATCTTGCCCCTCTGCCTCCCTCGTTAGCTCTCCTAGAGAGTTTCTTGAAACAAGGCAGTGGTGTAGCTACAGCATTAGCCTCTGGTGGTGTTGACAACAGTGGTCCTACACATGAGCCGGTGGAGTGGAGGCTTCTGTTTGGGGTTGTAATGTTTAATCGTATCAGGCTCAGTCAGTTTAGCACAGCATGGGGTCATGTTTTGTCTGGCTCTTTATTTCTTGGTTTGTGCCAGCTATTATCTTCTTACAAGGGGACAAACTACTCCTGAGAGCTCAGATTGTAGGAATCAACAGCAAACGCTTACAGGATGTTTTATAAAGAATGTAGCTGCTGGCTTTTGAATGGAAGAGGCAGGCTAGAATGCCAGGCTAATTGTTCTCTGCAATGATTTTCTTTAGTGGCTGTTTCATTAACATCCTTAATTTGCCTATGAGAGATAACTTACACATTACTAATTGAGAACCTCATGCCACTTGTTCACTCTGTGGATCCTGGGGAAGAGAATCAGGAGGCAAAGAATNTTCCTTAAAATTTCAATAGTTGAATCTTGAAGTTTTGTAATATTTTATTACTTATATTCAATTTATTTGTACAAGATATTGATCTAAGGTTTTTTTTTTAAAATCACTATCAAATGAACTGCGTACATGGTAAAAGATATTAAGAGAAGTGCCCTGAAATTTACAATTTACATGAGAAGCAAAACCTCACATTTTTAAATTGAACATATTTTGGATGGTTAGAAAGAAATAATTGGGTTGCAGTATTCAAATCTTGGTCCCATTCTGGAAACCTCAAATTACTCCTGAAATATTTGCTCCAACTTTGTGGTCTTTAACCTAATTCTGTACCTGTGTGAAGAATGCTTTCATGGAGAATACCTATGTGCCTAAGCTTCTACTCCAGGCTCTTAGGGTTTACTGTTTTTATCTAGTTAGAACTACTGGCCATTTAGGTGGACTTCAGGAGGAAGATCAGAGGGCCAAGCAGTTATAAAAGGCAGAGGATCACTGGAGTACTAGGGAATTAGATACCAAAGTACAGGAGGTGAAATTTTTGCAGAGGGAGAAGTAGAGAAGGAAAGAAAATGAGAAAGGAAGCGTAAAGAGAGTAAATACTGAAAAGCTTGCCTGTCAATTTGATAAAAATCTACTAATTTTATGAGGTGGTATTGTTTGAAGAAAGGAAACAACTGACATCTACAGTCTAAATAGTGTTGGAAGAAAGCAAGTATTTCCAAGTTAACACGAGTATTATCATCAACATCAAGTAATACAAACCTCTGAGGTCACAGAGGTAAGAATAAATACCTAGCAAGCACCGATGGAGGTGTTAAAGTCAAGTATGCTGCTGCTGCTGCTGCTGCTGCTGCTAAGTCGCTTCAGTCGTGTCTGACTCTGTGCGACTCCATAGACGGCAGCCCACTAGGCTCCTCTTCCCTGGGATTCTCCAGGCAAGAACACTGGAGTGGTTGCCATTTCCTTCTCCAATGCATGAAAGTGAAAAGTGAAAGTGAAGTCGCTCAGTTGTGCCCGACTCTTAGCGACCCCATGGACTGCAGCCCACCAGGCTCCTCCGTCCATGGGATTTTCCAGGCAAGAGTACTGCAGTGGGTTGCCATTGCCTTCTCCGAAGTCAAGTATATCTATCTGGGTTTAAATCCTGCCTGTTATTTACTAGCTACGTGATTTGGGGGTAAATTAGTTAATATTTCCTCATCTGCAATGAAAGGATATGAATACATATCTCATATATATTTAGAATAACTAAAGGACATAATTTTTGTAGTATTTGACACAGGGCATGCCATAAAATTGATAGGAGGCATTAAAATATGTTTCTAGGTGATGTTCTTATTAGGGTCATTAGTGATCTCCGGTTAATCACTTAATTGAGGCACTTGTTTAAAGGATAGGTGATAATTGTTTTTTGACCTCAGAGTGCTGAATGAGACATTATGGTGGCAAACGAGCTCTTGCTTTGCCACAGAGTGTAGTGACAACACTCTAATATGTCTAATACATTTTCCTTTAATTAATAGAGAATGGCACAACAGTTTGTTTATATGGCCAATTAACTGAATGACCAGTTTTCAGGGATGTACTATACCGAGATTAATCAAATAAAGGTTGGATTGATGGCCAACAGCTGTGAAGCTGGCATACTAAAATACCCTTCTTGAAGAGACACCTGTTAAAAGGACACCTTAGCATAACATCAAAATGCCCTTGGGAATGTCAGAATCCTTTCTCTACAAAATAACATATTTGGGGTGATTTTTTGGCCAACTATATTTCTCAGATCAGCATTTGCTTCTTGAAATTATTTAAAAACCTTAAAAAAGTTTTTCCTACAATGAGAAGGACTAACATTTGGCAAAGGACCCGAAGTAAAGCATAGAAGGCTTGCAAAATCAGTATTCAAGAGCATTCCTTAAGGTTTAAATGAGAACATTCAGTTTGCATTTCTCTTCAGAGACCCTGACTGCAATATGTGCCTAGAAGATTAGTAAATGTTCTTAGTTTGTCCAAATATTGATCCCTCATTTGTCTTAATCATGGTTTCTAAACATTTCAGTTAGTAGATACTCCGTAATTGACTGAGCATTAATTCAGCGCAAAAGATAATGCTCTATATAACAGAAAAATGCAAAGCAAGGAAAGTTTCTTTACTTACAAGACATTGTTATTACTTATTTAAACTATTGTCCACACAAGAGAACGATTAAAAAATGGTGGTTGGTCTCTAAATACAGAATAACATCTGCCTGCTTGAACTTTTGCTACACCCTCATACTGTTGTATTTAAAAGTATTCTCTATGTTTTGAGGTTTCATCAAGTTTGATTTCCAGTTCTTTTCTATGTTTTCAGTCTAAATGGATCATTGGCTTGGAGGTCTGAAGTCTGGGCTTCTGTTTTTCTCTAATTGTCTTTCTAAACTCACTGTGCTTGTGTGCTTAGTTGCTCAGTCGTGTCTGACTGTTTGTGACCCATGAACAGTAGCCCACCAGGCTCCTCTGTCCATGGGATTTTTCAGGCAAGGATACAGGAGTGGGTTGCCGTTTCCTTCTCCAGGGCATCTTACCCACCCAGTGATAGAATGTGCATCTCCTGTGTCTCTTGCATTGCAGGTGGATTCTTTACCTGCTGACCCATCAGGGAAGCCCCTTACCTGAGCTGTCATACACTTTGATGGAACAAAAAATCAAATAACAAATGACTTCCTCAATAAAGTAAGTATAAAGTACTTCAGCATGCTGAAAAAATAAGACATCAGTCCGTAACACTAACAGCCAATTCCCTGACTTAGGGCTGGGAAGCAAGCATTCTGGTGGCTCAGCAGAGAGGCAGCCTCTGTGCACTGATGGCAAGACAGCAGCCTCTGCCCTCTCTCAACTCTGGTCCCTCACAGAGCTGTGGCGCAGGGACCCTGCACACCTTGGCAGGGGCCAGGCGTGAGGCCCGCACAGAACAGGGCTCCATGGGTCCTGCAGCTGCTGCCCTGCTCTGTATTTGTGACAGATTTCTAAGCAGCTGCCATAACTGCCTTGGAACCCGAATGAAATGGCAGCTGCCAAAGGCTGTGGGCCCCAGCTGAGCTGCGCTGCGCCGTTTCACCACCCACATATGCTTTATTTGAGAAGAGAGTATTTGAGAGGTGTGGAGGGAGAGATTTTTCTTAGCTATGGCTTCAGAAGATGCAGTTGGTTTTCCAGAGGTGGAGAGGAGAGCTGCTCAGCAGAAAAAACGTTAAGAATAAAACTCCTAAGGGTCAAGGTAAATGAAGTTCCCAAAGTTATGAAATATAAAGAAGATAAAATTGAGCTACTTGACAATTCAGCAATCATCTGTCCATACACACAAAGGTCCAGTTAAGGACTCAGGCGAGCAAAAGTTCATGTTAGTTAAGACAGTACAGTCAGTCACCAGAACTATTGTTACCCTCTAGTTCTCTCTACATGAACAGAATGCTCTCTCCCGTCGTGAAACAGACTCGGCTCTGGTTTGACGACAATTTTCCTCATTGTGCGTGCCCCTGTGGAGAGATGCACTTCCAGACGGCCCTTGTTCAGGAAGATCGCATAATAGACCTGCAACAGCAAATGGTTATTGAAGACGAAAGGAGTCTCATCTACGACTTAGCTTAGTTACCTGAAAGAACGGCAGATTCATCTGCTCTGAGAGCTTACCTGAGAAGTTAAGACTCAATATTTTCTTACAGAGTATTTAAAGCAGCTGGAAATAGCTTTACAATCACTTAACCATTTTTGCTTGTTAGGTGATGTGGAAGTAAGGGAGCCATCTCTGCAAAGCAGATTTGCGATGCTGAAAGGAACAGCTGTGCTCGCATTGGGCTTCTAATTCATGAAACCCATCAGGAAACAAAGGGGGTTAATAAAACCCCTCTCCCTTGCATTCACAGATGGACAGCTAGCTTCTGGAAATCAGGTCTCACTCCCACTTCAGGGCATTTTGAGTGTTTAGATTTCAATGCCTTCTCCAGGCTGGTGGAATGGATTGCTATCACCAACACCTATCTTGTCTCCCACTTTTAGAAAGAAGGCAGAAATTTTTCATCCACAAACACAACTGCTTTCTTCTTGCCACTGTTACTATAGCAACAGTGCGGTTTTTGAGATCAGTTTGTGAACCCCAGGGAGCAAACTGAATGCAGTCCTCATCCCCAAAGCTGACACCACTGTGTGCTCCTTTTCCAGTGGAGCACGGGCCCCCTGCCACACACCAGCCGTTGGTCCTCCACGAGTCACCACAAGGCGGTGGAGATGGTGTCGGTCAAACGGCACAGTGTCTGCAACAGTTTGCAAAATCGGCTGTGCTGCTGTGTGTCCCATGCGAAATGGCCAGAGGACCTGGATTAGTGTCGCCATCCATCAGAAAGGGGCAACTGCCATCTAGGCACTCAAAGTTTTTGTTTTTAGCTGATTGAGGTCTCTAACCCCGTTAGCAGAACATAATCACAAATGTGACTGTGAGTATCAAAACTGGTAGCTTTGAAAAATAAAGTATGTCATTTAACCAGTTTGATTCTACAACAGAAATGAGTTATTTAATAAGGTTTCCTCTTTCAGATAGCAATAACAGTGAGATTTTAAAACAGATATTCATTAAAATGTTGAAGCATTAACATGTTATTTCTAATTTGTATTATAGCACTTAATATTTTCTCATTTTGTTTTAATGAAAAAGTTTTATTTTAAGAACTATCCTGACAACTGATGATTCAAGCCTATTTCTTTGGTTCTGATGAGGAGAAATCTGAAACTGAGAGGTGCTATTTAGTTACTTGACTGTGATCCAGGGCACAGATATCCTTTAGTGAAAATCTATCTCAGAATGTTTGATCTGGTCCTTTTATTATAATAACTGGCTTATTATTTATATTTATTATAATAACTTTTTTTGTTTTTTGGATTAAAAGACAAAGACTTTAGGAGAACATTTATTTTTATTATACTTATTTCATACTTGTTATGCACAATATTAAATAGATAAAACATTACTTCTTCTCCCTCTAATTTTCAAAAAAAAATGTTTTTTTTTTTTTGCCTTCCCAAACAAATTAGTTTCTTCCTTAAGGTCATAAGTTATCCTTTTACATTTTCTTCTAAACATTTTAAAGTTTTTTCCTTTCATATTTAAGAATTTAATTCATTGGGAATTAATTTTCTGTTTAATATGAAATAGAAATTACTTCATTTTTTTTCTAAATGGATAACAAATTGCCCCAGAATCATTCCCTGAAAGGTTCACTTTTTTCCCTGATGATGTGCAATGCCACCTACTGCCAAATGTCATTTCCATCTATATTTGACTCTCTCTTATGTTCCACTGACACAGAGTTATCCATGTATTAATATTACACAACCATGATTCAAAACTGCTAGAACAGTCCTCTAACTTATTCTATTTCATAACTTTCTTGGACTTTTGATATTAATTTTAGAATCTGTTCTGATTTACAAAAAGATAAGGTGATATTTTCATTGAAGGCAAACCTACATATCATTTTATGGAGAATTGAAATATTTTTAACACTGAGTCTTTCCATTAACATAATGACTTTATTAAGTAGTTTGTTCTACATTTTCAATAAATTTTATAATTTTTCCAGTATAGGTCTTATGTTTGTTTTATTTCTTGTTAAATTATATATATTTTTCTTGTACTATATTTATTAATTCTTTTCCTATTGCATTGCCTAAAACCAGTATAGCAATAATATTTATCTTTTCTTGGGCTTGATTTTATAGGAAATTTTTATGTTTTTCTATCATTCTCTTTTTAATTTACTAAGTCTTTTGTTATTGTTATGTTTGATCAGGAATGAGTGTTTAGCTTAGCTACAAGTGTTCTCTATGTCTAGCAAGATGATTATATAATTTTCAGACTTTCTAATATCAAACCACCTTTGTGTTCTGTAGATAATGCAAGTTACTCATGGTTGTACATTTTTTGGATTTTATTTGTCAGTACAGGTGAATGACATGAGGTACTGACCCTCCACACAGTCAAAAATCAGAGCATAACTTATAGTTGGCCCTCCCTTTACTCAGTTCCTCCATATCAGATATTCTGCATCCTCAGTTTCAGTCAACCTTGGACCATGTAATGCTTTTGTATTTACCATTGAAAAAAAAATTCACATACAAGGGGACCTGTGTGATCAAACTCATATTTTCAAGGGTCAACTCTATTTTGTTATTTTCTTTTTTTGGTGGTGGGGAGAAAAGAATATTATTACATACTATTATTAAAAAGTGGTTTAACTTATTAAACTTTAAATGATAAAAGTGATTTTAATAATCCTATAATCACAAAAAATACAACCTGATTTACAGGGATGCATGCATATTTATAAAGGACATGTTTATAAAGTACTCTATGCTTTGGCCATGGCAGACTAAGTAATTCCTAAGAACCCTTTCACTGAGAAAAACTAGATTAAAAGGAAAAAATGTGTTATCTTTAAAAGTATGGTTGAAAGTATTGGAGGACTATCCATGCAGTAAAGACTTATGGTGCCTTGATGTGGACGACCAAGAGCTAGCTTTTAACAGAACTGAATGGCTAGAGGGTAGCAAACAGAAGTTCACAAAGCAGACTCTGTGTAGGCTTTATTTTGATGTCACTATTGTGACTCTGCCTTGGTTGTGTTTTCTTTGTCGTCTCCTATCCAGGTCCATTCTTTGCTTTCTTGGTGTCCACAGAAGGTGGAGCAGTTAGGCGCCAACAGACTGCATCATGTTAGCTAGTGAAACTGATCCAAAAGGAATTTAAATTTAAGGGTCCCCCATCTGGATATCTACAGAGTTGGTAGGAAACTGGACTTAGAAGAGAATACTAATATAATTTGAATATATTTTAAGCATTCTCTATATGTTCAAACTCATATGATATATGGATGTAAATACAAGTGCACCTACACCTAGAATTGACGAACAGAAAAATCCTTGGGGAGATAATTGTCCTAAGAAGATGATAATAGGAATAAATGATACAAATTTTAAAAATACAAAGACAATTTATAAATCCTAAATGCCTCTCCTGAGTCTCTTTGTAAAATAATTGTTTTATATAAGCATTAGGGAAAATGCATTATTAATTAGGTGCTGTATTTTTTATTAACTATTATTTTATTTTTATTGTATTAATTAGGGGTTGTAATTACCTGTCCAGTTTGCCGTCGTTTTCTCCTAGGCGGAATGGGTGTCCCTCTACTTCCCAAGAGAATGATCCCAGACTCATTCTTGGTGCTGAAGGACAGATTGATTTCTGTTCCAACATCAATAGGCACAGGGGACAGCTCTACAAAACCAGGCCTGGGGAAGCTAACTGTGTAAACGTTCTTCAGGTAAAAGGGAAAAAGGGAAGAAAGCATTAGAAATTAATGAACACTTAGTTTCTCCATCTCACTCACCCTTCTCGATGCACTCAAAGTTACTATGAAACATATTGTCATGCATGACAACTCAGAATGCATGAAAACTCAGCTACACCTAAGAGCAACTGAAGAAATATTATTCCAAACTGCAACATTTAATTTGCTGAACAGTTTAAGTTAAAATAAAACTTTGGGGTTCTGCTTTTATTCTAGAACTTTTGATTTGAAATATAAAAGATGATTACTGATTAGCACTAATAGGTAACATTTTCTTCTGATTTAAATCTATCTTGCTAAATCTTCCTTAAAAACACTCTCATTGATCCCTTGAATCCTTTTACCAACTAATTGCTTATGTTTTATAGCTAAGTCTGACCATGGTCTCTGCATTCTTTCTCAGTGATGAGTTGAGGGTAAAGATGTTCATTGCTACTAAATGTATAAAGACACTCTGGAGGAATTTTTTGAAAAATCAGATACAATTTAATTTAAAAAAATAAATCAAATATTTCATAGTTTAATTTTCTTAAAATGAAAACAGTATCAGTCTTTGCTGATAAAATTGAAACAGTAACATTGTAGACAGTAACAAAGTACAAAAAGTAAGTGTAAAAATCACTCCAGTCCCAAAGCTGTGTAGAAGCATGTAACTTTCTATCGATATAATTCATTCATTCATGGATTCATGCAGCCATGCAGTCATTCACTTGTTTCATCTTTTACAACCTTGCCCCTTTCCTCTCTCCTCCTCTCTATATTCATACTGAATCATGACAGGTACGTTCATTTGTAACTCCTTTTTCTCACTTTATATGTGGAGGGTATCTCTGTCAGTAAATTTAGATTTCAATCTCACTTTTAGTAGCAGGTCATTCTATTGTAGGAATGTGCAAGGATTTATTTAAGCAACCCCCTGTAGTTGGGCATTTATAGTGCTTAAAATGTTCATTTGAAAAGTCCTGGATTTTGCTGGAGTGAAAACAAGGAATCTTTTAATGCACGATATTTTCCTCTGCAGTGTTCCAGGCCAAGTTAAGTGACATAAATATTGTAAAATGTATAATCTGTTTTTGATTCCAATTTTCAAATCATAGAGTCTTGGATAGTTCAGACTTTTTAATATTTATCAAATATTTCAATTTCGGCTTCATATTTTAGTAGCAAATAATTCCTGGTTATTGAAAAGTACCTTTACAGAACCATCACTTCCACGTATACAGGCTATTCATTTTCTGGACAGTTTTTCATTCTCATGTATATATCTTTTGCATATGGATAAGAGTCAGGCTTTGGAAGATTAAAACTCTGAGCAAAAAGAGGTCAATATGGATTCTTAGAGATTAAATTCTGTATATACTTTCCTTTTTCCTATTCCCAAGCTTCTCAGGGTGGGTATCTATGGCTACTTGCAAGTTAGAGACTGTAACCAGGCACAATGAAGACCCCAAAAGTTCTGTTCCAGTCTTTAAACCTCATAGCTCAGTGGTGATTTTCTCTCTTTTCCCAAATCCCTCCGTCTCCCATCACAATGCTTTAAAATAACTTTAACTGGAGGAAGCAGCTAAAATGAAAAGTTTGGTCATATCAGGATAATTAAAAATTTGTAAGTATGATATATTTATAGACTTCCCTGGTGGCTCAGACGGCAAAGCGTCTGCCTACAATGTGGGAGACCTGCGTTCGATCCCTGGGTCGGGAAGATCCTCTGGAGAAGGCAATGACAACCCACTCCAGTACTCTTGCCTGGAAAATTCCATGGATGGAAGAGCCTGGTAGGCTACAGTCCATGGGGTCGCAGAGATTCGGACATGACTGAGTGACTTCACCTTACCTTACCTATGATATATTTACCATTCTATTTTTATATGTTTAAAAACTTTATTTATTTATTTTTGGCTGCTCTGGGTCTTGGTTGCTGCACACACACTGTCTCTAGTTGCAGTGAGCTGGGTACTCTTGAGTTGCTGTGTGTGGGCTTCTCACTGCAGTGGCCTCTCTTGTGGAGCAGGTGTTCTAGGGCACAGGTTCAGTAGTTGTGATGCATGAGCTTATGCTCGGAAGCATGTGGGACCTTCCTAGACCATGAGTGGAACCTGTGTCCCCTGCATTGGCAGGCAGATTCTTAACCACTGGACCACCATGGAAGTCTGGCATTTTCTTTTTAAAAACAAACTCATTACTTTTAGAATTCCTGATGGTGACTGCAGTGATGAAATTAAAAGATGCTTACGCCTTGGAAGAAAAGCTATGACCAACCTACCCAGCATATTAAGAAGCAGAGACATTACTTTGCCAACAAAAGTCCATCTAGTCAAAGCTATGGTTTTTCCAGTAGTCATGTAGGGATGTGAGAGTTGGACTACAAAGAAAGCTGAGCGCAGAAGAATTGATGCTTTTGAACTGTGGTGTTGGGGAAGACTCTTGAGAGTCCCTTGAACGGCAAGGAGATCTAACCAGTTCATCCTAAAGGAAATCAGTCCTGAATATTCACTGTAAGGACTGATGCTGAAGCTGAAACTCTAACACTTTGGCCATCTGATGTGAAGAACTGACTCATTTGAAAAGACCCTGGTGCTGGGAAAGATTGAAGGCAGGAGGAGAAGGGGACGACAGATGATGAGATGGTTCGATGGCATCACCAACTCGATGGACGTGAGTTTGAGCAAGCTCTGGGAGTTGGTGATGGACAGGGAAGCCTGGTGTGCTGCAGTCCATGGGGTTGCAAAGAGTCAGACATGTCTGAGTGACTGAACTGAATTGAAAAATTTACTAATATTTGATGATGATTATCAGATTTTATTGGGTTGATCAATAAGTTTGCTCAGGTTTTTTTTTGTAACATTTTATGGAAAAACCTAAACAAAATTTCTGGCCAATCAATATAAGAGAGAAGAGCTGTGACTTACATTTCTCTCTCTTATGAGTTAATGGCTATTGAAGGGTTGGTGGAGAATAGTCAAGTGGAATCAGAAGCTGCTAGGCTGCTGCAGCAATAAAGAAAAGATACTGAAGATAATTGATAACAGGGGACTTTGCAGTCCCATCAAAGCCAAGTCTTTGCAAATGGTTCCCACTATGTGGCATTTTCAAAGAAAAGGAGGCTTGACTTCTAAGCTGTGGACAAGATGTTAAATACTAACGATCATGGTATAAATTATTACTTGTTATTTGAGTAAACTCCTAACATACTCCATAAAAAAATTAAGGTTGATAATAAAGCTATATAAAAGACACGAAGGTAAACAAAATCTAATACAGATGACATGATAATGAGGAAAAGACAAAAGCAGTGTTGGAAAGAAGAAAGAACCAGAAAAGAGATTAATATTAAAAAGTACATACTATGAAGTGCTGCACATGTAGAAAGATAGTTTGGAATCTTTTATAAAAGTTTAGTTGATCATAATAAATTTTGGAAGTACTTCAATCTTGTTTCTCATTTATGCAGAGCTAAGGCTAGGGTTGGGGCTTCCTGGTGGCTCAGTGGTAAAGAATCTGCCTGCCAGCACTGTTTATAATAGCCAGGACATGGAATGAACCTAGATGTCCATCAGTAGATGAATGGATAAGAAAGCTGTGGTACATATACACAATGGAATATTACTCAGCTATTGAAAAGAATGCATTGGAATCAATTCTAATGAGGTGAATTAAACTGGAGCCTATTATACAGAGTGAAGTAAGCCAGAAAGAAAAACACTAATA
This sequence comes from Oreotragus oreotragus, assembly GCA_006410675.1. NCBI lineage: Eukaryota > Metazoa > Chordata > Mammalia > Artiodactyla > Bovidae > Oreotragus > Oreotragus oreotragus. The sequence goes on along the minus strand of SJYX01024315.1, from coordinate 130,615 downwards.
TAGTATGCTGCTGCTAAGTCACTTCAGTCGTGTCCAACTCTGTGTGATCCCATAGATGGCAGCCCACCAGGCCCCGTCATCCCTGGGATTCTCCAGCAAAAACACTGGCGTGGGTTGCCATTTCCTTCTCCAGTGCATGAAAGTGAAAAGTGAAAGTGAAGTCGCTCAGTTGTGTCTGACTCTTTGCAACCCCATGGACTGCAGCCTACCAGGCTCCTCCATCCATGGGATTTTCCAGGCAAGAGTACTGGAGTGGGTTCCCATTGCCTTCTCCACCAATACAGTATATTAATGCATATATATGGAATTTAGAAAGATGGTAATGATGACCCTATATGTGAGACAGCAAAAGAGACAGAGATGTAAAGAACAGACTTTTGGACTCTGTGGGAGAAGGCAAGGGTGGGATGATTTGAGAGAATAGCATTGAAACATGTATATTATCATATGTGAAATAGATCGCCAGTCCAGGTTCGATGCATGAGACAGGGTGCTCAGGGCTGGTGCACTGGGATAACCCTGAGGGATGAGATGGGGAGNAAAGTGAAGTCGCTCAGTTGTGTCTGACTCTTTGCAACCCCATGGACTGCAGCCTACCAGGCTCCTCCATCCATGGGATTTTCCAGGCAAGAGTACTGGAGTGGGTTCCCATTGCCTTCTCCACCAATACAGTATATTAATGCATATATATGGAATTTAGAAAGATGGTAATGATGACCCTATATGTGAGACAGCAAAAGAGACAGAGATGTAAAGAACAGACTTTTGGACTCTGTGGGAGAAGGCAAGGGTGGGATGATTTGAGAGAATAGCATTGAAACATGTATATTATCATATGTGAAATAGATCGCCAGTCCAGGTTCGATGCATGAGACAGGGTGCTCAGGGCTGGTGCACTGGGATAACCCTGAGGGATGAGATGGGGAGGGGGGTGGGAAGGGGGTTCAGGATGGGGAACACATGTACACCCATGGCTGATTCATGCCAATGTATGGCAAAAAACCACCACAATATTGTAAAGTAATTAGCTTCCAATTAAAATAAATAAATGAAAAAAGAAAAAAAAGAGAGAATCTGTCTGTCAATGCAGGAGATATGGGTTCAATTCTTGGGTCAGGAAGATCCCCTGGAGTAAGAAATGGCAGCTCATTCCAGTATTCTTGCCTGGGAAATTCCATGGACAGAGGACCCTGTTGGGCCACAGTTCAAGGGGTTGCAAAAGAGTTGGACACGACTTAGCAGCTAAAGAACAACAAGACTAGGGTCAGTAGGAATTTAAAACAGATTAACAAGGACTTGTCCCTGTAACAGACCCAGACTAAGTAAGTGAAATCTGATATGAAGGTAGGAAGCCATTAAGAGAGACCAACCTCCAGTGAACATCCTTTGGTAACACCAACATAATCAGGGCTGCTAAGTATATTGTATGGAGTTCTTGAAATTTCGATATCTTTGAGGCAACCAGAGTATTTCTTCACATTTACTTCTGGCCTGTTGAAAAGTTAAATGGAAAATAAAAGCAATATCATTAGGACAATGGCAGTACAGTGTCTGTGACTACTGGATGCAAGCCATATGGAGCAAACTGATGCACAGGCAGGCGTATGTCCCTCAGACTGTGCACAGTGCACACATGGACCCAGAAAGCTATGCTTCCATTAGCCACTGGTGGGATAAGTGGATATTAGCACCAACTTGCACAAGGAGTCTTTATGTAGCTCTTCTTTCTCTCCTTTTAGAAAATAATCTCAACTACTGCATTTAAATACAAGGTATAGAAATTAACTGACTTCTTTTGAAGTGCTTCATATGCATAATGAAATGTGTTTGTTTTTTTTTTCCACCCAAGAGCAGATACTTCTGCAGGACAGAATAATCATACTATATAATGAAAAACATTAAATAAAATCTTGCTCAAAATTTAAAAATCTGGAAACATTTATTTTGAAAAGATAATATTTCTGCCATTGAGACTTTTTTTTGAGGGTTTAGTTGAGAATAAGATAATATCATATTTCTCTTTAAAAATTTTAAGTCACATAAAACCTGAGAAACATTCTTTTGGGTTACAGTTTCAAAAAAGATACTTTAAGTTTACAAATTGACCCTAAAGTACTTATTCTGTATTGGAGCAGTAACAAAATAAAGCAACCAAAGGACAAAACATACATTGAATTTTTCCAATAAAGTTGAAAATGGCTTCAACACCCAAAAGATACTTGAATATTTACTTTTTGCTTACTACTTCTTAAAAAAGGATAAACATGCTAGCATGCAGTAAGTGCTTGATAAATACAAGCTAACAGGATGTTAATGGTGACACTTTTTTCATCTATAGCACCACTGTCCAGTAGAACTTTCTGTGATGATAGAAATATTCTTTCCTGCACTGTCCAAATCAGTAATGAGTAGCCATATATGTCTGCTGATACTTGAAAAGTAGCTCATGCCAATGAGAACCTGAATTTTTATTGCTATTTAATTTTCTTTCTTTTTCTTTTTCTGGAGACACTGCATGGCATATAGGATCTTAGTTCCCCAACTAGGGATCAAACTCATGCCCCCTAAAGTGGGAATGCTTAATCTTAAACACTGGACAGCCAGGGAAATACCATTAAATTTTTTTTTCTTTAACTTAAAGCTAAATAGCCACTGTGGCTAGTGGCTACCATGTTGAATGGTGCAGGTCAACAGAAATAGAAAAAGGAATACTTTTTTAAATGTTAATATGCAACTCTAGGGGTTTCCCGGTGGCTCAGTGGTAAAGAATCCACCTGCAATGCAGAAGCTGCAGGAGATGCAAGTTTGATCCCTGGGTAGGAAAGATCCCCTGGAGAAGGGCATGGCAACCCACTCCAGTATTCTTGCCTGGAGAATCCCATGGACAAGGAGCATGGTGGACTAGAGTCCATAGGGTCACAAAGAGTTGGACATGACTGAAGTGACTTAGCATGCATGCAAGCAAGCAACTCTAAAAAGTGTCCAATCAATACCAAGATATTATACTTAGTAGGATAATGATTAACTCTCTCCTCACTGTCCCATGGTGGCAGGATTCCTTTTTTGGCCTTAATAAAAAACATATGACATGAGGACAAACAGGGAGGCCAACAAATCAGACCCCTGGCAGTGTGTATCCGGTGATTTGTCTCATGCCGGGTATTTGTTCTGTTTCTTTCTCTCTGGGACTGTTTTATCTTCTTTGATCACTTGTTCCCAAGGTCTTCCCCTCCTGTTCGGTCAGCTGGTTATTACAAAAACATGCCAGCTGGACAGTGAGAATCTTTCTTATATACTTCCTGTATAAAGTGAAGGAAGCCAGTGAACTTAATTCTCAGCATTCATTTGCTTCCATGTTTGTTGAGAGGAGGTCTGATTTATCACAAGTTTCTCAGAGGTTTTATCAATAAAATAAATCACTCCTACAAGTTACACACTTCATTGTTTCAGGGAAATACAAAGAACCATTTCAAAACACAATGATTCAGCAAGCTCAACATTATGAAAATCACAGGGGATAAGTAATCACATATGGTGATCAGACTCCTAATGGTAACCACAGGCCTCTGTTTCCTCTGTTTGCCTCAGAGGCAAAATTACAAAGCTACACAGTGTCATTCCAGAGCCTTATTAGCATATACTTTCATTGAAAGCCAGCCTTTGCCTTTTAGCCATCTCAGCAAACAGCACTTGACTGGTCTGTGATGAAACAACTTAGATTATTTTTTTCCCACACTTTCAGTTTTATATAGTCTAGTTTCTGGTATTAAAAATCTAGCCTTTGCTTTAAAAATTCCTTTGATCAGCTCAGCTTCATTATGTCCTTTTGTGAAATTTGGCACTGTTAGGTTTTGAAATACCAAAACACTCAGCTGTAACTCTAGCCAGACGGCGCCAGCCTTGCACACATCTCTGGGGTTTGATCAGCCACATACAAGGGCCTGATGCTTAAAACTTCCAGGCTAATGCTGCCCACCTGCAAATAGGAATTGAAATGCTCCTGAGAAGCTAGGATGACTGTCTGCAAACTTTCTCATCATTAATGCAAACACTTGTTTTACATACAGTATTTCTAGAGGCTCCTTTTATCTGACTCCATACCTAAATTCTAAATAAACAAGGCAATAAAGAAGCAGCTTTGACAAGAGGTGCAAGGACCATGTAAACATGTGCATCTTTGCAGGCTTGCAAAAAGCAATCAGGCAGTAGTAAGCATTTGGGAGCACAGTTGCTTGTTCAGCAGATAGTACAGTACCTGGGAAACCAGACTCTGAGGTTCACCCAGAAGATCACTTTGTTCCCCAGAACTAGATTTGCGCCCATAAACCTGACCAGCTGCCCTTGGCCTGTGCTGCTGCAAGTGTGCACTAGAGGGCACTGTGCGTGGGCTATAGAACAAATAAGCAGAGCAAATTCATCATCACGGCTGGTGGAACAAGTCAAACTGCAGCTCTGTGATGGTGGGTAAGCAGCAGCATTTTTGTAAGCAAAGGGCAGCATGAGCGTCATCTCAGAATGCATTACTTGCTGGTGAAATGTACTATGAATAAAGCTAGATAGGTGTCACTCTGCTTCTGCATCACCGCTTTATCTAAGAAGCCACATTGACCCAACCCATGCACTTGAAGAAGGCATGCATAAATTTAAATTTTACCTTGCTTTCATACTAGGTCAAAGGGAAGAGAAAAAAATGATTTACTTATAATTGCATTTTCATTTAGTAAAACAATAAACTATAATCATAAATCTTTTAAAACAGCATCTCACAGAGATCTACAAAGGAAAGTAAAATACCGCAAGAAAGGAAACCAGGCATATACCCTTGACTGTAACGAAAATAGAATCCAATGATGACCATCTCCCACACTATTCTCTTAGAAAATTTTTATTTTGGAATTGAATTTAAAGCACTCATGTTTATCATTTTTATTAATGGAAAATAAACAAATGTTCCTGTGCCGTAATATTCATGAGTAGCTTATAAGGAGAGCTTATTGCCTTTTTGAACTTAGCTTGAACTTAATATATGTAAAATAATTCATGTCCATCACATCTTTTGCACTTTATCATAAGATCTTGCCTGTGGGCAAATTATAGCTATGAATGCATGGCTCCTTGAATAGCCACAAATATATGTCTCACAAATAAATGTCTAAAGATTGTTTTGAAATAATGTGTCATACCATAGAAATATGATAATTATGAAATGCCATACTGTGGAAGTAAAAAAAAAACACTGTGGCAATAAAGACTCACTAGGTATGCAGTCTGCAAACTGTTTAATAATACATAAACCCATCTCAGTTAAATTAACATATACACTTTTGTGGGTAATTCCTAAAAATCACTTTATGGTAATTAAAACTACATTACCACCAAAATAGATGAAACCATCTTTGGATAGCCTGATTTTGACTACATTTAATTCACTCATACAGAATTTAGTTAGTAATCTGGCAAAGTAAATCTTAGACTTGAACAATTTGCTAGATCCCCAGTATTTAAATAGTATGTGGAACATAGTAGATGCTTATCAAACACCTGTTGGATGAATAAATGGATTTTGGAGTATTAACTATGCCACTATTCAAATACATTGAACCTGCAATAATTTGTCTGACCAGACATTTAAAATCTATATTCCTAACACAAATACAATATCATGTGGATGAATGCAGAGCCAATTTATCTGCATTAAGCTTATTAAATTATACACTTCATAAATTGAACAGGTGTCTGGTTTATGAATTTAGATACAGAAAGAAACACAAACCTCAGTTTGCATGCTCAATATCATAAATGAGACTGAGGTTCTACTGCTCGTTTGAGAAATATGAAAAGAACTGACCATCATACTTTTCAGTTATTCTGAAGCCATTCCAATTATAATGTGTCTTTTTAGTGTAGAAACACTTAGGTAGGACTTTTGTAATCATAAAAAAAACTAGCAAACTAAACAAAATAAAATGTAAAAATATGGTGGTCTATATTTATAGTAAATTCTTATGGTTTGGCCAAGTCAATTCATCCCATCCAAATTAGATTCAATTAACTTTTATTGAGCACCAAGTACTCTATAACTTTTATTTATTATAGGCTGTTTTGTAACAAGCAGGAGATCAATGAAATATCACATGAAATATTTTTGGACACTTTTTAATTACTTCTATTTATTTTGGAATTAATTAAACTATTAAACTAAATACATCTTCCCATCCTGCTATCTAAAAAATGTATGTGAAGTTTTGAAAAATATTGACATGGGCAAGAACAACTAATACTGCTTTAGCATCAAGTACATGGGAAAGTTCCATTACACTATTATCATGCTTGTGCTTAGCCATCAAGTAGGTTACACTCACAGTATGCTGGAACACTGACTAATTTTCAGAACACTCAGCAAAGTCAGTGCATCATTATCTCTGGTGAATGTACAGCAGAAAGGCAATTACATTCAACTCCAGTTTCCACCTTTAATAACTTTTATAATTCTTTTTATCTCGTGAGTGACTCTAAAGGTAACAGTGATTCCCATCCACCTCTTCAATAAAGATATCAAATTAATCTCTGGTTTTTAAATCCTGGTATTATTTTAACATGTAGCACAATTTTTTAGATTAGGCATTTTCTGCAACTAAAAGTTATATGATATTCCTGTTATAATTAAACTTCAGAACTCTAGTGAGCATAGTGACCATTTAATTAAAACGTAATCCTTAGCCTTAAATATACATCAAATTACCTCAAGTTTCTCAGTGTTGGCAGACCACCAAAATATATTTTGTCATCTGCTTTCAAGTCAAGACCGAAGTTGTTCCCAGGAGATGAAGTTGCTATGTTCTCCTCCTGGTTAGTATCAATATCTACAATTGATATGTTGGCTGCAAAGGAAGGAGAAAGTTTCACATTTGAGCAATACCAACCACATCTATATTATTTCTGTTTCAAGATACTTTTACTCTAATTCTCAAATTAACACTGTAACTATATACAGCTATTCAATAATTGCAGAAACTACAACATCAATAAAATACATTGTTATAGGATCCACAAAGAAAGCATGAAAACAGAAGCCTGAACACAAACCAGTCAAGATAAAATAAAAATGTTTAGATGGACAACAGATAACTCATTGACACAGTTTTCCATAATACAAGTAGCTGGAAAATAAAACTCATAAGCAATTAATGATAAGATGAATATCTAACTAGAAATCAGACTGGGAATTAGAAACAAACACAATTTGTGATTCTGTCTGTACATTTCAGTATCCACAGAAGTACTGGGGCTGAGGATCATCCCTAGAGGAAGGAGGATGAGGTGGTTGTGCCTGGAAGTGGAGAGATGGGAATGTTTGATTTTGCAAGATGATAGGATCCACATCCATTGTAAACTACATTTGTTAGATGGAGGATGCTGAGTGTTTCAAGAGAGGTACAGTTTCCATTGCTTATTGCTTTCTCTCAGGTCTCTAAATGTACTTCCAATATGAGGAAGATAAGAATTTAGAAATAGAAAGGAAAAATGAAAAAAGAGAAACTCTTCTCTGTTTAAACTGCTTTGTTCAGAGAGCAGACGTGAACACTTTATCTCACTGATTTTTACCCTCTTTATTCTTAAGAGTCAGGCTAGGTTCTCTCTGAATTATGTGCTATCTCACCATAATATTTGCTTAGGCCCAACCTTAACTGCTTCATATATTTTGGATCCTTGATGCATATTGAGGCATCGGTTCATTAACAAGACAAATTTGGCCCCTAAATCTTTGCCAGATATAACATCTGAATTAGCAAGGTTCTAAAAATGGCCACTTGAACCAATGGGTTTTAAGGGCATTTTGAAGTATTTATTCTTTGGAGCATTAGTTTCTTGGATATTGCTAGATCAAATAAATATGACAAACATTAGGTTAAGCAAATTTAAACACAGATCTTAATTTTATGGCTGCTCAGATCTTGCAACACACTAATATGAAAAGTAATGCTCCAAAAAAGGGACACAGAACAAAAAGTATTTCTCAAGTTTGTTTGACCTTGAAATATTATTATTTTCTCCCAACTCACCATTTTTTAGAAGAGTGTTCTTTGAAAAATAGAGAGAAATATCAAACTCCAAAATTCCATTGTAATCTGTAGCCCTTTCATTTCAAAAGGAAGTATCCTCAGTAAAACCAAACATAACTACCTTAAAAAATATCCAAAATAAAATACCCAAACCTATTAACACCTCAGATCCTCGAAGAATTTTATAAAGATAAACAAAAAAAATTACTTCAAAAATAAGTGCCTAATTAAAGGACTTCCTTGGTGGTCCAGTGGCTAAGACTCTGAGCTCCCAGTGCAGGGGGCCCAGGTTCGATCCCTGGTCAGGGAGNACACCTCAGATCCTCGAAGAATTTTATAAAGATAAACAAAAAAAATTACTTCAAAAATAAGTGCCTAATTAAAGGACTTCCTTGGTGGTCCAGTGGCTAAGACTCTGAGCTCCCAGTGCAGGGGGCCCAGGTTCGATCCCTGGTCAGGGAGATAGATCCCACATGCTACAACTAAGACCCAGAGCAGCCAAAAAAAAAAAAAAAGTGCCTAATTAAAAATTATTAAGCAAGTTAAGATTTAAAAAGTTAATTACTTTCTAGCATATATCAATTTCATACTCACATATCTTTCTGACCAGACTGGTGGCTAAAATAAAAAGATTTATAAAAATGTTTTCAAAACTTTTTCATACATATATATATATATATTAATACAGATTAGCAAAGCAGTTTGCACATAGGGCTGTTGACTGGAATGTGAAAATAGCCTCTTTTCTATAGACCTGGTATACATTTTAATAATGTCTGTGAAAATGAGATGTTGTCCCTCTATCATAGGCAAAGCTTTCCTCCTTATCCCTGAGTGAATATATACATTTTTAGAAATCATTTTAAGAAAAACTGATTAAAAAGCAGAAATACAATTGAAGTGAAACTCACTGGCCCACTGAAGTATTAGCTTTGGTATTGAGATGTAGGGTGGATTATTTTTATTGATTTAAAGAAAGGGTTCTACTCTGTCCTTCATGAGTGACAGCTATGGGGTGGGTTCTGCTATGGAATGCTAACACTTGCTTTTATTCCTTGCCCTATTTCATTCCCTTACAGAATAGCAATTAACATAAAATTTTAAGAGTCGATGAGTTTATCATTTATGGATAAACAGGGAATTAAGGGTTTTATTCAATACTAGACACAGAGTAGGAACTTAACAAGTATTTTATAATCAATACTGAGTTGTTATAAAGGAGTTGTTTTCACTTTGGCTGTTCTTTTCTTCTTTTAGCCCACTGAAAATCTAAATGATCAATTTTGCGTCCATATAAATGCACTTGGGGGGACATAAGTGAAAGTGAAAGTGAAGTCACTCAGTCGTATCCGACTCTTTGCGACCCCATGGACACCAAGCTCCTCCGTCCATGGGATTTTCTAGGCAAGAGTACTGGAGTGGGTTGCCATNCACTTGGGGGGACATAAGTGAAAGTGAAAGTGAAGTCACTCAGTCGTATCCGACTCTTTGCGACCCCATGGACACCAAGCTCCTCCGTCCATGGGATTTTCTAGGCAAGAGTACTGGAGTGGGTTGCCATTTCCTTCTCCAGAGTAGGGGGACATAGGGCACCTCTATTAGTGACTGTGGTTCTACTAACTGACCCAGAAGGTGGGAGTGCTTCCTGAAAAAGACAGTTTGAACTTCAAGGGAGAGTAGTTTTACAAACTAGCTGAGAATAACTTGTGTAAAACAAATAATCAGGTATCTGAAAAGGATCAATAGCCTTCCTATGTCACTACTCCATGGATTCTTACCTTGCTAAAACCCACAGTGTCCTCCCTACATCCAAATCCTATGGGGTCCTTTGGTCCCTACCTTAATCCAAATCTGTGCAGTATGTGAAGTTAATATTTCCATCCTTCTAGAATTTTCCTCCTTTGACTTCCATAATACCAACTTCTCCAGCTTCTCTTGCCTTTCCAACCTCATTCTCAGTCTCCTTTCCTGGGACCCTATCTTTCTGAACACTTCTGAAATGTTGATGGTCACCACAGGGCTTTCATTTGGCTATTTGTCAGGTTTCAGCTATCTGGGTAGCCTGAAGTTTATATCTACTTACTATATGTTGACCACTCAGAAATATACATGCCTGGACCTGATTTTTGCCTAAAAAGCCACATTCAGCAGGTGATTCATTATATACCTCCCCAGCTGATATTCTGAATTAAAATGGTTATCTTTTTACTCCCAGATCTGTATTATTTATTTTATCTGGTAGCACTAAGACCCCTACCCAATCTCCTAATTAGACAGTCATCTTTTCTCCTCACTATTCTATACTTACCAATCAACAGCCCTACTAATTTCACCTAAATAACTTTATTATCTGTTCTCTTTAAACAGTTATTTATTTTCTTTTTCAATGTGTTGCATGGCTTTATGAGCTTCCCTGGTGGCTCAGTAGTAAAGAATCCACCTGCCATTGAAGGAGAAGCAGGAGGTGTGGATTCGATGCCTGGGTCAGAAAGATCCCCTGGAGAAGGAAATGGAAACTCACTCTACTATTCTTGCCTAGAAAATCCAAAGGGCAGAGGAGCCTGGGGGCTATAGTCTGGGGGTGGTAGAAAGTCAAACACGACAGAGTGACTGCGCACACACGCACGCATGCCTATAGGAGCTCAGTTCCCTGACAGGGGACTGAACCCAGCCAGAGCAGGGAAAGCCTGGAATCCTAACTATTAGGCCCCCAGGGAACTCTGTTCTATTTTAAAACACTTTTATCAATGAAAACTGACATGGTATAATTTGTCCATGTTTAAAATGTACAATTTGACAAGTTTTGAGATCTCTATACATCCATGAAATGCTGCTGCTGCTAAGTTGCTTCAGTCGTGTCTGACTCCATGCGACCCCACAGACGGCAGCCCACCAGGCTCCCCTGTCCCTGGGATTCTCCAGGCAAGAACACTGGAGTGGGTTGCCATTTCCTTCTCCAATGCATGAAAGTGAAAAGTGAAAGTGAAGTTGCTTAGTCGTGTTCAACCCTTTGTGAACTCCTGAACTGCAGCCTACCAGGCTCCTCTGTCCGTGGGATTTTCCAGGCAAGAATACTGGAGTGGGCTGCCATTGCCTTCTCCATCCATGAAATGATTACAGTCAAAAAACTGAGCATGTCAATCACTCCAGTAGTTTCCTTAAGTCTCTTAGTCATCCTTCCTTCCACTGTCCCTCCCTATGAAACCCTATCCACAAATATCCTCTAGCTGCTTACTGTGATTATATGTTAGTCTGTGTTTTCTATATAATTTTTACATAAATGTACTTTTTGGTCTGACTTCTTTTACTCAGAAAAATTATTTTGCTATTAATCTATTTTGTGTGCATATTAAGAGTTCATTATTTTCTTTTACCACCAAACAATATTCCATTGTATGGACATACAACAATTTGTATATCCATTCAACTGCTGATGAATGTTTGCACTGTTTTTTGTTTTTTGAGTATCACACATAAAGGTGCTATAAATTTCCTGGTACTAGTCTCTCTATGGATATATACTTTCACAAATCTTGGGTGAATATTTAGGAGTGGAATGGTTGTTTCATATGACACATCTATATTAAACCTTTTAAGAAAGTGCCAACCTGTTTTCCAATGTGGCTGTACCATTTTTACATCCTTGTCAGCAGTGCATAAGAATTCCACTTGCTTGACATCCTTGCCAGCCCTGGGTATGTTCAGTCTTTTTAATTATAGACATTCTAGTAACCGTATAGTGGTATCACACTGTGGATTCATTTTGCATTTCTCTGCTGTCAAATCCCACTGCAACTCTTATTTCAAGCCATCATTTATCTCCTGTCTGAACTATTATTGTTCTTAATTGGTCACTCTGCCTCCAGTTTAATCTTCTGAAAATTTACTTTTCTTATTTCTCCTCTCTCTGATTATTTCCTTATAGCTCCCGTTGTGGGGCCTTCCTTTACTATACTGCTTCGATATTGCTGTTTGCTCCAGGGCTTTGGATAATCTTATTCTAGATATGACTGGTTTTTCTCATCTCTATTAAGCTACAACTATTTAAAACATAATGCTTCGTAGCCATCCATCTTTCCCCTAGAACTCTGTTAATCCTCAGATACACATAATGAATTCCCTGTCAATTACATGGCTTCCTTAGGTTGCTAAAGATACTAAGAGTTCCTTTAATATAACATGTCTAAAATAAAGCTTTTCTAAGCTTTAAAAAAGCTAATAAAGTTTTTCTAAAGTCCTTTTCTAAAATCTATGTTTCTTCTTGCATCCAATTGCTTGGTAAATGGCACTGACTTTTTGTTGTTGTTGTTGTTATTTTAAGAAAAATAAAGGAATGATAAAAAAAACTTACTCTCCACATTATTTCATAAAGTTTCTCAATTTAAAAATGCTTAATATCTTTCAACTCCATTCTTTCCTATTCATTCTCATAGTTTCATTCCCCTTGCTCTCCTACTGGTTTTCCTACAGATTGCAATAGGATCTGAAATTGTCACCAATCTACCCTCCAAGTTGCTGCTAAAGAAACTTCACTAAAACACAAATCTGGCAGTATCACACTCTTGATTAAAACTCTTAGTAGTCTTTCCCTATAGCTTTCAGGAAGAGTTAAAACTCCTTACACTAAGTGCACTACATACAAACCTTCAAGTTGTGAACTTTCAAAGATGCAAGCGTGTGTTTGCGTGTCCAATCACGGAAGTTAATTCATGTGTATAGTGTACACTGTCATGTGTGTGCATTCACTACAAGTAGTTGTGGTCTTGTGTACTTTACTGTACAGTACTGTATAGAGTACAGTAGTACAGTATCTTTATTTCAAGCTCTGAACATGTGCCATCAGTGTCAGTTGTGAATGAAATTGCACCTTGCCCTCTCCTCTGTCTCCAACTATTGACAATACTTCAGCTCTACCACCTCCCACCTCTTTTCCCTCCAGTCAGTAAATCTTCATGCCTATTCACTTGATGCCAGCCCCTGTATGCCAGCTGTTCTACTGTACCCGTGTACTTTTCAAGGTTCTGTACTATAAGATTAAAAAAAAATATGTATATATATATATTTTTTTTGGTGTGTGTTTTTTATGTACTATTTGTGTGAAAAGTAACATAGACTAGTTACAGTACAGCACTACATAGCCAACTGTGCTGGCTGGGTATCTAGGCTAACTTTTTTGTTCTTACAAACAAATTGGACTTACAAATGTGCTCTTGGAAGAGAACTTGTTTGTATGTAGGAGAATCACTATAGTTCAGCTCAGGTCGCTTCAGTCATGTCCTACTGTTTGCGACGCTATGGACCAACATATGCCGGCTGTCTCTGTCCATGGGATTCCCCAGGCAAAAATACTAGAGTGGAGAGAACAAGATGGCGGAGGAGTAGGTGGACATGGAGTACATCTCTCTCCAAGGATACACCAGGAATACACCTTCAGACACAAAAGTGCATGAAGAACACCAGCTGAGAGTGGACAAGAGTACCTGACCAGGGGAAAAGAATATGTTGAACCATGCAAAACTTGAGATCAAGCCCTGAGCCTTTGGAGTGGGAGCACTGACTTCAAGACCCTATACTACCAGAGAACTAATCCTAGGGAGTATCAAATTGTGAGAAATCACACAAAGGAAACCACCTGAATACAAGACCTGGCATCACCCAACCACCAATTGCACCCTGTGAAGGACGCCTCATCTAAACAACAAACAAAACAAAAATACAAACCCAATTATCAGCAGACAGGATTACCAACTCACTCAGCCTTGCCTATCAGAGGAAAAACAAACACAAACTCAGCACAAATCTCACCCTATACAAAGCTTACACAAACCAGTGGACCAACCTTAGGAGGGCAGAAACCAAAAGGAAGAAAGAATTCAACCTTGAAGTCTGGGAAAAGGAGACTTCAAGCACAGTAAGTTAAAAAGAAGTAATGAAAAGGCAGAGAAATACTACACAAATGAAGAAACAAACTAGAAACACAGAAGTCCAAATAGATGAAGAGGAAATAGGCAAACTACCTGAAAAAGAATTCAGAATAATGATAGCAAAGATGATCAAAAACCTTGAAAACAAAATGGAGAAAATGCAGGAATCAACCCCACTCCAGTACTCTTGCCTGGAAAATCCCATGGACGAAGGAGCCTGGAAGGCTGCAGTCCATGGGGTCTCTGAGAGTTAGACACGACTCAGTGACTGCACTTTCACTTTTCACTTTCATGCATTGGAGAAGGAAATGGCAACCCACTCCAGTGTTCTTGCCTGGAGAATCTCAGGAACCGGGGAGCCTGGTGGGCTGCCGTCTTATGGGATCGCACAGAGTCGGACACAACTGAAGCGACTTAGCAGCAGCAGAAGATTTAAAGAATTAACATACAAAGACAAACAACACAACTACTGAAATTAAAAATAGTCTAGAAGGAATCAATAGAAGAATATCTGAAGCAGAAGAATGAATCAGTAAGCTGAAAGATAAAGTGGTGCAAATAACTTCTGATGAGCAGAATAAAGTAAAAAGAATGAAAAGAACTGAGGATAATCTCAGAGACCTCTGGGAAAATATCAAATGCACCAACATTCAGATTACAGGGGTCCCAGAAGAAGAAGAGAAAAAGAAAGGGTGTGAGAAAATTTTTGAAGAGATTATAGTTGAAAATTTCCTCAACATGGAAAAGGAAATAGTCAATCAAGTCCAAGAGGCACAAGGAGTCCCATACAGGATAAACACAAGGAGAAACACACCAATACACATACTAATCAAACTAACAAAGATTAAACACAAAGAAAGAATATTAAAAGCAGCAAGGAGAAGCAACAAGTAATATACAAGGGAAACCCCATATGCTTAACAGCTGATCTTTCAGCAGAAACTCTGCAGGCAAGAAGTGAATGGCAGTATATATTTAAAATACTGAAAGGGAAAAATCTACAACCAATATTATTGTACCCAGCAAGGATCTCATTCAAAATTGATGGAAAAATAAAAAGCTATTCAGAAAAGCAAAAGTAAAGAGAATTCAGTGCCACCAAACCGGCTTTACAACAAATGTTAAAGGGCCTTATATAGTCAAGACATACAAGAGAAGAAAAAAGATCTACAAAATCAACCCCAAACAATAAAGAAAATGGCAATAGAAACATATATATGAATAATTACTTCACATATAAATGGATTAAATGCTCCAACCAAAAGACACAGACTGGCTGAATGGATACAAAAACAAGACCCATATATATATGCTCTCTATAAGAAACCCACTTCAGACCTAAAGACACATATGGACTGAAAGTGAGAGTATGGAAAAATATATTCCATGCAAATGGGAAGCAAAATAAAGCCTGTCTCTTATACACATCTAGATGTGTATAAGAGACAGCTGTTCTACTGTACCCGTGTACTTTTCAAGGTTCTGTACTATAAGATTAAAAAAAAATATGTATATATATATATTTTTTTTGGTGTGTGTTTTTTATGTACTATTTGTGTGAAAAGTAACATAGACTAGTTACAGTACAGCACTACATAGCCAACTGTGCTGGCTGGGTATCTAGGCTAACTTTTTTGTTCTTACAAACAAATTGGACTTACAAATGTGCTCTTGGAAGAGAACTTGTTTGTATGTAGGAGAATCACTATAGTTCAGCTCAGGTCGCTTCAGTCATGTCCTACTGTTTGCGACGCTATGGACCAACATATGCCGGCTGTCTCTGTCCATGGGATTCCCCAGGCAAAAATACTAGAGTGGAGAGAACAAGATGGCGGAGGAGTAGGTGGACATGGAGTACATCTCTCTCCAAGGATACACCAGGAATACACCTTCAGACACAAAAGTGCATGAAGAACACCAGCTGAGAGTGGACAAGAGTACCTGACCAGGGGAAAAGAATATGTTGAACCATGCAAAACTTGAGATCAAGCCCTGAGCCTTTGGAGTGGGAGCACTGACTTCAAGACCCTATACTACCAGAGAACTAATCCTAGGGAGTATCAAATTGTGAGAAATCACACAAAGGAAACCACCTGAATACAAGACCTGGCATCACCCAACCACCAATTGCACCCTGTGAAGGACGCCTCATCTAAACAACAAACAAAACAAAAATACAAACCCAATTATCAGCAGACAGGATTACCAACTCACTCAGCCTTGCCTATCAGAGGAAAAACAAACACAAACTCAGCACAAATCTCACCCTATACAAAGCTTACACAAACCAGTGGACCAACCTTAGGAGGGCAGAAACCAAAAGGAAGAAAGAATTCAACCTTGAAGTCTGGGAAAAGGAGACTTCAAGCACAGTAAGTTAAAAAGAAGTAATGAAAAGGCAGAGAAATACTACACAAATGAAGAAACAAACTAGAAACACAGAAGTCCAAATAGATGAAGAGGAAATAGGCAAACTACCTGAAAAAGAATTCAGAATAATGATAGCAAAGATGATCAAAAACCTTGAAAACAAAATGGAGAAAATGCAGGAATCAACCCCACTCCAGTACTCTTGCCTGGAAAATCCCATGGACGAAGGAGCCTGGAAGGCTGCAGTCCATGGGGTCTCTGAGAGTTAGACACGACTCAGTGACTGCACTTTCACTTTTCACTTTCATGCATTGGAGAAGGAAATGGCAACCCACTCCAGTGTTCTTGCCTGGAGAATCTCAGGAACCGGGGAGCCTGGTGGGCTGCCGTCTTATGGGATCGCACAGAGTCGGACACAACTGAAGCGACTTAGCAGCAGCAGAAGATTTAAAGAATTAACATACAAAGACAAACAACACAACTACTGAAATTAAAAATAGTCTAGAAGGAATCAATAGAAGAATATCTGAAGCAGAAGAATGAATCAGTAAGCTGAAAGATAAAGTGGTGCAAATAACTTCTGATGAGCAGAATAAAGTAAAAAGAATGAAAAGAACTGAGGATAATCTCAGAGACCTCTGGGAAAATATCAAATGCACCAACATTCAGATTACAGGGGTCCCAGAAGAAGAAGAGAAAAAGAAAGGGTGTGAGAAAATTTTTGAAGAGATTATAGTTGAAAATTTCCTCAACATGGAAAAGGAAATAGTCAATCAAGTCCAAGAGGCACAAGGAGTCCCATACAGGATAAACACAAGGAGAAACACACCAATACACATACTAATCAAACTAACAAAGATTAAACACAAAGAAAGAATATTAAAAGCAGCAAGGAGAAGCAACAAGTAATATACAAGGGAAACCCCATATGCTTAACAGCTGATCTTTCAGCAGAAACTCTGCAGGCAAGAAGTGAATGGCAGTATATATTTAAAATACTGAAAGGGAAAAATCTACAACCAATATTATTGTACCCAGCAAGGATCTCATTCAAAATTGATGGAAAAATAAAAAGCTATTCAGAAAAGCAAAAGTAAAGAGAATTCAGTGCCACCAAACCGGCTTTACAACAAATGTTAAAGGGCCTTATATAGTCAAGACATACAAGAGAAGAAAAAAGATCTACAAAATCAACCCCAAACAATAAAGAAAATGGCAATAGAAACATATATATGAATAATTACTTCACATATAAATGGATTAAATGCTCCAACCAAAAGACACAGACTGGCTGAATGGATACAAAAACAAGACCCATATATATATGCTCTCTATAAGAAACCCACTTCAGACCTAAAGACACATATGGACTGAAAGTGAGAGTATGGAAAAATATATTCCATGCAAATGGGAAGCAAAATAAAGCTGGAGTAGCATTCTCATATCAAAATAGACCTTAAAATAAAATAAAATATCTCTTGTAATCATAAGAGATAAGGACGCTACATAATGATCAAGGGATCAATCCAAGAGGAAGACATAACAATTGTAAATATCTATGCACCCAACATAGGAGCATTTCAAACACTAACAGACATAAAAGGAGAAACTGATAGTAACACAACAATGGTAGGAGACTTTAACACCCCACTCACACCAATGGACAGATCATCAAAACAGAAAATTAATGAGGAAACACAAGTCTTAAATGATACATTAGATGAGATGGATCTGACTGATATCTTCAGGACATTCCGTCCAAATGCAGAAGAATACACCTTCTTCTCAAGTGCACATGGAATGTTCTCCAGGATAGACCACATCTTGGGTCACAAATCAAACCTCAGTAAATTTAAGAAAATTAAATTCATATCAAGCATATTCTCCAACCACAACACTATGAGATTAGATATCAATTACAAGAAAAAAAATGGTAAGAAACACAAATACATGGAGATTAAACAACACATTTCTAGATAACCAACAGGTTACTGAAGAAATCAAAAGGGAAATCAAAAAACTTCTAGAAACAAATGACAATGAAAACATGACAACTCAAAACCTATGAGATGCAGCAAAAGAAGTACTAAGAAGGAAGTTGATAGCAATACAGTCCTACCTCAAGAAACAAGAAAAACATCATATAGATAACCTAATTTCACACCTAAAACAACTGGAAAAAGAAGAACAAAAACACCCCAAAATTACTAGAAAGAAAGAAATAAACATCTGAGCAGAAATAAATGAAAAAGAAATTAAGGCAGCAATAGTAAAGATTAATAAAACTAAAAGCTGGTTCCTTGAGAAGATAAACAAATTGACAAACCTTTAGCCAGAGTCATCAAGAAAAAAAAGAAAGAAGAATCAAATCAACAAAATTAGAAATGAAAAAGGAGCAATTACAACAGACAATGCAGAAATGCAAAGGATTGTAAGAGATTATTATGAACAACTATAAGGCAATAAAATGGATAACCTGGAAGAAATGGACAGATTCTAGAAAAGTTCAATCTTTCAAGACTGAACCAGGAAGAAATAGAAATTATGAACAGCCCAATTACAAGCACGGAAATTGAAGCTGTGATCAAAAATCTCCCAAAAAACATGAGCCCAGGACCAGATGGCTTAATAGGAGAATTCTATCAAACATTTAGAGAAGGGCTAATGCCTAAAAAAATCGCAGAGGAAGGAACATTTCCAAACTCATTCTACGAGGCCACCATCACCCTGATAACCAAAACCAGGCAAAGAAAACAGAAAAAAAGAAAACTAGAGGCCAATATCACTGACGAACATAGATGCAAAAAGCCTCAAAAAATTTTAGCAAACAGAATTCAGCAACACATCAAAAAGCTCATTCACCATGATCAAGTTGGGTTTATTTCAGGAATGCAAGGATTCTTTAATATATGCAAATCAATCAATGTGATACACCATATTAACAAACTGAAAGATAAAAATCATATGATCATCTCAGTAGATGTAGAAAAGCTTTTAACAAAATTCAGCACCCATTTATGATTAAAACTCTTCAAAAAAATGGGCATAGAAGGAACCTACCTCAACATAGTAAAGGCCATATATGATAAGCCTACAGCAAACATTATTCTCAATGGTGAAAACTGATAGCATTCCCCCTAAGATCAGGAACAAGACCAGGGTGTCCACTTTTACCACTATTATTCAACATAGTTTTGGAAGGCCTAGCTACGGCAATCAAAGAAGAAAAAGAAGTAAAAGAATCCAGATCAGAAAAGAAATAAAGCTCTAACTGTTTGCAGATGACATGATACTGTACATAGAAAACCCTAAAGATAGTACCAGAAAATAACTAGAACTAATCAGTGAATTTAGCAAAGTTGCAGGATACAATATCAATTACAGATATCACTTGTATTTCTATATACTAACAATGAAAAATCAGAAAGAAAAATTAAGGACTCAATACAATTCACCACTGCAACAAAAAGAATTAAATATCTAGGAATAAACTTACCTAAGAAGACAAAAGAACTGTACACAGAAAATTATGACACTAATGAAAGAAATCAAAGATGATATAAACAGATGGTGAGATATTCCATGTTCCTGGGTAGGAAGAATCAATATTGTGAAAATGACTGTACTACCAAATGCAATCTATAGGTTCAATGTGACCTCTATCAAATTACCAATGGCATTTTTCACAGAACTAGAACAAAAATTTCACAATTCATATGGAAACACAAAAGACCCAAAAGAGCCAAACCAGTCTTGAGAAAGAAGAATGGAGCTGGAGGAATCAACCTTCCTGACTTCAGATTACACTACAAAGCTACAGTCATCAAGACAGTATGGCACTGGCACAAAAACAGAAATATAGACCAGTGAAACAAGATAGAAAGTCCAGAAATAAACCCAAGCACCTATGGGTACCTTATTTTAGACAAAGGAGGCAAGAATATACAACGGGGCAAAGACACCTCTTCAATAAATGGTGCTGGGAAAACTGGACAGCTACATGTAAAAGAATAAAATTAGAACAGTTCCTAACACCACACACAAAGATAAACTCAAAATGGGTTAAAGACCTAAATGTAAGACCAGAAGCTATAAATCTCTTAGAGGAAAACACAGGCAGAACACTCGATGACATAAACCAAAGCAATATCCTCTATGACCCACCTCCTAGAGTAATGGAAATAAAAACAAAAGTAAACAAGTGGGACCTGATTAAACTTAAAAGCTTTGCACAGCAAAGGAAATTATAAGCAAGATGTAAAGACAGCCCTCAGAATGGGAGAAAATAATAGTAAGTGAAACAACTGACAAAGGATTCATTTCCAAAATATACAAGCAGCTCATACAACTCAACACCAGGAAAACAAACAACGCAATCAAAAAGTAGGAAAAAGACCTAAACAGATATTTCTCCAAAGAAAACATACAGATGGCTGACAGACACATGAAAAGATGCTCAACATCCCTCATTACTAGAGACATGCAAATCAAAATGAAAATGAGATATCACCTCACAACGGTCAGAATCAGTTCAGTTCAGTCGCTCAGTCATGTGCGACTCTTTGCGACCCCACGAACCGCAGCATGTCAGGCCTCCTTGTCCATCATCAACTGCTGGAGTCTACCCAAATCCATGTCCATTGAGTTGGTGATGCCATCCAACCATCTCATCCTCTGTCATCCCCTTCTCCTGCCCTCAATCTTTCATCAGGGTCTTTTCAAATTAGTCAGTTCTTCATATCAGGTGGTCAAAGTATTGGAGTTTCAGCTTCAACATCAGTCCTTCCAATGAACGCCCAGGACTGATCTCCTTTAGGATGGACGATTGCCGTCTAAGGGATTCTCAAAAGTCTTATCCAACCCCACAGTTCAGAAACATCAATTCTTCAGTGCTCAGCTTTCTTTATAACCCAACTCTCACATCCATACATGACTACTGGAAAAACCACAGCCTTGACTAGATGGACCTTTGTTAGCAAAATAATGTCTCTGCTTCTGAATATGCTATTTAGGTTGGTCATACTTTCCTTCCAAGGAGTAACTGTCTTTTAATTTCATGGCTGCAGTCATCATCTGCAGTGATTTTGGAGCCCCCCAAAATAAAGTCAGCCACTGTGGCCATCATCAAAAAGTCTACAAACAATAAATGCTGGAGAGGGTGTGGAGAAAAGGGAACACTCTTGAACTGTTGGTAGGAATGTAAACTGATACAGCCACTATGGAAAATGGTATGGCAATTCCTTAAAAAACTGAGAATAAAACTACCATATGATCCAGCAATCCCACTCCTAGGCATATACACTGAGGAGACCAAAACTGAAAAAAACACATGTATCTCATTGTTCACTGTAGCGCTATTTACAAGGCTAGAATATGGAAGCAACCTAGATGTCCATTGACAGATGAGTGGATAAAGAAGTTGTGGTACATATACATAATGGAATATTCTGCCATAAAAGGGAACACATTTGAGTCAGTTCTGATGAGGTGGATGAACCCAGAAGCTATTACACAGAGTGAAGTGAGCCAGAAAGAGAAAGAGAAATATCGTATTCGAACACATACAGATGGAATCTAGAAGAATGGTACTAAATAACTTATTTGCTGCCGCTGCTGCTAAGTCACTTCAGTCGTGTCCGACTCTGTGCGACCCCATAGACGGCAGCCCACCAGGCTCCTCCATCCATGGGATCTTCCAGGCAAGAGTACTGGAGTGGGGTGCCATTGCCTTCTCCAATAACTTATTTACAGGGCATCAGTGAAGAAACAGACACAGAGAATAGACTTTTGGACATGGAGAGAGGGGAGGAGAGGGTGAGACATATGGAAAGTGTAACATGAAAACTTATATTACCAAATGTAAAATAGATAGCCAACGGGAATTTGCTGTATGGCTCAGGAAACTCAAACAGGTGCTCTATATCAACCTAGAGGGGTGGGATGGGGAGGGAGATGGGAGGGTGGTTCAAAAGGGAGGGGATGTATGTATACCTATGGCTGATTCATGCTGAGATTTGACAGAAAACAACAAAATTCTGTAAAGCAATTATCCTTCAATATAAAAATAAATTAAAAAAAAAAAAAGAATACTAGAGTAAATTGCCATGCCCTCCTCCAGGGGATCTTCCCGACCCAGGGATGGAACCCACGTGTTTTAATGTCTCCTGCACTGGAAGGCAGGTTCTTTACCACTAGCACCACCTGGGAAGCCCAGTTTAGCTCATAAGGCCTTTTATAAACTGGCTTTGTTATCTCCAGCCCTCTCTGATCATTCTCTGCCACCATTCATCCTCTTAGCCTATGACTTACTTATAGTTCGCTAGTTCAATTCAGTTCAGTCGCTCAGTCGTGTCTGACTCTTTGTGACCCCATGAATCACAGCACACCAAGCCTCCCTGTCCATTATCAACTCCCGGAGTTTACCCAAACTCACATCTATCGAGTCCGTGATGCCATCCAGCCATCTCATCCTCTGTCATCCCCTTCTCCTCCTGCCCCCAATCCCTCCCAGCATCAGAGTCTTTTCCAATGAGTCAGCTCTTCACATGAGGTGGCCAAAGTACTGGAGTTTCAGCTTTAGCATCATTCCTTCCAAAGAAATCCTAGGGTTGATCTCCTTCAGAATGGACTGGTTGGATTTCCTTGCAGTCCAAGGGACTCTCAAGAGTCTTCTCCAACACCACAGTTCAAAAGCATCAATTCTTCAGCACTCAGCCTTCTTCACAGTCCAACTCTCACATCCATACATGACCACAGGAAAAACCATAGCCTTGACTAGACAGACCTTAGTCGGCAAAGTAATGTCTCTGCTTTTGAATATACTATCCAGGTTGGTCATAACTTTTCTTCCAAGGAGTAAGCGTCTTCTAATTTCATGGCTGCAGTCACCATCTGCAGTGATTTTGGAGCCC
>SJYX01024315.1:95560-107327 GCA_006410675.1 Oreotragus oreotragus | reverse complement strand
AATGTCTCTGCTTTTGAATATACTATCCAGGTTGGTCATAACTTTTCTTTCAAGGAGTAAGCGTCTTCTAATTTCATGGCTGCGGTCACCATCTGCAGTGATTCTGGAGCCCAAAAAAATAAAGTCTGACACTGTTTCCCCATCTATTTCCCATGAAGTGATGGGACCGGATGCCATGATCTTCTTTTTCTGAATGTTGAGCTTTAAGCCAACTTTTTCACTCTCCTCTTTCACTTTCATCAAGAGGCTTTTTAGCTCCTCTTCACTCAGTCATGTCCAACTCTTTGCAACCCTCTGGATCATAGCCCACCAAGCTCCTCTGTCCATGGGATTCTCCAGGCAAGAATACTGGAGTGGGTTGTCATGCCCTCCTCCAGGGAATCTTCCCAACCCAGGGATCAAACCTGCATCCCTCGTGCTTTCTGCATTGGCAGGTGGGTTCTTTATCACTAGCACCACCTGGGAAGCCCCTGGATAACAGTATTGGATACTAATTTCCTGAGTTGGTTTGCAAATATAAACCTCCCCTCCCCAAAATGGAAGAAGTTACCTACTTGATTACCATGAGCACATAGCCTCAGGCCTCCTGGAGTCTAAGGACCAATATAGTTAGCCCTTGTGACACCATCCTCTTCCTTCATCATCAGCCAGTCAGAGAACTGTGCATGGTCTGATCACATACCCTGTGGGCCCCCTCCTTCATCTGGCTTTAATTTTTTTTTTTTAATTTTAGCATTTTTTAGCAAAAAATATTTTTAATATAAATTTATTTTAATTGGAGGTTAATTACTTTACAATATTGTATTGGTTTTGCCATACATCAACATGAATCCACAACAGGTACGCACGTGTTCCCCATCCTGAACCTCCCTCCCATCTCCCTCCCTGTACCATCCCTCTGGNAGTAATTTGCTTGAGATTAGCATAAGTGGCTGAGCCAGAAACTGATTCACTTTCACCAGTCTTCTTTCCCTAGCCCCTTTTCCTATTATACCTTGCTCAGTTAATTTCTCAGTCTTATCACTCCTTTGCTTTACACTTCTTGTGGGTTTTCATGGCCTATAGACAAGTCCAGCCTTCTTAGCCTGACTTTTACTATTTTGTTTCCAATCGATTATAAACCCCAGCCAAAGTCATCTTTGTACAATAAATTGGACCCTTGATACTTTATCAATTGAACTGTTCCTCTTGGCACATTAGATCATTCAAGGCCTGCCTTCTCCATGAGCTATTTTCATCACTTTCACCCTCTTCCCACCCTAGCTGTATGGAAATTTCTCTTTTTTCTGAACTCTAACCTTTTACCTATAACTCTCTTGTTATATCTATAACTTAGAGAAGCAGTCTTATAATGTAGCTCTCTATGTTCATTTTATCTTTCTGTAGGTCTGTACCTTATTGCTTGTAGGTCCTATACAGCAGAAATCAGCACTGAAAAGATTTTGTTTTCTATGGCTTACTCCTCCACCTCCCAACATCAGCAACTAGCACATTGCTTTGTATATTTGTACCTGACAAGTATGCACTGAAGAGACCATTAATCTTTTGGGTGAATTGGGACATATTCACTGAGAATACAATATGCTAAAATTAGCTCAAGCATTCACTGAGGATGAGTGGATTAATGAATTACCATGAAGCACTTAGGGTTTATTTGAGAACCTTCTGAAATCTCAATATATGCCTGTATATTTGCATTTTAAACAATCTTTAATGAATTAAATTCTTTTTATACCCTTATTTGAGTTTTTGAGTTAGTAGGCTTACATTCTATGTTTAACACTTCTTGAAGTGGTGAATAACTAGTGAATATTAAAGCCCATCCCTTAGCAGACAAAAGATAACTTGAGAGTAAAAAAATCACAACAGAGTTGTATGTTTTAAGGTCTCCATGATGAACCACATAAATTATGTTCTAGTATTTGTTTTATCTTTTCACTTTCTGTGAATAATACTGTGTTCTATAAAATGCCACAATCCATATCAATCTGGAAAATAGCTTACTATACAAGTTTAAAAAGGGATATTATTTTGAGAGATATTATACAATTTTCAGTTTTAAGCAAGTTCTGTAATTAAATGGAGACAGGGTTGACATTTATTACCTGTCTCCTGATAGTTCAGTTCAGTTGCTCAGTTGTGTTCCACTCTTTGCAACCCCATGGACTGCAGCATGCCAGGCTTCCCTGTCCATCACCAACTCCCAGAGTTTACTCAACATGTCCATTGAGTTGGTGGTGCCCTCCAACTATCTCATCCTCTATCATCCTCTTATCCTCCAACCTTCAGTCTCTCTTATCATTAGGGTCTTTTCCGGTGAGTCACTTCTTCACATTAGGTGGCCAAAGTATTGGAGTTTCAGCTTCATCTTCAGTCCTTCCAATGATTATTCAGGACTGATTTCCTTAGGTCTTTTCCAACACCACAGTTCAAAAGCATCAATTCTTCAGCACTCAGCTTTCTTTTTTTTTCTTTTTATTTATTTTTTACTTTTAATATAAATTTATTTATTTTAATTGGAGGTTAATTACTTTACAATGTTTGTATTGGTTTTGCCATACATCTCCAACTCTCACTCCCATACACGACTACTGGAAAAACCATAGTCTTGACTAGATGGACCTTTGTTGGCAAAGTAATGTCTCTTGTAGCTGCTGTAACAAATAATCACAAACTTCGTGGCTTAAAACATCAGAAATGTTATTCTGCTACAGTTCTGGAGGCTAGAAGTAGTTCTGGAGGCTCTTTATCACTGCACTGAAATCAAGATGTTGGCAGGGTGACAGGCCCTCTGGACACTTTAGGGGAAAATGCATTTCTTGTCTCTCTAGCTTCAGGTGGTTATCAACATTCCTTGGCTTTTGGCCACTTCATTCCACTCTTTAAGGTCAGCATCTTTATATATCTACTCTGTCTTTATATTGCTTTTTCTTCTGTGTGTTGTTAAGTCTTTTTATAAGGATACCTATAATTACATTTAAAGCCCACCTAGATAATCGATGATGATCTTTCCATCTCAAGGTCCTTAACTTTATCATGTCTGTAAAGACCTTTTTTTCTTGTAAGGTAACATTTACAAGTTCCTGGGATTACAACCTGATATATTTGGGGGACCATTATTAGCCAATCATAGTAACTGAACACAGCTTTCTAAAGGAAAATACAGAGAAGACTGATTTTTTTTTTGACAATGAAAATCAGCACTTTCATTTGGAAACTTCCTAGTGAAGCTCAAACTTTTGTCCTTTGAAAAATTAACAAGTTAAGGGGATATTCAAGTGTAATAGGCTTCTATAATGCTTTCAAGTCATTTAACATGCTGGGATAATGATCTCAGTTCAGAAGCTGGTTCTAAGAAATACTAACATGGTAACATGCTATTCCCTTTCTTATTGGTTGTAGAAATTACAGTCCAACCAGCAGATCATTAATGCAGAACATAGGAGCAGTACAAGTTAATTTTAAAGTAAACTTTTATTGAAGTGTAACGTACATAGAGAAAACTGAAAATCATAAATGTACATACAACTTGATGAATTTTCACAAAATGAGCAAGCACATGTCAACAGCACCCGGATAGGGATACAGTATCACCAGCACCCCAGGAGGAGTGCCTTGTGCCCCATCCTGGCCATTGCACCCAGCTCTGACCTCTATTGCTCTAGAGAAGTTTCACCTGTTTCTTGAAGCTTATGTGAGTAGAATCCATGTAGTATGTATTCTTTTGTGTCCAGCTTCTTTTGTTCATCATTTTGTGAATATACCAATGTTTTTGCAAGTAACAGTAGTTCTTTCATTTTTGTTAGTGTGTAATTTATATTTTATAAATATACCACAATTTATTTAATAGTGGATGACATTTGTGTTGTTTCCATTTTGGGGCTATTACAAATAGTGCTTTTGTGAACATTCTTATTTTGTTTTATAAAACATTTATTGAGCATATAGTTTGTACTAGGTATTGTGTTTGGTACTAATGATATAGATACAAATAATAGAGATTCTCCACTGAAAATGTCCTTGAGTGGGGAAAATAATAAGTGAGATGAAAATGAAAAATGCAGTTGTCATATGTTGTAAGGTAAAGAAATGAACTCTTTGTGAGGGGGATGAGAAAGTGTCTGCTAAAGGAGGAAATATTTGAACCGGATCTTCAAAAATGAGTAGGAATTTGAATACATTCAATATAGAAAGAAAAATATGTGAAAAGACAGAATGTTGAAGAGCAGATGTATTCATAAAATAACTAGAGGTTTTCTATAGGAATGAGCAGTGTGCAAGAAGGTGAGAGGGAGAAGGATCAGGGAGGAGACAAGAGTGGATGGATATGAAGCTAGAACATTTTAGGAAGAGAAGACTGCATGTGTAAAGTTCAGTAATTATAAAGAGACGGCATATTTATCAAACTGTGAGAAATTCAGCATGGCTATAAGATGGACTGTGTTTGCATGGGAGAAGTAAGAATAGAGGAGTGATGAGGAGCAAATGGAGATAAGGATGAGATTTGAGTTGGGCTTATCCCTAAGGAAACTGGGGAGAGGGAGAGTTTAAATAGGGAGTGGCATAATCACATTTGATTTTTAGGAAAATGATCCTTAGGAACCTGGAGGATAGACTAGTAGATGGAAGGTTGGTATTTGGAAATCAGTTAAAAGAAATGAGGCTTGGCTATGGTGTGGCAGTGGTGATGGTAGATAGTCAGATGTGGAACTAGTCTAATTATACACAAGAAGACTTGCTGATCAAGAATGATAGGCAGATATGACAGACAACTCCAAAATTTATAGTTTGAGAGACTGAATGAATAGTTACGCTATCAACAAATATAAGAAATAAAGAAGGAGAAGATATGGTGGCAGCAAATAATAAAATGTGGACTTATTAGGTTTGAGATGCTGGTTAGTTAAGTAGTTGGAGGTATGTAGGAAGAATTAAAACTGTGTATAGAATTCAAAAGAGAGGTCAGGGATATAAATATATATTTGATACTCATCAGTCTTTAGAATATCGTTGAAGCCACAGGAATGGGTGAAATCATCCAGGGAGAGTATAAAGAAAGAGAGTAGGTCCACAGAAGCAACACAAAGTAACTTGATCACTTAAGAGAAGAACGGGAAAGTGAGTCTTGAATGTGAGATTTTTCCATCCCCTGTCTGTGATTTCTAATTTTTTTTTTTTTACTTTAACATTATTCTTGTGTAATATAAAACAATAACACTGAAATAGTACATAAAGGCATATGATATGTTTTTGTGTGCTTATATATGTATTACATTCTCTAGCCACAATGAAATTAAATCAGGAATCATATTTAAGGAGATGAGTTTTTAATATCATCTCATGAAAAATGAAATGAAAAATTTCCAACACACACAAGAGTATGTGAAGTAGCACATAGAATGCCCATGTTAAAAAAAAGAAAAAAGTTTCTCTCCCTGCTCAGTCCATTCCTCAAAACTAAAGTATGTTTCATTGTATATTTTAGTTGTTAAAAGTCTGTATCTAAGTTTGAATAGTATGCTTGTTCTTCTGATGTTTGATCTACCTACTTTAGATCATGATGTGTGCTAATCAGAAGTCTAAGATGATCACCAAGACTACATCACTGGGGGCTTCTCTGGCAGTCAAGTGGCTGGGATTCTGCATTTTGACTTCAGGGGGTGTGGGTCAGGGAACTAAGACCCTACATGCTGCGTGGTCAAAGAAACAAAACAAAAAGGAAAGAAAATTTAAAAACTATTTCTTGAACTGAATAAAAATGAAAATACAAAATATCAACTTAGAAAATTAAAAAAAATTTCCTCCTCATGGTGTGCATGCCCTGTATAATCTCCCTTTGAGGGCTGTTGGAGACCTGTGAATATTATCAGCTATAACTAACAATTGGGCTTCCCTGGTGGCTCAGACAGTAAAAATCCATCTGCAGTGCAGGAGACCTGGGTTCGACACCTGGTTTGGGAAGGTCCTGTGGAGAAGGGAATGGCTACTCACTCCAATATTCTTGCCTGGAGAATCCCCAGGGACAGAGGAGCCTGGCAGGCTATAGTCCACGGGGTCACAAAGAGTCGGACACGACTGAATGACTAAACACAGCACATAACTCTAACAATTAGCTTATTAACCAGTTAACTTTTAGTTAATACATTGGATATTATCTTGGGTGGACCTGACCTGTTCAGATGATCCCTTAATAGAGGGACTGGGTCTTTTCAAAACTGGGTCTTTCCTCCAGGCTTGAGGAAGGAAGCTGCTGTATTTTGAGAAAAGAGAATCATATAGCTAGGACCTGAGGGTGACCTCTAGGAGTGGAAAGCGAGTCCTTGCTGACAGCAGCAGGAAATCAAGGACGTCAGTCATACAATTGCAAGGTGATGACTTCTGCCAGCAATTAAAGAGTTCTGAAGAGAAAGACAAACCTCATATGTGACTACAACTGTGACTTACACCTATATTCCTGTATTTCAACTTGGTGAGATCCTGAACAGAGCATCCAGCTAACCCAGACTCTGATCCACAGAAAACAGAGGTAATAAACGTGTTTTGTTGTAAGCTGATAAACTTATGATAACTTATCATGCAGAATTAGGAAACTAATCCAACTTTTAACCGCAAATAGAAAGAGATAGAATTTATTTACTTTATCTCTTCCTCTCATTATTTAAATGTTAGATTAATTTTTAATTTTTCAACTGCTTAATTTTGTTTAATTCCTTTTGCTCCCATTTTTGTTCTGTTTAAACTTTAGCTAGTGTCTTGATTTCTATTAATGTGAAAGAAAGGAACCTGGATTTCGTTTGGGGCGGTTCAAAATGATGAAAATATTATGTAATAAAAACACTGCACCTGTTCTGGGTGAATTATTATTAGATAAAAGTCCCTAAGCAATGTGAGATACTTGAAATAGGATGGATGCACTTGCAAGTTGACAAAACTCAGCTGGACCTTTCAGGTTGGCTCTGCCCTGCTTATGAAACCATCCCCTGAGATGCCCAGGAAAGACAAGTAAAAGCTGCAAGGAAAAGGCTAAGGGAAATTAAGTATAGGAGCTCTATCTTGGCAGCTAAGGGGTAATTTAAGTTTATCTGATAAAGACTTAGTGAAGTGTAATTTAATACTGGGAAGATAAGCAACAATGCCATCTAATTGGGAACCCCCAGCATCACTGGATTTTCTGATACTCTTCAATCTGCTTGAATTCTTTGCTGTTAAAGAAGTCACATTTTATAGAGTTCTTTGTAAGTGTGGTAATAATGTCCTACAACACGACCTGCTATGTATTTCAAGTCATGACCATGAGAAGTCTCTTCTATAACCAAAGCTGTGTTCTCAGGGCTTGGTTTAGATTGATTCTCAAAGTCAAAAACCCATAAATAGTCTTTACGATGACATCAAGTGCCACTGTTTTTGAATTATGTGTAGAAGAAACCTTCTTTAGTTCACTTAAACAGAAGATTATTATTTTTTTTTTTTTTTTGTGGGAGGATCTCAAGAAATCTCTGGAATTGATGGAAAGTATAGGAAGGAGGTTCAGAAACATGGGTTGTTATCACTACTGTAAATGTATGGTAGATTTAAATCCTAGGATAGGGAATCTGATAGTTTCCACTTCTAGAATCTGAACTCTCAGAGGGAGTCTTCAGGGACCTCTTTGACTTTCATCAAGAATTGAGGGCAGGGAACCTGGATTGCAATTGCACCAATACTGTACCCTGTGATAGAGCCAAAGGGACTAATTGTTCAGAAGCATACCTTGGATGCCAGGCAGGGAGAAAAAAGGTACTGAGGGTTATAGGTTGTCTAGCACTTACAGTCTGAGGGAAATCTATGTCCTTTTCAGGGGCTACAACAGGCTAAACTGAAAAGGTTATGGTGGGGAAGCAGGGATGTCATTAAACACTAAACTAGGCTGAAAAAAACCAGTGTTCCCATTCACTAAGCTAGAACAAAAAGTACCTCTAAATCTGGAAATTGATACCTTTCTGCTTTAAATTATCACCAAATAGTGAAGGGAAACGAGAGAAGATTTCCAAGTGTTTTTGCTTGCCTGCAAAGCTTTCCTCCAACTTGTTTGATTAATTTCAGATTCTGTGTCTACAGTATTATTAAAATATGATTTCTTTCAACTTGTGCCTACTGTAATAAATGTTTCTGTGTTATTTTCTATCCCCAATTAAATAGACTATGGGAAACATTCTGTTTTATTCCTGATTGCTCTCTGACCAGAAACCAGGCAGAGGGCAGATCGCCCTAATTATTTGCTATTATATTGTTTTCCCTAAATTTCTTGTGCTTCTCTCCTTTAGGGTTTGCAGAAAGTGCTACTTAAATTGCAAAGTCCTTTTCTTCAAGTTACAGCATGTTCAGAAAGCTTATTTTCTGAGTTTCTTAGAGCATGCTTTTTTCAGACCAGTTCTTCCCTGGGACAATTAAAGCTGAGAATTGGTAATTATCATGATACTTCAGTAGTATAAGCCTCTTGTCTCAAAGTGGATTACTGGGCTGTAATTTGAATAGCTGTATTTGTTCTTCTCTTCACTTTAGCCTTTCAGGTCTTTTATAGCGAGTTCTTTTTTTAAAAGATTTTTTTTTTTAATGTGACCATTTTTAAAAAGTCTTTATTGAATTTGTTACAATATTGCTTCTATTATTTATGCTCTGTTTTATTTTTATTTTTTTTATTTTTTTTCTTCTTGGCCACAAGCATATGGAATTTTAACTCTCTGACCAGGGACCAAACCCATACCCCTGCGTTACAAGGGGAGTCTTAACCATTGGATTGCCAGGGGATTCCCTACATAAGGTTCTTTTGAAGGAAGGTAGAGGCTGAAGAAGACAGCTTCTTTTCAGAGATTGTGAACATCTAGTCATGATATAGTTGTGCTATACGATCTGAAAAATGATTACTATAAGGATAATGTGATTGACTTTTCTACCATCACTTTAAAATGTAATTATGTAGTCAACTGCCATTGGAGAAAAGAAAATATTGTCAAATTAGATTTTTCTTCCCATTACAAAATGAAAATATCTTCTAATTGCTCAAGAAAAATAAAGCCTGTACGATTCCTTTAGGCACATGTAAGGCTAAAGTTGGAAGCCTAAGGAGTTTCATCCTACTGTGCTCATTTAAAAATAAGTAAAAGCTTAGTAGTAAAGTTATATCTGACTACATATTAACATTCTAGGTCTTTGTGCTTTATAAATCGATTTGAGGTGCCTGCATTGAAATTGTTTCAGTGAGTTAAAAGAGAAAGTTCTCTTAGGGGTAAGGCAAGAGAATCCATTCCTTCTTTAGTGTATCTCTTTCGGTCAAGCAAGACAGCCCAGCGAGATAAAAACGAGTCCCTTGGGCAGTCTTTATACAAGCCAGAAAATTGGATGCTAAGTCCACTTTGTAGTTCCATGCTGAGGGAAGAGCCCTGGCATGAAGTTTGCTCCTGGATACTCTACTATGCAGGACAGGGTGAGGGACAAGAACAGGTGTGCCAGACACTATGCTTTTTCTACCCCTTTCACTGGGATTTCTTCTTGGCTTTACAATGGCCTGGGTGCTATAGCTCCTCAGCTGGTCCCTAGAGTTTTCACAAAGGTATTCTGATTCATATATTGCTATTTATTCAGTGTCTCTGTGAAGGAAAGAACGTCTGTAGCTACATAGTCCACCATCTTTCTAGAAATATTTTAAAGAAAAAGCATTTTAGGGTATAGTATCTGTTGTCAGTAAATAATGATCTCTTATTCTAGTCTAGGCTTCCCTTGTGGCTCAGCTGGTAAAGAATCCGCCTGCAATGCAGGAGACCTGCGTTCGATCCCTGGATTGGGAAGACCCCTTTGAGAAGAGAAAGGCTACCCACTTTAGTATTCTGGCCTGGAGAATTCCATGGAGTTTACAGTCCATGGGGTTGCAAAGAGTTGGACATGACTGAGCAACTTTCACTTTCATTCTAGTTTATTATGAAATGAAACATTCTGAAATTATTTTCACATTCGCTTTATCCTGAACTCTTTTGCTATATCAACTTATCTAGGGGAAGACAGGCTCATTTGTGAGTTTTTAAAGTTCAGGTTAACTATTGGTTTGCATAATCCTAACCTCATTTTTTGTATGCTTAAATTAAAAAAATTAAATAGATTATTTTTGTTAAGGATAATAGACTACTGATTAGGTTTGCTCTCTCTGTGTGTGTGTGTATGTATTAGTGGTGTGTGTGTGTGTATCAAGGAAACCAAGGGAAGAGCTTGGGTATTTCCTCCAGACTTATAAGAATTAAGATGCCTGCCTTTCAGAGTAGTGGGAATGTCTGTGTTAGCTGGAATTCATTATGGATGCATTAAAATCAGGAAAGAGGTCAATTTATATGGAATGACCCTTTGGCATTAGTAAACTACAAAGAGTTACTGATTGCTACTGATTCCCACTGTCAAAGGCAGTTGTGTGATTATGCTAATAAATTTGTATCTACTGCTTACCTTAAGGTAATTTACCATTTGAATTGTGTCACTTTCAAAAAGATACATTGGAGTCCTAACCTCTAGTACCTCTGACTGTGACCTTATTTGGAAATAGGGTGTTTACAGAGGTAATCAAATTAAAACAAAGTCATTAGGGTGGCTCCTAACCCAATGTGACTGGGATCTTCATATAAAGTAGAAATTTGGACACAGAGATAGACATATACACAGGGAGAATGCCATAGGAAAATTAAAGCAGAGATTGGGATGATATCTCTTCAAGCAAAGAAACAACAAAGATTGTCAGCCAACCACCAGAAACAAGGAGAGAGGCATGAGACAGATTCTTTAAAGTTTTCAGAAGGAACCAACTATGCCAACACCTAATCTTAGACTTCTGGCTTCCAGAATCATGAGACAATAAATTGCCATTGTTTGAAACCATTTTTGTGGTATTTTGCTAAAACAACCCCGAGAAACTACAACAACCTCTTATATTATGTTGCAAAGTTTTTTTCTAAACTCTTTACAAATGATTATCAAAGATATTCAATATCTATTACTGTAAACACATCCTGGAGTATATAGGTTTGTGTTATTGCCTGTCAACGTGTGGTTGAACCACACACTCCATTTTGAAGGCTCCATATAAGGCCTGTCCCCTGCTCTTCCTGTGTGACTCAGCTTTAGCCTCCTCCCAAGAAATGTACCCAAGCCAGATAAATTCCCTAACAGCTTTTACCCTTGTCTTCATCTGATACAAAACTTGGAAGAATGCCTTTGCTGACACAGATGGTTGATGGTCTTCGGACCCCTGGGTTTCACTGGTTCTCACCTTTCATAGGTGTGGATGTGCTTCTCACTATGTAGTCAGATTCTGGTTTTAGCCTTGGTGCCTTAAAGTCTTCTTGTACCCCTTTGGGCATCACAGAGTACAGCTTCAAATGCCTCTCCATCATCATCTGCCCAATCCTGCCTGTAGGTAAGTTACCTGCAATAAACTTCCTAATTGTACTTTATAGAGTTTCCTGCTTTGTTTTTTCATTTCAAAGCTCCTCAGTATGGAGGATATTAATCAGATATCAGAAAAGCAAGAGAGTTCCAGAAAAACATTTATTTCTGCTTTATTGACTATGCCAAAGCCTTTGACTATGTGGATCACAATAAACTGTGGAAAATTTTGAAAGAGAAGGGAATACCTGACCTGCCTCTTGAGAAACCTGTATACAGGTCAGGAAGCAACAGTTAGAACTGGACATGGAACAACAGACTGGTTCCAAATAGGAAAAGGAGCATGTCAAGGCTGTATATTGTC
>SJYX01024315.1:0-84706 GCA_006410675.1 Oreotragus oreotragus | reverse complement strand
CCCTTAAATCTATTTCTCACTTCCACTGTATAATCATAAGGGATTTGATTTAGGTCATACCTGAATGGTCTAGCGGTTTCCCCTACTTTCTTCAATTTAAGTCTGAATTTGGAAATAAGGAGTTCATGATCTGAGCCACAGTCAGCTCCTGGTCTTGTTTTTGTTGACTGTAGAGCTTCTCCGTCTTTGGCTGCATAGAATATAATCAATCTGATTTCGGTGTTGACCATCTGGTGATGTCCATGTGTAGAGTCTTCTCTTGTGTTGTTGGAAGAGGGTGTTTGCTATGACCAGTGCATTTTCTTGGCAAAACTCTATTAGTCTTTGCCCTGCTTCATTCCTCATTCCAAGGCCAAATTTGCCTGTTACTCCAGGTGTTTCTTGACTTCCTACTTTTGCATTCCAGTCCCCCATAATGAAAAGGCCATCTTTTTTGGGTGTTAGTTCTAAAAGGTCTTGTAGGTCTTCATAAAACCGTTCAACTTCAGCTTCTTCAGCATTACTCCTTGGGGCATAGACTTGAATAACTGTGATATTGAATGGTTTGCCTTGGAGATGAACAGAGTTCATTCTGTCATTTTTGAGATTGCATCCAAGTACTGCATTTCGGACTCTTTTGTTGACCATAATGGCTACTCCATTTCTTCTGAGGGATTCCTGCCCGCAGTAGTAGATATAATGGTCATCTGAGTTAAATTCACCCATTCCAGTCCATTTTAGTTTGCTGATTCCTAGAATGTTGACATTCACCCTTGCCATCTCTTGTTTGACCACTTCCAATTTGCCTTGATTCATGGGCCTGACATTCCAGGTTCCTATGCAATACTGCTCTTTACAGCATCGGATCTTGCTTCTATCACCAGTCACATGCACAACTGGGTATTGTTCCCAAAGCATTTCCCAAAGTGTGTTCAGCCAAATGCTGATATGGTATGGAAGGATTTTGGTGATCAGAGAAGTTGCAGAAATGTCAGATTAGAGTTAAACTTTTTTTCTGAGCTATTGTCCAGAGTCTATAAATGTGCCTTGTGCCTCTCTTGCTTGGGATAATGTATACAGACAGCTATTCCAATTAATTATACGAATGCAAAACCAGTTTTTGTCCAAACTGAGGCATTTCTCCAGGGTTTCCTGTTCCAGGGAAAAACAGTTGGAGAATGATATATGATGTTGTATTAATATTATGCTCCCTGAGACCTCTAGGCTTTCACACAACGTTCAATTTTCTGAATTGTCCAAAGGAAGTTTTCACCCACAGAACTCCTCAGCTCCTGCCTGTGCATCCGGGCACCCCCTGACCTCTGGATCTAACTTGAGTGTTTCTCTCTTCTGAGATTTCTAGCCTGCTGTACGTATCTCCATATGGTAATTAGCTTTCTGCTCTCTAACTGCTGATTGACTTGTCTGTCTTCCCCTTTAGACTGCAAGTTCCTTTAAGACAGGGGCTTATCACAGACTTCATTTTGTTCTTGCCTAATAATTACTGGGCTTCCCTAGTAGCTCAGCTGGTAAAGAATCCCCCCTGCAATGAAGGAGACCCTGGTTCAATTCCTGGGTTGGGAAGTTCCCCTGGAGAAGGGACTAGGCTACCCACTCCAATATGCTTGGTCTTCCATGGTGGCTCAGACGGGAAAGAATCTGCCTGCAATGAAGGTGACCAGGGTTGGGAAGATCCCCTGGAGAAGGGAATGGCTATCCGCGTCAGTATTCTTGCCTGGAGAATCGTTATGGACAGAGTAGCCTGACAGGCTACAGTCCATGACATGACTGTAGTTGTGTCTGCCGAACACCTAGTAAGCACAGCACAGTACTTAACAGGTGTTTGGCAGATATGTGTTAAATACAGGAATGAAAGATGGTGCAAGGTTATATCTACATTTTTGTGAAATGTCACACTGGCATATTCAAAATGAATTAAGTCTAATAATATAAACAGAAGAATCAAAGTGTAATTTGCAGATACAAGCAATGCGATAGTACCCAGAATTAGGGAAATTATACTAAGATAACAATAGCAGCACCCTGACACCTACTTTCTGTCGTGGGTGTAAGATTTTATGTATAAATGTCTGGGACCACAAATAAGCTTGAGTCTTCATTTTCTTTTCTCTAAACCAGAACCAAATACATGAACAAATGAATTAATGTTTGGGAAGTGTTTTGAAAATGTCCTAGAACCATAAAACTGTTACATCATTATTAATCAATTATTAGCTTGTCCACATACACATTTTTGGCACTTTCAAAAAGCTAAGAATTGGTAGCTGTGCTCTGTTGCCTGTACGAATTCTATCTGTGGCCCATTCTAAAGGAAACATCTTGGCAAAATGGGAAGAAAAGGAAAGCATACAAGCTTTTCAAATCTACTACAGGATATAATTTTACAAGGTGTAAGGTAGTTTTATGCTTTCAAATTAAGCTCTCACTTTCAAAAGAAAATGACAGAGAATCATTTGGCTCTTCAATCAGTCATGTCTAACCCAAACCACCTGTAATCTAAGCCAAAGAAATGACTGTATCACTTTTTCACAGGATTTGTGAGGACCTAAAGTGATAGACAGGGTCTTCTTCATGATTACATACGTGGGAGCTTTGGATAGCATGATTAAAGCTCAGAGTGCATTATTACTATAAAAACTCACCTTGTTTTTGAATTCTTGACAAGGTGAATGATTTCCATTTCCCGTCATTATGGTTTTGATTGCTGACAACGGAAGCCATTCCTGAACCCAGATCATAGCTGACTTTTATGTGCCCATCAGTGAGCTCTACACTCATGAAATCCTTCTATTAACAGAGGAAAAATACACCAGTGATTAGATACACAGAGAAATATGTGGGTATTCACTTTGTGGGGTTTGTAATAGGGCTTTATGGTTAAATTACTGAATGTGTTGATCTGTAAGAGAAATCCATTTTTGGAAACAGAATCAGTGTTAGTATTTTATGAATGTTTGTGGGTGTGATGTTATGGTGTAAATGGTCAAAGCCAAATTACTAGGATGTATCCTTTTATGATAGGAGTAAAAAGTGGGTTCCTTTGAAAATGTATTAAGCAAACTAAATAGGATATTCCCAGAAAGAAGTTACTAAGAAACACTCACCTGGAAAAAATAATAAGGATATTTAGAACCACCTTTTCACTAAGGTCTTTAGAAGAAGGCTAAGGAAGTGTGTTTTTCTGCTGCATGTTTCTATACAGAGGGAATCTTTACTGGGTGTTTCTTTTAAAGAATTATAAGGCAGTTATTCTGAAAATAAATTATAATTAAATTATATATGTAATTAAAGTTATTGATGGAAATATATAAATACTATGCACCATTCTTGGCTATGCACACTCATCCCAGACTCTGAACAATAACTGATAACTGCATTGGAACCCTACAAAAAAAGAAGCAAACCATATCCTCGATTGTGAAAGATCAACTGTGCAAATCTTTACCAGGTCTCGTGTGGCGAGGTACATCAGGAGAGCACTTGAAGAAAATGTCCTGAACTTGAACATAACGGTGGAGATGTTGGGGTACCAACGAATGGGGCGGCTGACCAATGCATAGCCTTCTCCATCAAACTGAATGGTCCCCTCACTATCTTCCACCTGTGGACTGAACAGAGACATTTCACATGAATCAGACGATGTCTACATGGTCCATCCATTTTCAATACATCACACTCTATATCTTGTGAGTCTGGGTTGTGGGCTGTTGTAGGGCAGGAACAATCCCAGATACATCTTCCATCCTTCCCCTTCTCTCCAGTGCCACCATCAGGCCAGGCAATCACCATCTCTCACCTGGACTTCATTAGGTGTTCAATAACTAGGTCAATGATGTTTTAAACCCTTTTGCTGAGGTGCCTAATGGATAGCTATGTTGGTGTTTAAGTGTATCTTAGTAGTGTGAACTAGAGCGATTTTGGAACATGCTGAGAATGCATTATTACATTTACCAAATACATAACATAACAGGGAGTAGGGGTTGGATGAAAAGGGTGCAGGTGGTCGAAAGGTGCTAACTTAAAAGTTGTAGAAAGAAAAGCCATGATGGAATATAGACTCCTATTCTCTGAACTCTGGCTATTCAGTTGGATTTTCTGGGACATATTAGATTCCGACAATGAAGGGCTCCTCTAACTGTGTGTATTTGTTGATCTGTCTTCTTCCCCAGCATGTAAGCTCTATGAAGCTGAGTAGTGCTTATGGGTCAGGCTCCATTTCAGGCACAAGCTCAGCATCCAGAGCAATACTTGGCTCACAGGAGAAGCTGTAAATATTTGTGGAATGAGGGGGATATTAGTAAATCAAATTGCCTTACAGAGAATACATGTTCAATCAGTACTGGTTGAATAATTAATAAATATCTAAGATATGTCTTGTAAATATAATGTTTAAAAAGATTTCTTTTTCAAAAGAAAAGTTATCATCTATCTATCTTACCTAACTGATGTTAATAGCATAAGTTTTGACTGTGGAGATATTTTTAAACTTTAAATATCTGCATTTTAGTTTATATTTGAATCTGTGAAACTGGACTGTTGTATTAACTTGAGAGTAGAGAAGAGCTATTGAGAAATACAGTAATGTAAAATAACAATAACTGAGACGAGTATTTGTATGAAATCTTGGATAATGAGAAAAATAATAGTGTACAAACATTAATGGGCTTGTGGAAGAATAACTGTTTTGCATTTTAGACCAGTTGGCTTCCTCTCTGTTTCTGGAAAAGACAGAAACATAAAACTCTGAAGACAAAAGGAAGGGAAGAGTCTTACCTGTGTTTGTCACAATCATGTAATTGTAAGTTATATTTAAACAGGTATAAAATCAGATTGATATATTTTTATATACTGTAGCTTAAAGCTTAAAAGATGCTTTTTCAATATTAATGAAAAGTGTTAACTGAAAGGTTTGTGGGACTAAATCAGCTTATTAACAATATAATTTATAGTGAATATATTTAGTGAATAAATGATGAGTTTGGTCTTCTTTCATCATTATTAAAAATCCATTAAAATCTGGAATATCATGATATTAGAGATAAGAAAACATAATGTAGACTCTACTAAGTATAAGGTCTGTGAGGGTTTCAAATACATGGATTTTGCATTATGTACCACCATGCTATCAATAAAAACTCCAGAAAGGGTGTGGGGATCACCACTGACAGTTTCCCAAATGCTTTGGACCAAAGCATTGTTACTTACAATTCAAAAAGAAAAAAACATAAAACTTCACTACATGATGTCAGAATAAGCACTGGAATAAAAAACATGTCACATTTGTATAATGATGTTATTATGGCCTTAATCTATTAATTTCCTCAACACATAAGGAAAAAACAGCAGAGTAGATGGCAGGTAATCTGGAGTCTGATGTGGAATCTCAGAAGTCACGTAACACCTCAGGTCTCAGTGTTTCCACTCTGAGATGGGAGGTTTAGATCAGTGGATGATTTCTAAAGCCTATTCCCACTTCAACCCTGTAAGAGATTCTTCTGCTCAAGCAACAGGCAAATCTGCAAGCAGGAGTTTTGTACAAGAGCAACAAAACATACAGTTGTAGATCAGGCTATTTTGTCTAATTCATTAACCAAAATCTAGGTAAACATGCCTTCAAATTGGTGAGTTTGAGGTTGGGGAAAAATGAATCTTTCCAATCATAGTCCATAAACATTATACTAGAGTTTTCCTATTCATTTTCAATATATTTACTAGGAAAAGTGACTATTCTTTTATAATTAATAAATGATAATCTCACAGCCTCCAGAAAGAAAACCACAACCACAGAAAGCTAACCAAAATGATCACATGGATCACAGCCTTGTACAACTCAGTGAAGCTAGGAGCCATGCTGTGTTGCTGCTGCTGCTGCTGCTAAGTCGCTTCAGTTGTGTCCAACTCTGTGAGACCCCATAGACGGCAGCCCACCAGGCTCCCCTGTCCCTGGGATTCTCCAGGCAAGAACACTGGAGTGGGTTGCCATTTTCTTCTCCAATGCATGAAAGTGAAAAGTAAAAGTGAAGTCGCTCAGTTGTGTCTGACTCTTAGCAATTCCATGGACTGCAGCCCACCAGGCTCCTCCATCCATGGGATTTTCTAGGCAAGAGCACTGGAGTGGGGTGCCATTGCCTTCTCCGGCCATGCTGTGCAGGGCCACCCAAAATGGACAGGTCATGGTGGAGAGTTCTGAAAAACATGGTCTACTGGAGATGGGAATGACAAATCACTTCAGTATTTTTGCCTTGAGGACTCCATGAACAGTATGAAAAGGCAAAGAGATATGAAACTGGAAGATGACCCTCCTGGGTTGGTAGGTATCCAATATGCTACTGGGGAAGAGCAGAGAAATAGCTTTAGGATGAATGAAGAGGCTGAGCCAAAGCAGAAACAATGTCCAGCTGTGGATGTATCTGGTGGTGAAAGTAGGGTCCAATGTTGTAAAGAACAATATTGCATAGGAAGCTGAAATGTTAGGTCCATGAATCAAGGTAAATTGGAAGTGGTTAAACAGGAGATGGCAAGAGTGAACATTGGCATTTTAGGTATCCGTGAACTAAAATGGACAGGAATGGGAGAATTTATTTCAGTTTACTACTGTTGGCAAGAATCCCTTAGAAGTAATGGAGTAGCCCTCATAGTCAACAAAAGAGTTGGAAATACAGTACTCAGGTACAAGATCAAATACGACAGAATGATCTCAGTTCATTTCCAAGGAAAACCATTCAACATCACAGTAATCCAAGTCTAAGCCCCAACCACTAATGTCAAAGAAGTTGAAGTTGGGTGGTTCTATGATCTGTAAGACCTTCTAGAACTAACACCAAAAAAAAAAAAAAAGGTGGGGGGGAGAAAAATGTCCAATTCATCATAGGGTATTGTAATGCAAAAGTAGGAAGTCAAAAAATACCTGGAGTAACAGGAAAGTTTGGCCTTGGATTACAAAATGACACAGGGCAAAGGCTAACAGAGTTTTGCCAAAAGAACACACTGGTCATAGCAAATACCTTTTTCCAACAACATAAGAGATGACTCTATACATGGACATCCTCAGATAGTCAATACCAAAATCAGACTGATTATATTTTTTGCAGCCAAAGATGGAAAAGCTCTATTCAGTCAGTAAAAAGGCCTAGAGCTGACTGTGGCTCAAATCATCAGCTCCTTATGGCAAAATTCAGGCTTAAACTGAAGAAAGTAGGGAAAACCCTTGTCATTCATGTATGGCCTAAGTCAAATTCCTTATGATTATACAATGGAAGTGACAATAGATTCAAGGGATTAGATTTGGGAGACAGAGTGCTTGAAGCACAATGGCCAGAGGTTTGTAACACTGTATAGGAAGCAGGGATCAAGAGCATCCCCAAGAAAAAGAAATGCAGAAAGGCGAAATGGTTGTCTGAGGAGGCCTTACAAACAGCTGAGAAAAGAAGAGAAGCTAAAAGCAAAGGAGAAAAGGAAAGATATACCCATTTGAATTCAGAGTTCCAAGAATAGCAAGGAGAGATAAGAAAGCCTTCCTCAGTGAGCAACGCAAAGAAACAGAGGAAAACAATAGAATGGTAAAGATAAGAGTTCTTCAAGAGATACCAAGGGAGCATTTCATACAAAGATGGGCACAATGAAGGACAGAAATGGTGTGGAACTAACAGAAGCATAAGATATTAAGAAGAGGTGGCTAGAATACACGGAAGAACTATACAGAAAAGATCTTCATGAATCAGATAACCATG
The DNA here is from genome assembly GCA_006410675.1 of Oreotragus oreotragus. Taxonomy (NCBI): domain Eukaryota; kingdom Metazoa; phylum Chordata; class Mammalia; order Artiodactyla; family Bovidae; genus Oreotragus; species Oreotragus oreotragus. Next base: position 76,976 of record SJYX01024315.1, on the reverse strand, counting down.
ATGGTGTGATCACTCACCTAGAACCAGACATCCTGGAGTGTGAAGTCAAGTGGGCCATAGGAAGAATTACTATGAACAAAGCTACTGGAGGTGATATAATTATAGCTCAGCCACTTAAAATCCTAAAATGATGCTGTTAAAGTGCTGCACTCAGTATGTCAGCAAATTGGAAAACTCAACAGTGGCCATAGGATTGGAAAAGGTCAGTTTTCCTTCCAACCCCAAAAAAGGCAGCACCGAAGAATGTTCAACCTATCACACAGCTGCACTGATTTCACATGCTAGCAAGGTAATTCTCAAAACCCTTCAAGCTAGGCTTCAACAGTACTTGAACTGAGAACTTCCAGGCTAGATTTAGAAAGGGCAGATGAACCAGAGATCAAATCTGTTGGATCACAGAAAAAGCAAGAGAAGTCCAGAAAAACATCTCATTCTGCTTTATTGACTATGCCAAAGCCTTTGACTGTATGGATTACAACAAACTGTAGAAAATTCTTCTTGGAGAAGGCAATGGCATCCCACTCCAGTACTCTTGCCTGGAAACTCCCATGGATGGAGGAGCCTGGTAGGCTGCAGTCCATCCAGTCCATGGGGTCGCTGAGTCAGACATGACTGAGCGACTTCACTTTCACTTTTCACTTTTATGCATTGGAGAAGGAAATGGCAACCCACTCCAGTGTTCTTGCCTGGAGAATCCCAGGGATGGTGCAGTCCAGTGGGCTGCCGTCTGTGGGGTTGCACAGAGTCAGACACGACTGAAGAGACTTAGCAGCAGCAGCAGTAGAAAATTCTTAAAGAGATAGGAATACCAGACCACCTTACCTACCTTTTGAGAAACCTGTATGCAGGTCAAGAAGCAATAGTTAGAACTGGACATGGAACAAGACTGGTTCAAAATTGGGAAAGGAGGACATGAAGGCCTGAGATCTTTGCAGAATTGATAATTAGTGATGCTATAGTCTTACATAATATGCATAGATGAAAGGACATTTAAATGCTTTAGATGTTTGGTTGACAATAAACTTTTGACAATTCTACTTATAAATTTACTGAAGAAATGTTTAGGGAAAAGTTGGTGTTGATTTGTGAGTAGCAGAATGATAATGTAGACCTCATTGTCCTTGTATTGAAATCATTTTACAGACAACACACTATATTAGATTTTATCAAAGATTATGAACAAAATCACTATAAACCATGAGTGGATCAGACTTTCAAATTGTCTTCAATGCCAATTTGAAAAGTTCACAAAAAAAAAAAAAAAAAAACAAAAAACAAATAGAAAGATGAAAGTTAAAACTTTTGGGGAGAGAATATTTTGAGGCTACTTTCTTTTATAAAACTCTAGAGACATTGAGAAGAAAATGTGAAGTACTCTGCTACATTAATGGAGAATTTAGGTCCTAGCAATGTACATGTTCTCTTTATATTAGAAATAAAAAACATAAGCTCCTTAGCACCTAATTATTTTAGAGTTACTATGTTTGTTGATTAAGCTTCCAGGTCCGACTCCTGCGACCCCATGGACTGCAGCCTACCAGGCTCTTCCATCCATGGGATTCTCCAGGCAAGAGTACTGGAGCCATTTCCTTCTCCAGGGGAATCTTCCCAACCCAGGGATCGAACCCAGGTCTCCCACACTGCAGGCAGATGCTTTACCTCTAAGCCACCAGGGAAGCTTTATAGCTTTAACTAAATATAATTAAAATTGTTGTAGGCTCAGTTGGTCAGTAGCCTTTAAGTTTTTATGCAGAGAAATCCTCTGCTGCTGCTGCTGCTGCTGCATTGCTTCAGCCCTGTCTGACTCTGTTCGACCCCACAGACAGCAGCCCATGAGGCTCCCTCATCCCTGGGATTCTCCAGGCAAGAACACTGGAGTGGGTTACCATTTCCTTCTCCAATGCGCGAAAGTGAAAGGTGAAAGTGAAGTCGCTCAGTTGTGTTCGACTCTTCGCGACCCCATGGACTGCAGCCTACCAGGCTCCTCTGTCCATGGAGAGAAATCCTCTACTTTCACTTAATTTTTTATGTACTCTATTCAGGTTTATATAAGAATATTTACATATGTTTATATGCTTGATAAATATTTTTGAATTTCAACATTCTAACCTCTATCTTATAATTAATGATGGTTATTGTGAAACTTTCTCCTGGCCTATCTTGACCTCTGTTTTTCCTTTCCCACTTAAAATCTTTAAGTCCGACGGGTTTCCACTTGAAACACAGGATGCTACGTGTCATTTCATAAATACTGTAGGAGACAAAACCTGCAGTATGGTTCTATATTTTCTCGTAAACATAAGCAGAGTGAATTCAGGCTCTGAGGGGCCTGCAGTTTAATCAGTTAGGGAGAGCTTTCTTTAAGTAAAACTGAAATATGACTATAAAAGAGCCACAGAGACCCAACGCTTCCTGAACATAAAGGTAAGTTGGAGTGGAAAGAGATAGTAGTCTTAACTGATTGAGGCTAAAATACCTTGCTATTGTTATTTAGTCACCAAGTCACATCCAACTCTTTGCGACTTCATGGACTGTAGCCTGCTAGGCTCCCCTGTACATGGGATTTCCCAGACAAGAATAATGGTCCGGGTTGCCATTTTCTTTTCCAGGGAATCTTCCCAACCCAGGGATTGAATCCTCATCTCATGCTTGGCAGGTGGATTCTTTACCACTGAGCCTCCTGGGAAGCCCTGAAATATCTCAACTTTGCAAATTTTACAAAGACATATGGCCACGTCAAAGTACTAGGGTACTTCCCAAGGCCTTGGAAAGTGCCTGTGCAAACCGGGGAGAGGACTTGAGGTTACTTCCCTTCGTGGTAAATCTACCTTTGAACACAATCACTTCAAACTTCCTGCTTATCATCCACGTGATAACGCAACACTGCACAATAAAATTAAAGCTTTTGTGATGCACAGGTCAGACAGACGTTACGAGAGCCCTCCTCTTAACTAACCTGACAGTACATCCTTTGCAGTCACCTTCTATTTCTCGGAAATTCCACAGTCCGATAGGTTTGCTGTCAAAGTATGCTTCTCCCATACAGCCAGTGAATGTGATAACACGTACAGCATCAGCCTTCTGCAGAGAGAAACATATTTGTTAGAATTTCACACACACACACACAAAAAACCCTTAGAGAATCCATGCTGGTGTTTAGCTGCTTAAGTAAGTAAGCAAGCGTTAGTTGCTCAATCGTGTCCGACCCTTTGCGACCCCACGGACTGTAGCCTGCCAGGCTCCTCTGTTCATGGGATTCTCCAGGCAAGAACACTGGAGTGGGTTGCCATTCCCTTCTCCAGGGGACCTTTCCGACCCAAGGATTGATCCTGGGGTTTAGTCATTTAGTTGCATGAAACTCTTTGAGATCCCATGGGCTGTAGCCTACCATGCTCCTCTATGAGATTTCCCAGGCAAGAATACTGGAGTGGGTTGCCATTTTCTTCCCCAGGGGATGTTCTCAACCCAGGGATTGAATTTGCATCTCCTGCGTTGGCAGGCGGACTCTTTACCCCTGAGCTATCAGGGAAGTCCTACAGTATTCATGAGAGTTGTTATCTGAGCAGAAGAATCTCGAGTAGTTATTATCCAGCCTTTGTAAAAATCTTGGTTGTGTAAATATTCATGTTTTAATATAATAATAATATATAATATAAATATATAATATATAATAATATATCCTCAGATCCTGGTTATTCTGTGCTATATCAGTTTATCACCATTAGTAAATAAACACTCCATGCTTCTGACTTTAAATGAACTGTTTATTCTCTTTGAGATTCTGTTTTCTTCTTGGTCTGTAACATAGGATTATTAGGACAATTATATAAGAGAATTTATTTATGGTTCCACATTCAATGCCTGGCACAGAGATGGTGTTTAATAAATGCTAGTGCTCCTATACCACTAAGATGATTTCTTTCCAGAGATTACGGGAAAGGGTTGTTGTTGTTGAGTTGTTAACTTGTGTCGGACTCTTTCGTCCATGGGATTTCTTAGGCAAGCATGCTGGAGTGGGTTGCCACTTCCTTCTCCTGAGAAATGGTAGATACTGACAAAGAGAAACAAATGCTTGCATATAGATTACCCTATGATACTGCTGTCCCCAGTTTTTCATTTCCTTTTACATTCAAGCAGGTTTCTAGTGCAGGAGAATGAAGGGACAGAGTCAATTTGTAAGCAAAGGGACCCTGTGGTTGTTGCTTGGGGGCATGCACAGCACAGAGCCTGACATCTAATAAGGCCAGAATAAATATTTGTTGAATGACAACCTTAGTGTCATTCTTACAGGGAAAGGTCTTTTTTTTTTAATGTTTATTTTATATTGGAGCATACCCGTCTGCCAGTGCAGGAAAAGTAAGAGATGTGGGTTCGATTCCTGGGCTGGGAACATCCTCTGGAGAAGGGAATAGCAACCCACTCCAGTATTACTGCTTGGAGAATTTCATGGAGAGAGGAGCCTGGCAGACTACAGTCCATGGACCACAAAGAGCCAGACATGACTGAGCACATACACTATAGTTGATTAGCCATGCTGTGTTAGTTTTAGATGTACAACAAGGTGATTCAGTTATATATACATACATTTATTCCTTTTCAAATTCTTTTCCCATTTAGGTTATTGGAGAATATTCAGCTGAGTTCCCTGTGCTACATAGTAGGTCCTTGTTAGCTATCTGCTTTAAATACATCAGTGTGTACATGTCAGTTCTTGGTGTATAACAGTCAAGAAGGAGGAGAATGATACAATTCTCTCCAGAGAAACTTGCTGTAATTTAAACAACTGTTCATTTTGGCATTGATAATGTTATAATTCTACAACACTCTGCCAAAGTGAATTCACATTTATCTGAGTAACCTGAAAGGAAAAAGTGAATTGACATGCTTGGGTTTTAGAACAAATATAAGAAGATAGTCATGGAGTAGTTAAACAGTTGTAGTTATGCTGCTGCTACTGCTACTGCTAAGTCGCTTCAGTTGTGTCCGACCCTGTGCGACCCCACAGACAGCAGCCCATTGGGCTCCACCATCCCTGGGATTCTCCAGGCAAGAACCCTGGAGTGGGTTGCCATTTCCTTCTCCGATGCATGAAAGTGAAAAGTGAAAGTGAAGTCGCTCAGTCGTGTCTGACTCAGCGACCCCATAGACTGCAGCCTACCAGGCTTCTCCATCCATGGGAGTTTCCAGGCAAGAGTATTGGAGTGGGGTGCCATTATCTTCTCCGAGTTGTAGTTATAATTTAGGTTAAAGTCATGAATATGTACATCTTGCTACTGCTATGATCAAGTGGGCCATTGTCATGGAGAAGAAATGGTCAGACACTGACATTTACAAGTCAAGGACAGTTCTTGGGATTCTCTGTTATCTGTGGAAGCGTCCCTTAATTTTCCAAAGGCTGATTATCCTACTTGTGGATTCTACTTGCTTTTTGTTTTTCCTCTTGCATTATAAAAATTACACCTGGGATATTTTCCTGCTCCTGTGAATTTTCATCAACATGACAATATAGTTACTTGTTTTAGTTTTTGGTTCGTGTAATGGTATGGCAGGAACCTTGAAACTCTTGGTCAAAATGATTAAGATTTTCTATAGATTGCATTTGTCTTCACTTTTTGCCCCTCATACTGGCATAAATCAGTTTCTTTATGCCTAGTGACATCTGAATAATAATAATCATTTAAGGTACAATTGAAGATGTGGCTCCAAAATCACTGCAGATGGTGATTGTAGCCATGAAATTAAAAGACACTTACTCCTTGGAAGGAAAGTTATGACCAACCTAGATAGGATATTCAAAAGCAGAGACATTACTTTGTCAACAAAGGTCCGTCTAGTCAAGGCTATGGTTTTTCCAGTGGTCATGTATGGATGTGAGAGCTGGACTGTGAAGAAAGCTGAGCACCGAAGAACTGATGCTTTTGAACTGTGGTGTTGGAGAAGACTCTTGAGAGTCCCTTGGACTGCAAGGAGATCCAACCAGCCCATTCTAAGGAGATCAGTCCTGGGTGTTGTTTGGAAGGAATGATGCTAAAGCTGAAACTTCAGTACTTTGCCCACCTCATGCAAAGAGTTGACTCATTGGAAAAAGACTCTGACGCTGGGAGGGATTGGGGGCAGGAGGACAAGGGGACGACAAAGGATGAGATGGCTGGATGGCATCACCAACTCGATGGACGTGAGTTTGAGTGAACTCCGGGAGTTGGTGATGGACAGGGAGGCCTGGTGTACTGGGATTCATGGGGCTGCAAAGAGTCAGACATGACTGAGCGACTGAACTGAACTGAACTGAACTGAACCAGATGGTAAAGAATCCTCCTACAATACGGGCCACCTGAGTTCAATCCCTGGGTTGAGAAGATCATCTGGAGGAGGGCATGGCAACCCACTCCAGTATTCTTGCTTGTAGAATCCCATGGATAGAGGAGTCTGGTGGGCTACAGCCCATAGGGTTGCAGAGTCAGACATGACTGAGATGACAGCACATAGCACCATATCTTAGGCATTCGTTATAAATTTTATGCATATAATCTCACTATTCATTGTGGTAGTAAGGGATGGTGGTTAAGAATAGAGATTCTTATCGGATCCCAGTTCCACCACTCACTGCCATGTGATCTTGGGTAAACCATTTAATTTATTTCTTATATAGATTTCTTAAATATAAAATGAGGCTTTTATCTACATTTTGGGGTTGTTATGAAAATTGTTAATTCATGTAAAATTACTTAGAACATTACTTAGCACATAGTAAGGATTATATAAATGTTATGAGTTTATTACTACATATTATCCTATAGCATGCAAGCAGTGTAGATATTTTTATCTTACTTTTCTAGTTGAGGAAATTGAAGCCCAGGGGGTTAAGTGACTTGCCTAAGGTCATATTTTATCAAGTGACAGAGCAGGGAATTCAGCCTGGATTTAATTTCAAAATTTCTTTCTTTTTTTCTTTGTGTGTGTGTGTGTGTGTGTGTGTGTGTGTGTGTATGCTCAGTTGCTAAGTTGTGTCTGACTTCTTGCAACCCCACGGACTGTAGCCCACCAGGCTCCTCTATCATGGGCTTTTCCTGGCAAGAATACTGGAGTGGGTTGCCATTTCCTCCTTCAGGGGATCTTTCCAACCCAGGGAAGGAATGAATATCTTCTGTGTCTCCTACATTGCAGGTGAATATAACTCTGTGCTACCCCTGTATTTATCTTTCTGAGGAGGAAAGAAATTGGCAATATGACTGTATATTACTATGTACCATATACATTGATATGCAGCTCTAAGAGGGTGATTTTAGTGTGTAGTTATGGAATCCATTCCAACACTTTAGAATCACATCTCATACACAAAGCAAACAAAACAACCTCACTCTATATGAAGGTTGACTTCTCATAAATTTGGGGTCACCCTGGCTTTTCACATTTTCTGACTAATCTTATCCCAGGATGATTCTGACAAGCCCAGGATTACCCATTATATTTGGTTGTGCTCTTACATCTCACCCACAGGTCGTTTTCCAACACCTAATTCCATCTAATCAACATGAGCTTCTTTAAAATGCAGGCACTTTACAATTTGAAATGCACAAGGACCTGTCACGAAGCAATTATGAATATTAAGTGCATTACTTGATAAGAATGAGAAGAGCAACTTGAAAACTTTAAAAATCAGAGCATGATTTGAAGGCTTATGGCTCCTGTGATATTTCCCAAGGTATTCATAAATCTTTTAATTAGATGTGAGTTTGAACTTTATAGCACTTCATATCAATAAATCATAAATTGATTCAGAAAATGAGGTATCATTAAAAAACACTTTGCTCTTGAGGTAACTAAAATAATATCAAAAAACTGATACCACAGATTAGGGCAAAACAATAACTGTGTAAGTAAATACACATAGGTTTAAAAAGATTATATTTTCAGATTGGATATTTCAGGAAGAAAATTCTTACTCAAAATATATCCATGTTTTCATAAAAACAAATTAGGTAAAAAGCTGTCAAGTTTTTGCAGTTTTGTGTCCTGTCTTTGCCCAAAGTCATCATGCCAGGAATTGTCTACAGAGATGGATGGGGAGAAACACATTACCTTCAATTTCCCAGTCAAGCCACCAACAAACAGCATTGCATTTGCATCCACATCTAGAATAGTGTACCCGGGAGGTGATGCCGAATGGTATGTACTGGGCATAATGCTGGCTTTGGGTCCATCCAGAGCTCTCACGGAAATAGTTCCATTTCTCCCAGTTCTTCCAGGGTACGTGTTGGAATGAAATGAAAGAAAATAGAGAAAAATGAAGTATGTATCACATTTCTCATCACTTCAGATTTAAAACATATAAAATGTAGAGACTTGTTTTAGAATTTAGCTTCAAATATTCCAGATTCACTAAACTGCAAATCAAAATCCAGAGTCTGATCTCTGCTGTATGTTTACCATCAAATTCAACCAGGACCACTGAGCAATATACCCTGATTCTGACTGTGTCCATTGATAGGAAATGACATAGTAGCAACTAGCTGATGGAATGGCTGTTGGTTAGATGGAGAGTCTTTTCCCTTTTGCTTTACAAAACAATGTGCCATTACCTACGTGGACTGTTTAAATAATGCTATATTACTTCATTTAGCATTTTGCCTAATTTAATTCAGCAAGTGAACTCCGAATAAGCCACCCTTCTGCATTATAAGCTGCATAATTTCTCCTAAAAATCCCTGACTATATCTTGGATTCAAATTTGCTATAGTTGTTCCTGGAACTGTGCATCATTTACCGTTTGGCAAACCATCTTAATGTGTACACTGTAACATCCAGGCTTCAGAGTTATGGATACAAATTGCATAGAAGAACTTCACATTTAGATTCAATTAACAGAATTTCAGAAGCTATTATTATTATATTTCATTCCTTTTTTAAACTGTTTGGTTCCCATGTGTTGTTAAATATGAAAATCTGAACTCTTTTCTGAGATAAGCACTTGTAACAAAACTGTCATTTTTCTCTCCCTGCNGTTATGAGTTTATTACTACATATTATCCTATAGCATGCAAGCAGTGTAGATATTTTTATCTTACTTTTCTAGTTGAGGAAATTGAAGCCCAGGGGGTTAAGTGACTTGCCTAAGGTCATATTTTATCAAGTGACAGAGCAGGGAATTCAGCCTGGATTTAATTTCAAAATTTCTTTCTTTTTTTCTTTGTGTGTGTGTGTGTGTGTGTGTGTATGCTCAGTTGCTAAGTTGTGTCTGACTTCTTGCAACCCCACGGACTGTAGCCCACCAGGCTCCTCTATCATGGGCTTTTCCTGGCAAGAATACTGGAGTGGGTTGCCATTTCCTCCTTCAGGGGATCTTTCCAACCCAGGGAAGGAATGAATATCTTCTGTGTCTCCTACATTGCAGGTGAATATAACTCTGTGCTACCCCTGTATTTATCTTTCTGAGGAGGAAAGAAATTGGCAATATGACTGTATATTACTATGTACCATATACATTGATATGCAGCTCTAAGAGGGTGATTTTAGTGTGTAGTTATGGAATCCATTCCAACACTTTAGAATCACATCTCATACACAAAGCAAACAAAACAACCTCACTCTATATGAAGGTTGACTTCTCATAAATTTGGGGTCACCCTGGCTTTTCACATTTTCTGACTAATCTTATCCCAGGATGATTCTGACAAGCCCAGGATTACCCATTATATTTGGTTGTGCTCTTACATCTCACCCACAGGTCGTTTTCCAACACCTAATTCCATCTAATCAACATGAGCTTCTTTAAAATGCAGGCACTTTACAATTTGAAATGCACAAGGACCTGTCACGAAGCAATTATGAATATTAAGTGCATTACTTGATAAGAATGAGAAGAGCAACTTGAAAACTTTAAAAATCAGAGCATGATTTGAAGGCTTATGGCTCCTGTGATATTTCCCAAGGTATTCATAAATCTTTTAATTAGATGTGAGTTTGAACTTTATAGCACTTCATATCAATAAATCATAAATTGATTCAGAAAATGAGGTATCATTAAAAAACACTTTGCTCTTGAGGTAACTAAAATAATATCAAAAAACTGATACCACAGATTAGGGCAAAACAATAACTGTGTAAGTAAATACACATAGGTTTAAAAAGATTATATTTTCAGATTGGATATTTCAGGAAGAAAATTCTTACTCAAAATATATCCATGTTTTCATAAAAACAAATTAGGTAAAAAGCTGTCAAGTTTTTGCAGTTTTGTGTCCTGTCTTTGCCCAAAGTCATCATGCCAGGAATTGTCTACAGAGATGGATGGGGAGAAACACATTACCTTCAATTTCCCAGTCAAGCCACCAACAAACAGCATTGCATTTGCATCCACATCTAGAATAGTGTACCCGGGAGGTGATGCCGAATGGTATGTACTGGGCATAATGCTGGCTTTGGGTCCATCCAGAGCTCTCACGGAAATAGTTCCATTTCTCCCAGTTCTTCCAGGGTACGTGTTGGAATGAAATGAAAGAAAATAGAGAAAAATGAAGTATGTATCACATTTCTCATCACTTCAGATTTAAAACATATAAAATGTAGAGACTTGTTTTAGAATTTAGCTTCAAATATTCCAGATTCACTAAACTGCAAATCAAAATCCAGAGTCTGATCTCTGCTGTATGTTTACCATCAAATTCAACCAGGACCACTGAGCAATATACCCTGATTCTGACTGTGTCCATTGATAGGAAATGACATAGTAGCAACTAGCTGATGGAATGGCTGTTGGTTAGATGGAGAGTCTTTTCCCTTTTGCTTTACAAAACAATGTGCCATTACCTACGTGGACTGTTTAAATAATGCTATATTACTTCATTTAGCATTTTGCCTAATTTAATTCAGCAAGTGAACTCCGAATAAGCCACCCTTCTGCATTATAAGCTGCATAATTTCTCCTAAAAATCCCTGACTATATCTTGGATTCAAATTTGCTATAGTTGTTCCTGGAACTGTGCATCATTTACCGTTTGGCAAACCATCTTAATGTGTACACTGTAACATCCAGGCTTCAGAGTTATGGATACAAATTGCATAGAAGAACTTCACATTTAGATTCAATTAACAGAATTTCAGAAGCTATTATTATTATATTTCATTCCTTTTTTAAACTGTTTGGTTCCCATGTGTTGTTAAATATGAAAATCTGAACTCTTTTCTGAGATAAGCAGTTGTAACAAAACTGTCATTTTTCTCTCCCTGCTGTCTCATTTTGGTAAGCTTTTTATCTTTGAGGGTGCAGCATTAACTGAAATACATGGAAAAATAGAACGAATTTATAAAAAAAAGTTCTTGTTTAACAGAATACACATCTTCTAATAGAAGAATTGTACTTTGCAAATATAAGCATTCTTAAGTCCTGTAAAGTACTTAATTCCCCCTACCACCACAAATGCAAGCATTTTATTTATTGCTCTCTCCTCCTTTTCTTTGTCTCTCTCTCTCTCTCACACACGTTTTATTTAAGATCTTAAAAGGAATTAAATATATTTCTTCGTATATAAGTTTCTTCAAGAAATGTTTAATTGTGAAAAATTAAACATATACACACTTAGAATGAAATTCTATGTATCCATAACCTAGATTCAACAATCACCAATCTTTAAGTCCTCTTTACCCAACTCTGATCAACTTCCCTTGGCATTTAACAAAACTTCTCAGCTATTTTGTATTTAGTAGGCAGTTGAAAATTAGAAAAAGAAGATGAGAAATGGAGAGCAAGTATCAAGGACAAGAATGGATTCTACAAGTAATCTGCACACTATTAGAAGTTAATTAATTAAAGCATCAAAGATAGTGTTAATCAATTTCCTATTCCTTCCATTTTAAATAGTGTGGACCAGATATTATATATTCACGCCAGCATTTAGATAACTACTCAGTAAGCCAAGGCTGTTATGTAGACTAGAAGAGGAGCTTTGCACCAAAGATAGGCACCAATAGTAGCTCCTCTTTTTATTTTATAAAACATTTTTATTAGGACTACAGTTGCTTTACAATGTTGTATTAGTTTTTGCTGTACAGCAAAGTAAATCAGTTATGCATACACATATACCCCCTCTTTTTTAGATTTCCTTCCCATTTAGGTCATCACAAAGCACTGGGCAGAGTTTCCTGTGCTGTCCAGTAGGTTCTCATTAATTGCCTATAGAGTATATATGTTAAAACATCAGACAAGGGATTACTCTCCCAAGCACACAAATAGCCTATACAGCTCAAAATTAAAAAGGCAGCTTCTATGCTCTGGATTGTACTGAATGAGGGCAAGTCTCAGTACTTCTTCAGGTGACAGAAAACAACTTAACCTGAATGTTTCTATGGAACAATCGAACGAGGGGGCCAGAAAAGACGGGTCACTCTATTCAGTATATTGAAGGTTTGTTAGCTCCTAACACGTTCTACAAAGATACCATCACACACTTACACATGTATACAATATAAAATATCTGTATACAATGTAAAAGATCTGTCACATACCTTCACAACTACCCTCTTGAAACAGAAATAAAAATTTTCATATAATCTAGGGAGCTACTTCAAAATTCTGTCAATGATCTTAATCTCTATTGAGATAGTTACCTCGATGCCTCAATACGGTACCAGTATGAGTCATCAATAGTTAAATCTGGGTACTCGACACGCCCAACTCCAGATCCAACATCCCAGAGGAAGCTTACTTTGCCTTTACGCATTTCTATAGCCAGAAAGTCAATCTAGTGCACAGAAACAAAACAATAGACATCAGATACAAGACACCCTGAAAAAGGAGGCTGGCAGAGTCTTTTCAATGGGTGCCATTTACAGATCTGTGAAATAATTAGAAGCATCACAATAAAAATCCCCAAATAATATGGTTTACTATTATTTATTAAACAATAAATAACTTTATTACTGTATCTTAATAATACAGTGTCCATACACATGTATGATACAGTGCTGAGGCAAATGTGTTAATTCAATCAGTTCTAGTTCAGTCTAACATTGAGACAACTGCCTTTTCTCACACTGATCCTGGAGATAAAAGCAAATATTTGGGTTCAGAATTCGTCATTTTCACCGTTGATGCTGACGTCTTTGAGGGGCCAGATATGATTTTTTACCCAAGGTGATCCTGAATTTCTCACCTAAATTCCAAGTACTGATTTATGCAGTAAGTGCTCTGTTGAAAAGTCATTAATTTTGGAAGGTCTCCATGCATATAAAGTCACATTGTCAATTGAAAGGAACTAGAAGTTTGGGCTGAGCTTGTCTAGATACAATTTCTGTTATTTCAATTTGAGTCATAAATTCAACACCAATCAGAAGAGTTTTCACTGATAAGAAATTGGTACACAATTTTCCATTTCATTTCACATGAACGTTCATTGTAATTTCTTAGAGAAAAGGTTTTTTTTTAAGCTTTATCCCTATTAATCTTTCTTTTTGAATACTTGGACCCAAAAATATAGTTCAAAAATAAATGTTGGTGTACTTACCCATGAAAGCAGATGTGCCTAAGGACGGTAAAAAGTTTTCATTTCAACTGCTTTCTAACTTGACATGTCAGAACTTTGTGAGGTAAGATTCTGAGGTTTTCAAACCTGAAAGGCTACCTTATTTAATTTTGGGGCAATGTCATTAGATTCTATACATTTTCCACACTACCAGAATTAACCTGACTGTACACACACACAGTGGGCCAAAGAAAAGTTGGATGTTAGACTTACAAATTTGGCACTTCCAAGATAGAAAAGGAGGTTGTCTGCAACAGCCGTTTTTACATTGACAATGATATTATTGTAGCTTCCTTTCTTGATTTCCGGCTTGTATGTTCGAATGCAGTCACCTCCCGAAGACACAGATACTTTGATCTTCAAGAAAAACAATGTACAAAGAAGCAAGACTAAATCTCTCACAGTTTGAAGTAGTTCCAAACAACCACAGAGCCATCATCATCTCTTCTTTGAAGTTATTTTCCATCATCAAATAGTATCACTAACTGCCCATATGCAGATACCATTCTACTCATTAATGAGGGCCCAGAAAAGCACCTTTCCACCAGCATCGTGACAATAAGCTGTTCACAGTCCCATGGCTTACTAACACATCACTATTTTTGGAAGCATAAAACTAACAAATTCTTACCTTCATACCTTATTCTTTTATGAATAGCAGAACATTCTCAAAAGATGATTTTACATGAAGCTAATGGTACAGATCTTCATTCAGGTTGTTTAATGAAATTTTACAATTCAAATTTCAGTGATTGTGGTATCACTTAAAATAGGAAATCATTTTTCTCTTAATTTTTGAGAGGAAATTACCGACCTTCTCATATTCTTACAGTTAAAAGAGGCCAACTAGATTTTGTTCTAGATGTTCCAACAATAAGAAGAATCTAATCATTTCACTCTGAACATATATTTCAGAATAAATTATACCTTTTTATTAAGCTTCCAGGAAATGGGATGGAAACAATTTCCAGTGGCTATCATCACTAATGTATTTAACAGCTCCCTTTTTCTTTTGACTGGTACTTCAAAAATTACTATAAATTACTAAGAAAGAAATTTCTATATGAATAGAGCTGACACTGTTCATACCAGTTTTTACTTACATTTAGGGAGCCTTTCTTCAATCACAAATAACACTAGGTGATTATTCCATTTAATTTTCTTTCATTTCTGTGTACCATCAAAGGGGTGCTTTTAGGACAGCAATGTAGTTGCTTGGACTCAGGGAGAGATTCTGTTACTTTGTTAGTGTCAGTGCTCAAAGTAGGAGGTAGAGACACATATAATATGTCTCTACACCACTGATTTAAATTCTTGGCTTCCAGAAGCCTCTTAGTCCTCACTGGGGGTGAATTTTCATTTTTTCATTCTTTATAGCACTTTCACACTTGGGAGAAGCCAAGGGGTATGTATCACTGTTACCTCCATAAAAGGGCTGTGCAGACTCCAAGGGAGATAGCCTGGGACACCAAACCAGTCTCCTTCTTCTGGTGAGACAGGGAGGTGTCTTGAAGAGTCTAAGAAGGGATGGTGTAAGACAGCACCAGGACCCCTCCCAAGGGATGCGCTGGATTCAAAAGAGAAAGCTAAGGAGAGATTTTTGGTTCCCAAAAATATGAGAACTCTTGGGGATACAGTAGATCTCTTGAATCTCCTACAGATCCAGTGTAAGTCATATATTTGTACTGTTTCTTCACCTAATCTGCTTTCCAAACTGTTACTTCCAAGTAAAGGAAAGAGTGTGCTGAGAAGAAACAGGGGCTCACCCTAGTGGAGCTCTGTGTGAGGCCTGGGCTGGAATCATCGAGGAGGCCTGCTGCTTGGATGGCTCTGCCTGCCCTTACCTTTCCCCTAAGGATGGGACCCAGACTGCTAACTGAGGAGCCCAGTACTGAGGTCCACTCTGATCACCAGAGTATTTGCCTTAAGGTGCTGGAGATTTTGTCTTCCTGCTTATATGGTTTTCAGTTAAGAGGTTAGTTCTTTGTTTCACAAATGACAGGATTTCCCTTCTACATAAAATGCTAAGAGTACATGAATCAAGATAAGTTACAGAGAAATAGAACCAGAAAATGGATAACTTTTACTCTGAAGTTAATACTATTAAGGCAGATGTGCAGCAGAGGTTGGCAAAGGGTGTTACATGATAAGTAGCAGCTATACAAAGGGTTATCCAGGGACTTAGAGACTAAAAAAAAGGATAAAGTGAAGCAAGAGAAAGGTAATCGAGTGAAGGGCAGGTAGGGAAAATGCAGTTCTCAGATGTTTTCGATATTCAGGAAGAGGTATAGGATACAGTGAGTTTTTAGGAATTTGCAGCAACTGAACCAAAACCATCAGTAGAGAAGATCTTGTCTTGTCTTGTCTTGCTTGTCACTGAGCAAATTCAATATCTGAAGTGGGCTGTAAGTGCCACTGACATAATAAAAAGATCAAAGGGAAGAAATCAAGGTCTGACGGGAACTCATGAGTCAAACTGAGTAACAGATTGAACTATCTCTGGCAGGAAATCATATCCAAATTCCTGATGGGGCTGGATTAGGTATCAAAAGTAACTATGTGTGTAATTTGTTTTATTTTTATTTCATAATGACTTATAGGGTTGGCCATAGAGCTTATACAGGGCTTCCCTGGTGGTTCAGTGATAAAGAATCCACCTGCAATGCAGGAGATGCAGGCAGGTACGATCCCTGGGTTGGGAAGATCCCCTGGAGAAGGAAACGGCAGCCCACTCCAGTATTCTTGGAGTATCCAACCCATGCTCAGAAATCCCATAGACAGAGGAGCCTGGTGGGTTACAGTCTATGGGGTCACAAAAGCTAAGGCGGGCATGACTTAGTGACTAAACAGTGAGAGTAGAGGTATGCTATGGCTAGTATAATCACAAATAACTCACTTTTGATATTTGGATTAAAGTTATTTTGGTTATTTCTTTTGTTATTTCAAATAACTAATATGTATTATAGGGCTTTGCCAATGGCTCAGCAGGTAGAGAATCTGCCTACAATGCAGGAGACATAGATGCAGGTTCAATCCCTGAGTCAGAAAGATCCCATGAAGGAGGAAAGGGCAACCCACTCCAGTATTCTTGCCTGAAAAATCCCATGGACAGAGGAGCCTGGCAGCCCATAGGGTTGTGAAGAGTTGGACACACTGAGGTACTGGGTACACAAGCATGCATGCATATGTGTTATAAAGAACACAACATATTAATAGTAAAATTCCTCAGTTACTGTTTAGAGAAGAAATGACTGGATATGGGTGAAATGCATGACTGTTTGCGATGAGTTTCTGTCCTCGCTTGGGTATACTTGGTAAAAATGACAGGGGTATTACATGACTGCAATGTTGAAAAGGGGGTTCTCAACGTGTATTAGACAGAGCCCAGTACAGAAGCCTAATTCAACTGATGAAATTTCATCGGAGGATTGAAAGTCTGAGAGAACAGCCATTTTAGAACTAAGGGTGTTTAACGTCTCTAGGAGTTACAATTCGTCTGCTTTATGGCAACTTTACTTATCAAAACTTTATGGTTCTCTGAACAAAATGGTGTTGTTATAGCCAATACTGAAGAAGGCAATGGCACCCCACTCCAGTACTCTTGCCTGGAAAATCCCGTGGACGGAGGAGCCTGGTGGGCTGCAGTCCATGGGGTTGCTAAGAGTCAGACACGACTGAACGACTTCACTTTCACTTTTCACTTTCATGCATTGGAGAAGGAAATGGCAACCCACTCCAGTATTCTTGCCTGAAGAATCCCAGGGATGGGGGAGCCTGGTGGGCTGCCATCTATGGGGTCACACAGAGTCGGACACAACTTAAATGACTTAGCAGCAGCAGCAGCAGCAGCATACCCAATACATCAGGAATTAATCTTGTAAAGTTATTTATTGCTCAACTCTTACACATTTTTACAGAAACTCTCTGGACTTTCTGTTCTCTGGCTTACAATTTTGAATATGTCCTCAGTATCTGCTCAAAAATGTTGGTAACTCATTGATAGCTACTGATTTCTCCATTTAAATACCTTTTGTTTTGTTTTCCAATTATAAATGTTTCTTTTATTTATCTTAAAACAAGTAAATCAAAGGGCAGTATCTATTCCTTTCTCTAGAAGAAATCTCTGACATATAATCCCTCTCATAAGAAGGGAGAGACTTTTGAAACACAAATATCCTCAATTTACTTTTTTCTATCAATTATTATTTCTTATTTTTTTTTTTTTGTTTTTTGTTTTTGGCTGTATCACGGAGCATATAAGATCTAAGTTTCCTGACCAGGGATTGAACCCAAGTACCCTGGATTGGAAGTGCAGTCTTAACCACTGGACTGCCAGGGAAGTCCTGTCTCGATTATTATTTGTAAAGTTGACCCTTAATAAGACTTCTAAACAAAAATCAGTAAGAATTAGGTATCTCTAAGGCATTTCTCACAACATTATTTACCAATTCATCATCATGAACTCAATTAAACATTATTGAGAATTCCATTATTATATCTATTGGATTTTCACTGCATTCTTTCATCCAGTTAACTAGGCCATTCATTTAAAAAGAATGTCAGCCGCTCAGTTTCAGAGCCAACAAACCAAAAGAAATCTACTTAAAAATAAATATCTTCAATTTCTTGGTCACAAGGAGTATATGTTAGGGCCGCATCCAGACACTCATGATTACAAATATATTTCTAAACTAGGAAAGTGTAATCTTCAATGAGTACAAAACCCACTGGAAAAATATTTGGTTGCTTACAAATTTCTAACATCTTAAAAAAAATAAGGCTCTTTGTTGTTAACTTCAGTTTCAAAGAGTAGTTGAAAGTTTCCTTAAAAGGCATGGAAAATGGATTTTTTTCAAGCATTACTTTTATACCTTTCTTTCATATTTTTAATGCTGTAAAGGGTGTGGAGAAAGGGAATCCTCCTACACTGTTGGGAATGTAAATTGGTACTGCCACTTTGGGGAACAGTAGATAGGTTCCTTAAAAAACTAAAAAGAGGTTCATCTCCTTCATTAGAACAAACTCAAATGTGGTCCTTTTTATGGCTGAGTGATATTCTATTAATGATGTAGGCAGCCCACATCTGGTGCTCTGTGACTACAGAGGGGTAGGATGGACTATCTAAAGGGGTGGAAGGATGGAGAGAGGTTCAAGAGGGAGGGGACATAGGTATGCCCATGAGTGATTCATGTAGATGTATGGCAGAAACCAACACAATACTGGAAAGCAATTATCCTCCAATTAAAAAAAAAACAACTAAAAATAGAACTACCATATGATCCAGCAATCTCACTCCTGGGCATATATCCAGAGAAAAACATGGTTAAAAAGGACACATGAACCCAAAGTTCACTGCAGCATTATTTACAACAGCCAAGACACGGAAGCAACCTAAATGTCCACTGACACAGGAATGGATAAAGAAGCGGCACACATATACAACGGAATATTACTCAGCCATTAAAAAGAATGAAATAATGCCATTTGAAGCAATATGGATGGACCTGGAGATATCATATTAAGTGAAGTAATTTTGCATTTTGGGACAGGTTCTATATATTTATATGCCAGAATTTTATCTTCCTCCCAGTGGGTGGGGATGGGATGGGGAAGCACACATAATTGATGAATGTATGGGCATATTTAAAATTCCTTTACAATGAAGAAATAATAAAAATGTCCATATCTTTCTACTTGGTAGCTAAATAAAAAACTGTGGCTAAAATTCACAAGCTGGAATCAAGATTGTCTGGAGAAATACCAACAACCTCAGATATGAAGATAATACCACTCTTATGGAAGAAAGTGAATAAGAATGAAATAGCTTCCTGATAAGGGTGAAAGAGGAGAGTTTAAAAACTGACTTAAAAGTCAACATGCAAACATAAGATTATGGCATCCAGTCCCATCACTTCATGGCAAATAGAAGGGGAAAAAGTGGAAGCAGTGACATAGTTTACTTTCTTGGGCTCCAAAATCACTGTGGACAGTGACTGCAGCCATAAAATTAAAAGACTCTTGCTCCTTGCAAGGAAAGCTATGACAAACTTAAATAGAATATTAAAAAACAGACATCACTTTGCCGACAAAGATCCATATAGTCAAAGCTATGGCTTTTCCGGTAGTCACATGTGGATGTAAAATTGCATAAAGTTGCATAAAGAAGACTCAGCACCTGAAGAATTGATGTTTTTGAACTGCAGTGATAGAGAAGACTCTTGAGAGTATCTAGGACTGAAAGGAGATCAAACTAATCCTAGAGGAAGTTTAATTTGGAGATGGAAGGTTTGGTTATCTACAAAGATTTCAGATTTCAGTTTAAGCATGATAACATGAAAACTGATATTCATTCTATTTCTAGAAGAATCATAAGATGACTTCACTAACGTTTCAGATTGGCATTTACAATTCTGTCTGGCTCATTAAGCTGTTATTTTCCAGAAAGTTTTACCTCTATCCTTATAGTCTTATAACTGGGTTAATAAAGAGCAAAATTTTAAGACAAGTAAAGTGCTTCCTATTCTTATTCCAAAAAAGTATAGAAATTGTAACCAAATTAATTTTTGGTTGCTTGGATTCAAACCAAAAAATATATAGAAAACAATGGTTCATCTTTACTATTATTCCTTATAACCTTGTCTGTTTATTTTTTCTTCAGCCCCATTGGTTGGCCTTTTTTGCTTTCATCAAGAGTAAGGAGTTCTCATCCATGCCTTTTTAGTATACAAAAATAAGGCTTCCATCCTTGCAATCTGTATTAACTATTCAAGTTATAATAAAATATATCAGAACTTTCATTTCCAAAACAGTAAGTGGTGATTATTCTTCTCAAGAAATTTCTTTTGGAATATATGGGAAAAAATCTAATCTTCCATCCCTCACCTCCCCCACAAATAGCTTCAAATTAAAAGAAAAGGGCCAAAGCTCATTCAACAAGATACACTGGGGAAAGTACTCTTTCTGGGAATAATACAAACATTACAATCATTTATTAATACTGAAAACGGAAGGAACTTACGGAATTAGCTTGTTTTCTGGCTTGGTTTATCAGTTCTTTTATCTCAGAGATATTTTTCTTCAGGTTATCTTCAAGTTCCTTGATGGGTTTAAGTTTGTCCATCAGTCGATCAGCTTCTTGTTCTAGATTTTTCACAGTGGCATCTGCATCTGCAACTGCACAGAACAATATGAGTGCACCTCTCACATACGCACACATGTAGACACATACCCAGACACATGCACAAACAGATGTATATACACACCCAGGCACACACATATGCACACACACACATATACACACACCTAGACACATGCACATGTACAAATATACACACATGCTGCACACACAGACACACACAGAAATGAAAATAGCAATATGCTTAACTAAATAACTGAAAGGATTTCAACTTATCCACAAGGCAAAGGCAAGGCCATGGCAGTTGGAGCAGTTTGTGGTAGCAAATGGAAATATTTCAGTTGGGACCCAAGCAGGCCAGAGGAGATGATGTTAGAGAAAGAAGGCTGACACCTTTGGCTTTGGGATTAATATGCAAGTCAGCATTAAAGATGGAGAATAGGATTAGCTTCATTCAATGCTTAATTTTTAGCTTCAGTCCCCAAACTAACCTTTATAGCACAGAAATTTAGTCAAAGAATCAAGGAAATGGAAGCATCTTTAAATGTCACCGAGTCTGTCAAAGCCAGAACTGTACTTAAATCAGAGTTTTCACCCAAAATTAGTTTTTTTTTTCCTCACTGTCTTTCTTTGTACATCTTAAAAATAAAAGCTATTAAAATATCTTCTGAAAAACATTTCAATGTTGAGCAACCCTCAGACTGAAGGACTACATTATACTTTAAATCTTTCATGCTGCAGTTCATTTTTGTTTTGAAAAATAGTTGATTCTCCTGCTCTTTACGTTAGGTTGAATCACATTAAACCGTCACTTTTGTAGCTAAAGTTTAAAGGAGGTTGAATATTGATAAATTAGAAAGAGGTTTAACCCTAAAACAATTGAAGGTTATTACTGATCCTTAGACTTCCAGCTTGTACTTTTCATAGGGGGGTACATGACATGGAAAATCAATTATTCTGTCCCTAGCATGCTGGCAGTCTTATCCAAACTACATCATTTATTATCTGACCAAGCATGTACTGTTCTGTTTTCTGTCATTGTGACTCTGATGAAAAAGTGAAACTGCTTAAGGTCCAAGGTTATTGGCCCTGATGAACTAGGAGTGATCTGAGACTGAACTTTTAGGAATAAATCAAATGAGCGCAAAGTTAGTTAAAGTTAAGTCGTTCAGTCATGTTTGGCTCTTTGCGACCCCATGGACTGTAGCCCACCAGGCTCCTCTGTCCATGGGATTCTCCAGGCAAGAGTACTGGAGTGGGTTGCTATTTCCTTCTCCAGGGGATCTTCCCGACCCAGGGATCGAACCCAGGTCTCTCGCATTGCAGGCAGACGCTTTAACCTCTGAGCCACCAGGGAAGCCCTGGTGGAATCTTTAGGAGTAAATCAAATGAGCGCAAAAGGAAGTAAGTAATATTTTGAAGTATTTTGAACTCATGCTCACAAATGTGAGTTATATTGTTAGTGATGTTTAAAAAGAACATAG
Source organism: Oreotragus oreotragus (assembly GCA_006410675.1). NCBI lineage: Eukaryota > Metazoa > Chordata > Mammalia > Artiodactyla > Bovidae > Oreotragus > Oreotragus oreotragus. Next base: position 54,840 of record SJYX01024315.1, on the reverse strand, counting down.
GTCTATTATTCAGTCAGTTCAGTTCAGTCGCTCAGTCGTGTCCAACTCTTTGCGACCCCATGAATCGCAGCACGCCAGGCCTTCCTGTCCATCACCAATCTTGGAGTTCACTCAGACTCAGGTCCATCGAGTCCGTGATGCCATCTGGCCATCTCATCCTCTGTTGTCCCCTTCTCCTCCTACCCCCAATCCCTCCCAGCATCAAAGTCTTTTCCAATGAGTCAACTGTTTGCATGAGGTGGCCAAAGTACTGGAGTTTCAACCTTAGCTAACAGAGTTGCTAGATCAAGAACTATTTTCTCCTGAAATGAGGGTTATTGAATTCAAAGCTCTTGTTACATAATTGTATAGGGGGTCAGCATAAAGATAGTTACCCCTTCAGTTTTACACTTTAAATAAACCATGTGTCCATTTTCTCCCCTCCTTTAATTCCCCAATATTACTCTGATTTTCTTCAAATCATTCTAGAAGTGAGAAAAAGATATTTGGACAGATTCATGGAAATGAAAAAATGGTTATGCAGGGACTACTTAGGTTTAGACAAGTAATAGATCCCTTTCTTTTAAAGCTCCCAGAAGTTTTTACCAAATGTTTCAGAATGGAACCTGGAAGTCCCCTTATCCCTTGCTATTTTTGCCCCTCTGTCTTCTGGAACAGTCAAAGTAATATAGAAATTATCTTCTTGAAGGTTTTTAAAAATAAATCACCTGTGATTTTGAGTCTGATGCTCTCTTATGCTGTAGTATTTGGAAACCTTTCACTTTTTCCTATGATTATTTTTGTAGATTTTTAAATTATTTCTGAAGATAGATTTTGATAACGATGTTTTATTAGAAAACTATTTATTTTAGAGTTTAAAATTTATTAGCCTAGAGTTTTGCAAAGTCCTCTCTTATGTGCTAAATTTCTTCCCCTATCTAGTTATATCTCCTGCAAAACTTTGCCTATTTGTTCTTCATTTTCCTTTATTTAAGCAGGACAAGCATCTAAAATATTTTTTCTGTCTTCTAATTTATTAACTCTTGTTCATCTTTTTTCTTTTAGTTAGTTATTCTGTCTGACCCTTACAGTTGATTGCCTAACTTGTTTATTTCAAAGCTTTTTAGTAATATAATTGCACTTATTTTCCACTGAGGATAGACTTGGTCATATTTCTCAGGTTTAGATATGTTCAGTTTTATTTTTATTATTTTCTACTCTGTAGTTTTATTTTTGACTTGGAATTTAAACTATGAGGTGTTTAAGACAGAAAATTTTTATATCTCAGTGATTGCTCATTTGGTAAGATCTAATTTTATTAATTCTATTTTATGCTTCTCCAAGTATAATTCTCTTGAAGTTGAGAACAATTGCTGTAAGGAGTGGGGAGTGAGCTTCAGGGGAAAAGCAACAGAAACAGTGTAGATTTGACCTGCTTTAATTCTGCTAGAAAGAAGTCAATTGGACTTCAGTGACTGCATTTGTATTATCAGAAGCATCATAATTCAGTTAAATCTATGGAAGAATTCAATGTTCTACTTTAATATGGATAATTTTTCAAACACTCATTCACACACTAATTCCTTTTCTATATCTAGCATTCTTACTGTGACATTGGAAAGAAGAGTCATCCAATGTTTAAAGCCATACTAAAACATGGAAACATGCAAAGCTGAAGCTTTTTGCAATAAGCAATCAAGCATAAAAATTACTAAAAGGTATGCAAATAAATATATACATACTGATTTCTGCAGGTAATTTCATATGGAAGTAAAAGAGAAAAAATAGAAAATTCATGAGAAAATATTTTTCATAGATATTTTAAAGTAGTGACTGTCAAGAAAAATAGTACTTTTCACAACAGGTGCTAATTACAAATTCATTCATTTTAAATCAAACAAGAGTTATCAAATAAAAATCCACAAAGCATGTCACTTAATAGGCCACTGTTCATATTAAAAGGAGTTTTATTATCATGTTCTAATAAGATAGAAACAGACCCTGTGTAATTAGCATTTATAGATATTAACTATTTCTTTTCATAGATGATAGAATAACAAAAAGGAGATAAATATTACATAAGGCCGCTCTCATTTGAGAATCAGTCTGAAAATGAATGAAATGATAACATAAAAGAGTGATATTTACTTTGAAACTTCTTTTCATTCTTTTTTTTGCAGGGGGTTGGATATTGTGATTTGGCCTGTGGACCAGTTATTCAGATGGAATCTGAGCCACTGGGGGAACCTAACTCTGGGTTTACGCCGTAAAAACTGAAAAACTATATGTCTTCTTTTTTCCTTTCCTGAGGAAATAACGAGGAGTGAAATCCTTTTCCCTAACTCTGAAGTACACTTAGCTATGTTTGCACTCCTCCTTGCCCAGGAAGGAGTTGGTTAGTAGTATCTATGATTTCAAAGTATCATTAGCCTTTGATCTGAGGCAAAGATGCTGAAAAATCAGGCTCCACTCCCCAGTCAAACCGCGTTTGTAATCTGGATTATACAGTGTATAACGTCAAAAACTGTGTTTTTGTTATTACACTCTACAAATGTTTTAATTCCCAATAAATGCACTGTTTCTATATAAAGAAGGCTAATCACTTGAGACTGTAAAGTACAAAGAATCAAGCATCTCCTTTGGTACAAGCACATATGAAGATAGCATTTTATCACCTGCAAGAGTAAAACAATATTAAAAATTATAATGCTTATTACTTAATAATTTAAATTACTATATTTAGTTCTCCCACATTTTCTCAGTAAATCCATATTTAACTCAATATAGTTTAATGCAATATACAAAAGACATGAAGAAATATTCTTGACAAACTAGATAAATATTTTAATTTCCTGGTAATGTTTAACTAACTAGAATTTTAAGTAATAAAAGACCAGTATTTCCCAAATTTGAATGCATTCAAGTTGATCCCATTTAGTATTCTCTTCTAACAGGCCTGCAAATTAGAGTGCTCCTTGACCTCTAGGTTCCATGGAATTTCAACAGCTATGAGGATATAATTTCCCAAGTATAACTGCATTTTCAATTATACTAAAGGATTAAAAAGTACTTGGCATCCCTATGCCAAATACCATGCAGGCTTTGAGAATTCTTAATTTCCTCTTAACGGATGAAATTTGAATAAAATAAGCTCGAGTGAGGAGCTGGGAGTCTTGTATTCCAGTTCTGGAGCCATAGGCATTCAATTCCTGGGGCCAGTCTATGAAGGGAGGAGGGCAGACTGCATCACTATGAGGGCCCCTTCCTGCTCTAGCAGCTATGAGTCTAGGATACTTTTAGAGTGTGAAGAAATAAATGCAATAATCAAAGTGAGAAAGGAGATCTTACTGTTCTTGGAAGGATCTTTTACCACAGCATTTGTTGCGGCTACGCTGTCTGCTAGCTGATTGTAATTTTTCTTCAGGCCATCAAGGTTCTGGTGAAGATCTTTAACCTGCGCCAGCACATCTTTAGCTGTGTCGTTGGCTTGCCTTGCTTTGTCTTTAACGGCGTGCAGTTTAGCAGCTGTGTCTGTAAGCAGAAGATGGAGGAACAAACAAAGGGTCTGGAGTTAGTGGCTGAATCCATGCTTGTCAAAGAGAGGCTGCGCCTGGCTGACCTCAGGGACTCAGGCAGAGGGAAGGGCTGAACTTTGTCTCATTCAGCTACAGCAAATGAAGTACATTTTCAGTGAAACTGAATTTTCTTAGGGACCTTCGTTATGAATACCTGATTAGCCCTTAAAATAGCAACGTGATTATTCTAAAAGTTCATTGTGGAAGGTGATACTGTGATTTGCTGCTGAACATATTAAAGAGAGAAGTGTATCCATCTGAATCATACAGCTTCATCAAAAGTAGTTTTAACATTTAATCTGCGCTTCCAGGGTTGGGGGGAGGAAATGAATGTATTTCAATTTTGGTAGAAAGAGACTTTTTCAGATATATTAGACCATGTGTTTGTGTAAACAATTTGCATTTGTTATCAGCATTGGATATTTTCTATGAACATATTTGCTACTGAAGAAGTGAGATGAAAATCAGTAAAGTCACTTGGGCTTTTTATTTTTTTTAATGTTAAAAAAGTGAAAAAAATCATTAGGGTTTTAATAGTTTCTGTTTGGTATAGATGTATTTCCTTCACCATAATTTTTATTAAAAATGTACATTGTACATATATTTATGTGCCTACTAATATGTTGTAGATTAGTGGTTAAGATCACAGCCCCTGAAGTTAAACTGTGAGGTTGGAATCTTATGTCTCTTTTAACAATGGTCCTCAGTGTCCCATCTAAGTTTGTTTTTCGTAAAGTGGAGATAATAATGCTGTTCACCTTGTTGGATTAGTATGAGGGTAACATACACTTATGAAGAAGGAAATGGCAACCCACTCCAGTGTTGCCTAGAGAATCCCAGGGACGGGGGAGCCTGGTGGGCTGTCATCTGGGGTCACACAGAGTTGGACATGACTGAAGCGACTTAGCAGCAGCAACATACACTTAACATAAACATGCTGAATAAGCCTTGCTTAATAAATGTTAGCAACTCTTGCTACTATTGTATCATGCTATTAAAATATAAAAATAGTATCCGCAAAACAATAGTGCTTTCAGTAACTAATAACAAACATTAACTCCAAATAACAGGTAATGCATAAAAAGATATTATAGACATGGTTCAATTTTAACATCTTAATGTTTTTGCCAAGAAAAATGTGCTGAAAGGCAGCTGGTTCTCACCTATTACTGTAGGTACTGTGTATGTGCTAAATTGCTTCAGTTGTGCCCAACTCTTTGTGGCCCCATGGACTATAGCCCGTCAGGCTCCTCTGTCCATGGGATTTTCCAGGCAATAGTACTGGAGTGGATTGCCATTTCCTTCTCCAGGGGATCTTCCCAACCCAGGGCTCGAACCCAGGTCTCCTGCATTGTAGACAGACGCTTTACCATCTGAGCCACCAGGGAAGTCTGCAATTTTGTGGTAGTAAATCAATATTTAGAGGACAGTGTCTGTATGATTTTATTCTTTTCCACCAATGTAAGATTTCCTGGGCTGAAATGTGGAAGAACAATATAATAACAAGATGTCTATTATTTTCTTTTTGTAATTTATTCCTACAAATGTCAGTTAACAAATGATAAACATCATGGTGAAAACCGTTTCTTAGTTTCTCATTCTTACAAAGAATTCGTAAGTAAGAAAACCATTATCTAATAGCCTGACAATGGTACAAATACAGTGCTAGGAAATACAGGCAGAAGTTGGAACATTTTTTAAAAGTTCATTTCCATTAGGATAGTTTGCAGTGTCTGGAATTCTTACCATTTGGAATAGCTGCTAGCTTGTCCAAAGTGTCATTCAAAGCTCTCAGGAGATCCCCATTTCTGATATTGGCATTGTCTAATCTGGCTGTCAAGCCATTCAGTTGGTCATCATTTTCTGTGAACAGAAAACAAAAAAGGATGAAACAATTTTAATCATCTGTGAACTTACAGATGGATATAAAATTTCAGGTGATTTTATTTTATAAAATTAATTTTTATTGGAGCACAGTTTCTTTACAATGTTGTATTAGTTTCTGTAGTACGGCAAAGTGACTCAGTTATATGTTCATATATAGCCCCTATTTTTTGGATTTCTTTCTCATTTAGGTCACTGCAGAGTGTTGAGTGGAGTTCATTGTGCTATACAGTAGATTCTCACTAGTTATCTAATTTATACATAGTAGTGTATATATGTCAATCCCAATCTCCCAATTCACCCCATTCCTGCTTCCTCTCTTGGTATCCATACATCTGTTATTCTTGTCTGTGTCTCTATTTTTGCCTTGCAAATGAGTTCATTTCACGCATTCATCAAAAATGAGTGCATCATTTTTCTAGATTTCACATAAAAGCAATATCATACAATTTCAGCTTATTTTAATATAAAATTATTTAATATGAAGAAAATTGATTTAACTTATTGGCATCTGTATACAAATATATTTCAGATCAGATTATAAAATATATATTTATATGTCCATGTGACACACAAATATATTCAACAATTATATTTTCTCTGGTATCTAATCTTTATTTGACTTAATTTGATGGTTTTCTATGGAGAAAAACTTTGAAAGATTTGGTCTTTTATTGCATTTATAATGATACCCTCTTGATATCACTCAAATTAACATCATTATTTTTAAAACTTTATTATCAAAATGAACACTGAATTAGCTTTTAAAAATCTCAAATAGATATATCTGTTAAGCAGAATCTCCCAACTTTACTAAACATCACTTAGTAATATTTGAAAAAAATAAAAATAAAAGGAATGAAAAAATAGCCTCTGGCACATTTTTTTTTTTAATAGAGAAAATAAAATTTTACAAATTACTTTAAGTAGGTTTTATATAGGTTTTTTCTTGCTACTTTGGCATGCTTTCTTTAACATTAAAATATATAATTTACTGTGGAAGTGGAAGTATCAGTCGCTTAGTTGTGCCTGACTCTTGATGGACTGTAGCCTACCAGACTTCTTTGTCCATGGAATTCTCCAGCAAGAATACTGGAGTGAGCTGCCATTCCCTTCTCCAGGGTATTTTCCTGACCTGGGGATCGAACTTGGGTCTCGTGCATTGCAGGCATAGTCTTTACCATCTCATCCACAGGGGATGTCAGACAATGTAATATTACTAGTATAAATTGTCCAGCTTCTCTCCACTAATTTTTTAACATGTTCAAATGTTGTTAGTTTGTATATAATATTGTATTTTATAGCAGATAAAAACCAGGAGTGACACAAGAAAGATAACAATGGTGTGAAGGATGATGTACTAAATAATGTACTTGCATTTTATACCTGGTTGTGCTGGTTTATTTGTTTTCTCTGTGCAAATATTTTTGTTTTTGTTTTTTCATTTAAAGAAGTTAAAGAAAAAAAGTAACTTGAAATGCTGACTCTACCTACACAGACTGTCACTCTCATCACTTTCCTGGTACCTAGAGTGGGCAGACCAGGAGAGACTACATCTCACTGAACAGAGCAGAGCAGTTTTGATTGGATTGTGTGTCTACCCCTTGTAGAGGTAGTGCATCTGGCTTCTTGGAGGAACAAAACAAGCCACTGGCAGCTTAGGGAACAATCTTTGTTTTCATTGGCTTCATCTGGGAAGACTAGCAAAGGGAAGGGAAGATAGACGGAAGATTCTTAACTATCAGTGTTCTATAAACACTGATGTGATAAAGAGTACTGAACATATTAATTAATGATCCATTCCATTTCATATCAGGGTTTTATAGGCAGATGAATTACACCACTGTTATACCACAGTAATATAAGCACATAATATTGTTGGAGGCATCTGCTTTTAGGTTGCATGCCAAAGACCTAACATCATAGAAAAATAAAGCATAAAATATTCCAGAAGAACATGGCTCTAAAACATCAGTATGTTCATTTCGGTCACTAAGATATTATTTTCAATGCGAGTCCTTCAAACTATACTTTCCAAGTAATTAGATTTTCTCCTCTGTCAATCACAATTTATCTTTCTTTTAATACTTCTGTTATTTTCACTGTACTAAAATAAAATCTTTGAATAGGTTATGGAAAGAATACTTTTGAAATAAAGACAATCTCACTATGACTGTGATATCTATACAAATTCCCTGAGAATAGTTAAAGGCTGTTCTTTTGATATTAATTTAGAAGTCTTCATCAATTAAGGAAATGGAACAGTACAAATTTCATTTCTTAGTTTCTTGATTGGATTTGACTTTTTTAAACAATGAAACATTTAAAATGTGCTGGCAAGCAAGATATTCATGTATAACTGAGAAAACCATTAATTTAAAGGGCATCACTTGGTTTATACTATTCTATGAATTCTGATAACAAATACTGGCTGAACAATCAGGCCAATTATTCAGAACAAAGACTGATTTGAGGAACATTGTTACTGCCATTCCTCAAGTTTCAAAGCAGTAATTTTGTTCCTCTGCTTTCTGTACTAGAAAGTCAAAATGGGAATATTCTGAGCCTATTCTGATTTCTTTGTTTCAGGATTTGACTCTATTCTCTTCTTAGTTTACCCTTATACCCTGATCATTTTTCTCTGAAGTATCTTTTGGAATTTCTCAGATCAAGTCTAAACACTTTATCACTTTGACAAATTCTTCAGATAAACAGAAGTTGTGTGCAGAAAACAAATGCCGATTTTAAAATGGAAAACTTATGTTAGCCATGCAAACCTAGGGAAATAAATGATCCAAGGCTGCCTTTAAATGGAGATACCCGAGGCAGAGGTTTCTATAATTAAAATGAAAGAAAGAACCCTTGTGGTTCAGTTTGAATGGTAACATGGACAAAGAGAGAATTATTGGTAGTTAAGATAAATCCAATCCAACTCATAATTTTTGATAAATGAGAAAAGGAGCCAAATTATAACCCACAGTGCTACCTTGCACACCTTTCTCTCCTTATTTCCTCATTTTTCATACCCATTAGCTATAGCTAAGTCACGTATGCTCTCTCCAGATATCACACCCACTGAACCTCAAAGGCTTCATATACATGCTCTAATTTTAGCTCTCCCTTTCTCATGCACTCCCCACATATTAGAAGACAAATGTCCAGGAATGAGTTTGGCAGAGACAGAGCTCATAAACTGAGGGTAAAGAAGCGGAGCAGCCAGGCTGGACTGTGAACACACCTGACAATATCAGTTCCCTTTGTTGTGCAACACTGAGTGAGGTAGATGTATTTAGAATGAAAATCACTAGACATATTTGCTGTCACTTCCATTAATAATAGTACTAATTCACCCATGTTGGCCATGTTCCTGTTACTGTGCTAAATGTATTAGCGTTTAGCTTACTTGGAACTGGTAATGTTGAACTATGTAATAATTCAAAATAAAGCTATTACAGGTATTTCTTTGATCATTGATGATGCATTCTTTTACGTATGCTAACCATTAGAGAAAGTAGTGCAATGAAATAATTATAGGACTTAGAGTTGGAAGATGTGGGTTCAACTGTTATTCCTATCCATTTTTACATGTATAAAATGAAGATAACTTCATATGACTGATACGAGAAATCAGTTTAAGGATGTATGAGGAAGTATTGGATATTTTATGCAGTTATTAAAAGGTAACAAAATAATTCACATTGGTTTGGTTATTCACATTGGGTTGAGAACTGCCTTGGTAATTTTTCCAGTTTTCAGTAATGTTATTCATGATTTACTTTCTCCTGTGTTTAAAGTGGATCATCTAGAATCTAAAGTTGTTTAGTTTTCTTTTATATGTTCTTAATATATAGCCCCATTATCAACTAAATATAAGACTGATTTTATATATTTTAATGGGAATGTTCTATTTTGACTATTCAAAGATATCTAATTAAGTTCCTCAAATGCAATCTTTAAGTTTTTTCTCACATAAAAGTAAAAGTCATTCAGTTGTTTCTGACTCTTTGTGACCCCATGGACTATACATTCCATGGAATTCTCCAGGCCAGAATACTAGAGTGGCTAACAAAGCACACATAAATATCTTGAGAGAATCTCTCATTCATAAGGGTGAAGTTTGTAGAATTGTTTTTAATATTGAAGGGGTCTAGTTAAATGGAACTACTGCAAATTACCATATAGATAACATTTTGTAAACAAAATTTTCATTATCATGAAATTGTCTTATGAGCTACTACTTAAACTCAGTATCACTTTTGATTTGCTTCTTAATCAAAAAATGGAGGAATGACTTCTCTTTTAAGATTTTTTTATACGAATATTTTACAAAGTAACAATCGTGTTTCATCTTTTGTTGTCCAGGCTCCTTCTGAATTGTTGCTATTTAGTCACCCAGTTTTGTCTGACCCTTTGCAGCTCCATGGACTGCAGCACACCAGGCCTCTCTGTCCCTTACCGTCTCCTGCAGTTTGTCCAAATTCATGTCCATTGCGTTGGTGATGCCATCCAGCCATCTCATCCTCTGATGCCCTCTTCTCCTTCTGCCTTCAATCTTTCCCAGCATCAGAGACTTTTCCAATGAGTCAGCTGTTCACATAAGATGACCAAAATACTGGAGTTTCAGCTTCAGCATCAGTTCTTCCAATGATTATTCTGGGTTGATTAGCCCTAAGATTAATTTGATCTTCTTGCTGTAAAAGGGACTCTCAGGAATCTTCTCCAGCACCACAATTTGGAGGCATCAGTTCTTTGGCACTCTGCCTTCTTTATGGTACAGCTCTCACAACAGTAAATGACCACTAGGAAGACCATAACCTTGACTATATGGACCTTTGTAGGCACAGTAATGTCTCTGCTTTTCAACACACTGTCTAGGTTTGTCATAACTTTCCTGCGAAGAAGCAAATGTCTTTTGATTTCATGGTTGCAGTCACCATCCACAGTGATTTTAGAGCCCAGGAAGAGGAAATTTGTCACTATTTCCATCTTTTCCCCCTCTATTTGCCATGTAGTACAGTGGTCATGAATGGATGTGAGAGTTGGAGTGAAGAAAGCTGAGCGCCGAAGAATTGATGCTTTTGGACTGTGGTGTTGGAGAAGACTCTTGAGAGTCCCTTGGACTGCAAGGAGATCCAAACAGTCCATTCTGAAGGAGATCAGCCCTGGGTGTTCTTTGGAAGGAATGATGCTAAAGCTGAAACTCCAGTACTTTGGCCACCTCATGCGAAGAGTTGACTCATTGGAAAAGACTCTGATGCTGGGAGGGATTGCGGGCAGGAGGAGANCATTCTGAAGGAGATCAGCCCTGGGATTTCTTTGGAAGGAATGATGCTAAAGCTGAAACTCCAGTACTTTGGCCACCTCATGCGAAGAGTTGACTCATTGGAAAAGACTCTGATGCTGGGAGGGATTGGGGGCAGGAGGAGAAGGGGACGACAGAGGATGAGATGGCTGGATGGCATCACGGACTCGATGGATGTGAGTCTGAGTGAACTCCGGGAGATGGTGATGAACAGGGAGGCCTGGCGTGCTGCGATTCATGGCGTCACAAAGAGTCAGACACGACTGAGCGACTGAACTGAATGGAAAAACCAATACAATATTGTAAAGTAATTAACCTCCAATTAAAATAAATAAATTTATATTTTAAAAATTTTTAAAAAGATAATATGAATTAATACACAGAGTGCATGAAATAGTGACATATAAGGTGACAGCTTTATGTTCTTATACAGTTGCAGGTAAAAAGAAAGTTCTATATAGTAGAACATTTAATGCCAGGAACTGTCATTATCTAGGGTAATTGTGATAATTCTTTGGCCAAATTTTTAACTCATAAAAATGAATATTTTCTCAAATGCATCTTTTTTATAATTTTGCATGTTGGCCTTATTTAAGGTTAAAACACCACCATCTTAAGTCCAGCTTATTAAAAACATTTTAACCTGGTCACAAGCAAGTGGAAGACCACTTCGGTCAGAATGGTGATGATGGCTGCTAAGATGGGGTTCAGGGTGACAGCTGACAGTCGAGTGCTGGGTGCTCCTCAGACTCTTCCTCTAGCGGCAATCTGAACTTAGCAGACTTCAGAGGTGGTCCTAACTGCAGATGGAAACTATCAAGAGACTGCTGTGACAGCAGAACAGAAGGCAGCTGTATGACACAGTGGACCATGTCCTACTCGGGAGAAAGAAGCAGGAAAGATGGAGAGCATGGTAAAAAGACTCTGACTCTTGCATGAGTTCACTTATGCAACATCGTGAAAGTTACTTTCTTCATTACCAATGTTTATATGTCCAAGTCTCTTGCTACCCCATGGACTGTATCCCACCAGGTTCCTCTGGCCGTGGGATTTCCCCAGCAAGAATACTGGAGTGGGTTGTCATTTCCTCCTCCAGAGGATCTTACTGACCCAGGGATGGAACCCACATCTTCTGCATTGGCAGGCAGACTCTTTACCACTGGCTACCAGAGAAGTCCCACAAATACGCTTATTTATCCCGTAAAAATGATTGGGATGAAAAGAGATACTTGGTTCTTTCCCGTTGTTGCCTGGAGACAGTGGATTTACATGGATTTTAGCAATATCAGAAATAAGAGAAGGCTTGAGCGAGCTCCAAATGCTCTGAGTAAGTGAGAGCATCAGAGAAGCTTCACCACTTTGGTGATGGGGATTGATCTTTTCCAAGAGTGAGAGAAATTCGCCATAGTCTTCTCAGGCAGGAGAAACTGTTCAGTGGTTTTCGCAATTCACTATTTCATGTTATTTCTGTAATATGAATCTTGAAATACTGAGTCTATAATATGATATTGAATGCCCAGGTTGCTGGTCCATGAGACAAAGCCTTCAGACACTTCTTGACTTCACTCAAAGTATTATTTCTCAGAATCTTCTGTGTTTGGCAGCTCACAGAATTGTTGCACATGTCCATAGAAGTATCAGAAATGCCCAAGATAGGATTCTTTCTCTGATCAAAATTCCATCTAAATTAAAACCAGAGGCATAGTTTTCTTCCAACCGAAATTAACTTTGCAACTGTGTTGTCCAGATGTACAATCTCCTTGATAGTTTGTTTATGGGTTGTACACATGTATTGCTTTGGAAAACAGAAAAGCTGTTGTTTCGACAGTTGACTGTCAATGCACTTATAGTAGTTGTTTGTGGGACCTTTCCTGGAAATCTGAACATATGACTGACTCAGATGATGCCAATCAGTATCCTCCTCAGCCCTTAGAATTTGCTACACAATTAGCCTGCTATCACGTTCCAACAAGATACAGTTGTAGTTTAAGAGGATACATGTAGCATGTCAAATTATATAACCCAAGAATGGTATGGTCAAGTAATCATAACTAGTTATGACTCTGGGCACCATTCTGAATGTCAGTGATTTTCTTGTAAAAGAAAGGAGACAGGATATGTGGTTTTGCACTGTTTTTTCTTAGCTGAAGAATTTGTTGCAGTTCAGTTCAGTTCAGTTCAGTCGCTCAGTCGTGTCCGACTCTTTGCGATCCCAGGCCTCCCTGTCCATCACCACAACTCCTGGAGTTGACTCAAATTCATGTCTATCGAGTCAGTGATACCATCCACCACCATCCTCTGTTGTCCCCTTCTCCTCCTGCCCCCAATCCCTTCCAGCATCAGAGTCTTTTCCAAGGAGTCAACTCTTTGNCGTATTGAATCCCTATTCTTGGCAGTTAAAGCATGGAATCCTTACCACTGGACTGCCAGGGAATTCCCAACAGGAGTCTGTTTTTAGTAATATAAAAATGCTTTTATTTATTTATTATTGGGAGAGAGGAATAGCTACTTTACTCAGAAAGCCAGCAGACTGAGAAGATTAGTGTCCTGCACATTTTAGTTCCTAAATCATACTTCAGTTTAATGTCACTACAATATTCCTGTTTATTCTGCTTGTATCTAATCTGAAATAATAACACCGACTCTTAACAGGTTAGTAATTGCAAGTGTGTTATATTCATGATCGCAAAACCATTTTGATACACTTGTCTGGTCTTAATGACTCAGCGTCTGGAGGCTCATGGTACAGAAGGAAAATATGGATCAATTTGATAAAAATTAATTTTGGGGGTAATTCTGGCATTGTTCTGTGTTTTTGACAACATCATATGTCATACAGTTCATTGATTCCATATCCTGGGGCTTGAGAACAGATCTTTTTATTCAATGTGCATGTCATTCATTTTATAGAGATGTTATCTATTTGTTCCTAAGTAATTAAATAATTTCACTTATTTTGAGCAAAGTTGAAAAGTAGGATTAAATGAAGAGGCAAATAAAATTAAAAAGTTACTCTATATAAGATAAGGTATATAATTAGAGAATTTTAGTATTTTCACACTTCTAATATATCATCCTCAACTTCAATCCTTGCCCTGTACACATTCCATGAGAGCCTCACCTGGCTTTTTTTTTTTTTTTTTTTTGAACAAAACCCTTTGTCAATCTGCAAAGTAGTATTAATTCACCCAGTGGCATCAATTTATCTTCTAGCTTTTTTGGTCATCAATTTGTATCAAGCTCCATATCCATCAACAAAACAATTTTTATCTCCATGGACATTCAATCAATTTGATGCAGACTGGTCTCAAATGGCAAATGTGCACAAGGGCAAATTTACTTTTAATAAATGTATACTCAAAACTTAAAGGCAAAACAAACTGCTCCTGGCAAGTTCAGGTTCTCTGAAGGCAAGGACAGCATAAAGATGGCAGGGAGCAGCTCTAAGTTATTGATGACCAAAGCTCATGGACTAACTGTATTGTACTGACTAGAACCAAGTAACACATTAGAAATATGGAGGGTATACTGCCTCACCATTTTTATTCCTTCTAACTCCAGGCACCATAGAGAAAGAAATGACTAAATCTCTATTTTAATAGCTGCTGTCAAGTATTTTGCTCTGTAGGGCCTATTTCAGCATTTCCTGGTGGTAATATATGGCATTTCCCTGATTAAGAGCCATTTTATAACTTGCATAATTGGCCACAAATCAGGGGAATGTCATAATGTAGCAGGAAAACATTCCCATCTCCGTCAGAGCCTTGGCTTGGATTTCTGGAGGAATTATTACTTGAGTAGTTTGTGGGTTTTCATTACTTTAAATAATGTACTACCTGAAGTACAAAAAAGGGCATTTAAACTATTTTTATAACTTGCATAATTGGCCACAAATCAGGGGAATGTCATAATGTAGCAGGAAAACATTCCCATCTCCATCAGAGCCTTGGCTTGGATTTCTGGAGGAATTATTACTTGAGTAGTTTGTGGGTTTTCATTACTTTAAATAATGTACTACCTGAAGTACAAAAAAGGGCATTTAAACTAATGAACCTTTCTGTCACCTAACCCTGGCTACCATACCTGTCCTTAGATTTCTTTTTCCCTTGGAGAAAAAACTCTGAAAACATTAGACTCTTTTTTCACTTTTATAACACCAGTGTTTGTGGGGAAATAGAGTCAAGGACAGGGCTGGGAGCAGGGTGAGGAGACTCAGGCATTCACCTCAGGTGTGAAATTCAAAGGGGCCCCCGAAAACTCAGTGTTCAAGATAAACGCGTTTATGCAGCATTTTTTAAAAATCACATTTAATTCAAAAAAGATCAATATGAGCAAAATATTAAAAATTTTAAATAGAAAGAGAATCTAACTCTGCACTTGTGTGGCTGAACCTGTCTCACCTCACCCTGATCTCAGCTCTGGGCAAGCGCACTGGAGGGAAAGGCAGGATGACCAAGTAATGAGATACCCAACTTGCCAAATTAGGAAAACAGGATTGACTCTACAGCTATTTTTCAGGTTGTAATAAATACAATTTCCCGCATAGGATTATACAGATAAGGGGTCATATTTTACCTATGATACACAATCCAAAGCATTTAATGTCAGAGAGCTATCTATAATGGAGACAAAACATGTAATTCCATACCAGCCTTAGCACTGGCAAATATAAATGATAAAAATCTCTTTTCTTTCTAAAGTTAGTAAAGACCAACATTATTCCTTTATTTAAAAAATATGCCTATTTCATCAATTGAGGTAGTCACTGTGATACTATACACCAAAATACAAAGCTGAAAAGAAGATCCTGCTACTGTCCTCTAGAAAATGGATGCTAAGTCCATGGCCGTGATTTGACAAGTCTATGAGAAAGGGGTGCACAGAGAGGAGACATGTAATCCAGATGGGGTGCCAGGCCTCCTGGAGATAATAACATTTGGACTAAATCTTGAGGGTCTGGTAGAAGGTGGTTGGTTGGAAAAAAGGGATGGTGAGGAGTTCCAAAGAGAAGAATGACCACTACAGAAGGTGGAGGTTTGAAATGGCAGCAACTTTTCAGAGAACGTGAATATCTCAGTATTCCTGGAGATAATAACATTTGGACTAAATCTTGAGGGTCTGGTAGAAGGTGGTTGGTTGGAAAAAAGGGATGGTGAGGAGTTCCAAAGAGAAGAATGACCACTACAGAAGGTGGAGGTTTGAAATGGCAGCAACTTTTCAGAGAACGTGAATATCTCAGTAAGGTTGGGGAGCTGGGTGCAAGCCAGAAAAGGGGAAAGAATGAGACCAAAGACAGAAACAGGAGGCAATCACATGAGAACAGGAGATACTTGGATGGAATAATAAATATAATAACTTATCTAGAACGTGGGCTGTATTGAATTTTTAATGCAAAACCCATACGATGATCAAGGCAGATATTTTATGCACTTTGATCTTTGAATTAGGAATAAACTACACAAAAATGTATTTAAGAGGCAAAAGCTTTTTGAGATATGAAAGTGAAGTTTCTNCGGAAAATAATAATAAAAAGAGACCGCACTAACCTTTTACATCATTTGCTAACTTCTTGGCTTCATTAAGAATCCCAAAGCTCTTCTGAAGAGAACCTTTGGCACCTTCCTTTAATGAACCCTGAGGACCTGTTGCCTGTGGGCAGAAAAAGAAGTGTCACATTTCTAAAACCAAAGAATGAAGAAGTAGAGCTACCTTGCAGGCAGTTGGTACACCGTTTACCTTTAGGAAAGCATTCTGAACTACGTATGCAGAATAATACATTATCAGCACGTATTTGTGGTTAAAGTGAGGAGAAGAGAAGAAAGTCTAGAAGAGAACCCTTGGGAATCCCAGCATTTATTTAAGGGTAGGTACAGAAAGTGGGGCTAGCAGGATGATTGAGATTCCAGAAAGGACAAAGAGAACCTAGGAAAGCACGATATCATGGAAATCAAGACTTACAGAAGTGGCTCGGAGTGTGATGACTGGCAGTGTTGCAACGTTGTAACTGGTCAGTACTATCAAGTGCTGTCACGTGGTCAAGCAAACTAAGAACTAAGCACATCCTTGACTTTATCCCTAAGCACAGTTCATTCAAGCTGTGGGGTAAGTGGAGGAAGCATTTCCTGTCCCCTAGGTACTGAAATGAGGAAGAACAGTGTTCCTTTTCTGAAGGCATCTCCAAGTCTTAGGGCAAAATAAAACCTTCTAAATGACAGTCACTGAGCCACAATCATCTCCTAGCAAAGATGGATTTGTTGAGGCTTGAACTAAGAGAGGTGACACAAAGATAATAGAGTGATATGGGAAAAGGATTGCTTAAAATAAATGTTTAGATATCCATTTTAATAATGTTTGCACTTCAAGAATCATTACATACCAAAAGATAAATCAAATAGGATCTTACAAATTTAGATCTTGTAAATTCTAAATTGGAAGAGTATTTTAGAGTGTAAGAAAAGCTAGAGAATGCTAAATACTTACCGTTGAGTTATAAATCTGAACTCAGGTTAGCCTAGACATAATACTATTCAACTACATTTTCAGTGCTTTAATAGCATTTTTTATCATACTATTTGAACATTAAACTAGGAGAGATTACAGATTGCTACTGTTGTGGTAAAATTTATTTTAAGGTGTTATTCCAACAGCTTTCACTTAAATAATCTATTGCTTATAAAACAGATTGATTAAATAATACTATGATATCTACAAAAGGATATATTGGAAACATCTACATAAATAAAAAGAATCTGTGCATTTATATCTAGCCTTTGCAAAAAGAGCTGCCTGACAACTCTGACAAATTATGCTGTGGGAAATGGACACTTTCTTCAATTGAGAATACAGAAATGCTTGGTCCTATGGTGTCTGTGGGGAATTAGATACAGTAATGTCATTAGTATCATTTATTTTGAAAAAAAGGTAAGAGTGTCAATATCAATGGCACAAATCCAATGTACCTTACTCAAAAAAATAAGGCTCCATTACCCACTCAGCTTCTATATTTGTTCCAAATTTATATGCCATTCTTACTCTCTGGTTACAGGTTTCCTGAATCAAAACAGATTAGAGAAAGGAAATCACAAAGAGAGAAGAATGAAGATTCTCTAAATAAGCACATGAAAGCAGCCAAAGTGACAGCTGACAAACTGACAATGAGGAAAGAAAACCAACTTGGAGAATTTTTAAATCTCAGCAATCCAAATCTATTTGGATAAGGATGAAACAGGTTTCTGTAGATGCTAATATTGACAGTGATGATCCTGAGCCATCAAGATAACACGGCTCATTCATAATACTAGATCGAGCTACACAAAGCAAGCAAGCAAGGGAGCAAGCTTTCCCCAGAGTCTTAAGGCATGAATTCTTTTCTACAGGAACATGGTCTGGTGAGAATCTAGCAATCAACATTTTACAGCTGATCTTGGATATGGAAAAGAGGCAAGGGGGTGAAGGAAGGAAAGAGAGGTGACTTGCTGTGCATAACAAAACTGATGAAACAAAGTGAGAGAAAAGAAGGGCCAGACAACATGAGAAAAAGCTGAAGTCTGAGCCGTGGAAGTTCGGAGGGACTAGGAAGAGTGATGAGCAACATTCATTTTTTTCTACTTTCTTACACTTTTCAACAGTTTTCAGTTCAGTTCAGTTCAGTTCAGTTGCTCAGTCGTGTCCGACTCTTTGCGACCCCATGAATCGCAGCACGCCAGGCCTCCCTGTCCATCATCATCTCCCGGAGTTCACTCAGACTCACGTCCATTGAGTCAGTGATGCCATCCAGCCATCTCATCCTCTGTCGTCCCCTTCTCCTCCTGCCCACAATCCCTCCCAGCATCAGAGTCTTTTCCAATGAGTCAACTCTTCGCCTGAGGTGGCCAAAGTACTGGAGTTTCAGCTTCAGCATCAGTCCTCCCAATGAACACTCAGGACTGATTTCCTTTAGGATGGACTGGTTGGATCTCCTTGCAGTCCAAGGGACTTGAGGTATAAATAAACTTACCATATATAAATTTTACAATTTGATAAGCTTTGATATTTATGCACCCATGAAACCGTCAAACAATTGAGGTAGAGAACATACCTATCATTTCTTTTCATACCCTCCCTTCCACTCCTTGTCCTTCCTTTCTTATTTCCACATAAGCCCTGCTCTGGTTTCCAACACTTTTAGCCTGTGTTTTATGGACTTTTATATAACAGAATCATCCAGTATGTAGTACTCTTTTTTTCTTGTTTGGTTTCTTTCATTCAGTGTAATTACTTTTACATTTATCCATGTTGTGTGTGTATCAAAATGTGATCTCTTTTTTATTTACATAGATACATGTGTGTGTTCAGTTGCTCAGTCATGTCCAATTCTTTGTGACCCTGTGGACTGTAGCCTGCCAGGCTCCTTTGTCCATGAAATTTTTTCCAGGCAAGAATACTGGAGTGGGTTGCCATCTCGCACTCTAAGGGTTCTTCCCAACCCAGGGTTCGAGCTGGCATATCTTGCATTTCCCACATTGGCAGGCGGATTCTTGACCACTGTGCCACCTGGGAAATCCCACATGGATATGCCCCACTCTATTTACTCATTCACTTCTTGATGGACATTTGTATTATATCAGCTTTGGCTATTCTAAGTAGAGTCGCTATTAACATTTATATACAAATCTTTGTATGGACATATGATGATTTCTCTTGGAATGAAAGACCTCTAAGTGGCGTGGTGAGACTATCTGGTGGATATATGTTTACGCTTTTAAGAAACAATCAACATGTTTTCCAAATTACTTTACTATTTTAAATTCTCACTAGCAGTAGGTGAGCTACAAATGTAACTATATCCTTGTCACTGCTTGATATAGTCGGTCTTTTAAGATTTTAGACATTCTAATGGTGTGTACAACAGCTGGATTTTAATCTGCATTTTCCTTACAACTAATTATGTGGAGTGTTTTTTCATGTGGTTTTCACCATCTTCTTTGGCTGCGTCTGTTAAAATTTTTTGTACAAGTTTGTATTGGGTTATTTGTTCTTAGTGAGTTTTGAAAGATATTTGTGTATAATATGGATACAAATCCTTCATCAGACATGTAATTTGCAAATACATTCTTCTAATTTGTAGCTTATCTTAATAAATGGTTGGATTCTATGTTTTAACATTGTCAGAATTTTTCCATCTAGGTTTATGAGGGATATTGATCTATAATTTTCTTTTTCTTCATAATGTCTTTGGTTTGTATCACAGTAATACTGGCATCATGGAATGACTGGGACATATTTCCTCCTCTTCAATTCCCTGAAGAATTTATTATTTCTTTCTTAAATGTTTGGTAGATTCACCAGTGAAATCATTTGGAACTGAATTGTGTGTGGTGTTTTGCGCACATGCATCTGCACATGTATGTAAGGGTTTTACAACAAAAATTTAATCCTTTAATAAGTATAGGGCAAAGAAGCACTCCAAAAGAGTAAAGAGCTGATGGCATATAGTAACATACCAACAGTCCAGGTTTAAAAGACAGGTCTGTCATATGATGAGAGAATGGAAGATACTAACATGGTATGGATGAAGAGAACCGCTTCAATTTGTTGGAATCTGGAGAGCTCCTTATCGAACACTGCTTAGTAAGTCACTGAAGCACATCAACAATATCAGGACTGTTGATGAAGCAGCATTTTCCAAGCTAATTATGCTTCATACATATTTATAAGCACCACATCTGAGTTTCTGAGCCGTTGTCTACAGCATATGTGAAATATAAATGAGGTTCTTAGAGTTGCAAGATACTGTTTCCTGCTTTTTAGAGACTGTATTTTTATAAATTAGTTCTTCTCTGTCTGTGTATATATACATATACGTATATATAAATTATCTAAAATCTTTTATTATGTCACACAAAATAGGATCTAGCGGTATATGTAGGTTGCTACATGTTTCGTTAGCTAATAAATCATTTATGGAAAATGTGAGATAATTTAAATCATTAGAGAAGGAAAAATACAAGAAAAAATAAAATGATAAAGTCTACAAAGATTTAACAGAGGCTTGGTATTTAATTAATTGGCTTTTATAGATTCATGGGGTGGCAAAGAGTTGGACACGACCGAGTGACTGAACTGAACTGAACTGAACTGAATACATGTTAGTTTTCTTCTTTCTACTATTTGTTAAACATTCATAGTGACTTGTTAAGGCACCATGTCATTGATTAATAGATGAATGAATCGATTGATTTACCCAATAAAAGCGTATAGCTCATTCAGTACTCTTGGAGGAGCCTGGTAGGCTACAGTCCGTGGGGTCACAAAGAGTTGGACAACTGAATGATTTCACTTTCACTTTTCACTTTCATGCACTGGAGAACGAAATGGCAACTCACTTCAGTATTCTTGCCTGGAGAATCCCAGGGACAGAGGAGCCTGGTGGGCTGCCATCTATGCGGTCGCACAAAGTTAGATATGACTGAAGCAACTTAGCAGCTCTTTCAAGCAATGGAGTAATCTCTGATATTCAAAGACTGAATGACTCTGCCTTCTCTAACAGAAGTGCAGTGGAGTGGTGCAGTGCAGTGGAAAAATTATTGCCACAATGCAGCATGGAAATATCTAGGTGTTTGTTGTCAGAGGAGGTGCACTTAGGGGAAGAAGATATGAAGGTGAGACCTGCAGTTATCAGGATGGTAACCCCACACGTGACTGATTTATTATTCAAATCAGCAAATTTAAAAGTTATTGTTTATATTTCTTTCTATATTCTTATTATTTTCTAAGTGGCCTTCAAATAACTTCATTAGAGATAAATTTTCTGAATTCATTGAAAAAGTTGGCACTAAGGAGAGATGTATAATTGTTTGTTTTTGTTTTCTAAAGAAAGTACTACCTGAAAATTCATCAGCATGGTTTATAACTTATTTTGTTATGAAACAATTTATTTTAGAAGATAAGTTTCGCATATTTCCAAAGGGGATAATCTGTCAAGATAATATGTGACTTAGATGATTATAAACTTAAAATCTTTTTAATAAAGAAAGCTGTCCAAAATGTACAGAGGTATATGTAAGGACCGGTAATTAGCTGCAATTTGTTTATGTAAAATATATGTCAAGAAATTTATATTTGGGCATGTCAGACTGTTGCTAAAAATTGGGGAGAAATTTCTTACTATAATAAAATAAGTTCTTAGAAAAAATGGTGGTCTAGTCCTGTATACATTTTAAAAGATAAAACTTTTGAGAATATTGAAAAAAATGCATGTGATGTTAGATATATTAAGCTATAAAAAGTTATGCAAAAGTTATCCATTTGTACAAAAACCATTTGTACAGGAAATGATATGGACAGATAAACAATATTATAAAAATGATTATTTGTGGTTAGTGAGATTATACACATTTTAGATTTTCTTCCTTTTGCTTGTCCGTATTTCCTATTTTTGTATAATGGATATGAACTGCTTTTGCCATAAAATATCACTTTCAATTTTAAAATGAGAAAATCATCATGTATTGATTTTAAATGTGTTTTAAAATAATCTATATTTCAAAAATCTCTAGGATACTAAAATGACACACTAAATCAAAAATGAGTTCAAAAACAACCCAAAGGAATGACTCTGGTCAGAAATCTGGTGAAAGGCTGTAGACCCTGGCATCGCATAATATCCTAAGATGGGACAGGGGTTAGATGAGCCTCTGGAGGACTGAAAGCAACTGAGAAAGGAGACCAAATGATGGAATAGAAAATCTCCGAAACTTACTCATAAGAATTTAGAGTTCATGACTGTGAATTTGCAGCTGGATAACACCAAGAAAGACAATCCAGAGAGGATTTAAAAGTATATTCGGGCTTCTCTGGTCATCTAGTGGTTAAGAATCCACCTGCCAATGCAGGTGACACGAGTTAGATCCCTTGTCTGGGAAGATCCCCCATGCAGGGGCGCAGTTAAGCCTGTGGGCCACAATCACTGACGCCCACGTGCCTAGAGCATGCCTAGAGCTCCTGCTCTGCAACAGTGAAGAGCAGCCCCTGTTCTCAGCAACTAGAGAAAGGCCACAGCAATGAAGACCCAGCACAGTCAAAACTAACTGAATACTTAAAAAAAAAAAGTATATAGAGTAAACCTGGCTTAAAACTCAACATTCAGCATCAGGTCTCATCACTTCATGGTAAAGAAATGGGGAAAAAAGTGGAAACAGTGACAGATTTCATTTTTCTGGGCTCCAAAAATCACTGCAGACAGTGACTGCAGCAATGAAATTAAAAGACGCTTACTCCTTGGAAAAAAGCTATGACCAACCGAGAGAGAACATGAAAAGGCAGACAGATGACTTTGCCTACAAAGATCCATATAGTCAAAGGTATGGTTTTTCCAGTAGTCATGTATGGATGTGAGAGTTACCATAAAGAAGGCTGAGCACTGAAGAACTGATGCTTTTGAACCATGGTGTTGGAGAAGACACTTGAGAGTCCCTTGGACTGCAAGGAGTTCAAACCAGTCAATCCTAAAGGAATTCAACCTTGAATATTCACTGGAAGGACTAATGCTGAAGCTGAAGCTCCAATACTTTTGCCAGCTGATGCAAAGAGCCAACCCAATGGAAGAGACCCTGATGCTGGGAAAGATTGAGGGCAGGAGGAGAAGGGGGTGACAGAAGATGAGATGGCTGGATGGCATCACCAATTCAATGGACATGAGTTTGAGCAAATTCTGGGGAACAGTGAAGAACAGGGAAGCCTGGCATACTGCAGTTCATGGGGTTGTCAAGAGTCAGACATGACTTAGAGACTGGAAAACAACAACATGTATAGCAACTAAGTGAAAACAGGTTTTCACCAATCACGGCATGAGAACCATTGCTCCAGCACCTCTGGGTGCCACTGACTTGTTGCCGTGAGGTAGGGACCAGACAAGCTATTGAGGGTAGCATTGGTGGGCACCACAAGGAATCTTGATTCTGAGTAAAGACAATGGAGAAGTGTCTACTGATTTAGAGAACATCCTTAGAGGGCTTATGCCTTTCTTTCCATTCAATGTCCAGAATCAAACTCAACATGGCAATTTCACTTCTTGATTTGTCCTATATTTATTCTTGTATTTATTCCTGTTGGTGGAAATCTCTGAGACCAATGTTGTCTTGAATAAAATTAGTTTAAATTTACATTGCATTATAGCATCACCCCAAAGAATTTCTGTGTTGCTGACTAATCAAACTCTTTGATCTCATTTCTAACAATTCATGCCCTGAATTTTCAAATATGTCAAATTCTGGGTAATAAAACAGAAGATTGTTTCTCTGCTTCCAAAATATTTTTTACAGTTATTTACTCAAATGAGTATATCATGTTAGCTGGCTTAAGGAATACCATTTTCACACACAGATTCAACATTTTTCTGTGTAACTTAGACCCTCACTGACTTTTTCATATTTGCTCTTGCATGAATCAGTCAGTTCTTAGATAAGTTGCTGAATTGCTGATGGAGAAAAAATGCTCACCAGCTTCACTGATAGATTCAATTGTCAAACCTATTATGGATTACACTATGTTTTCCATTAACACTACACTGGTATAGAATTTAAATTCCAATGATTATAGATATTAATAAGAAGTCAAAATTACTGTTTGAATAACTTCTAAGTAATGGCTGACAGAATAAAATACAAGGTATATGTGAGTTAAAGTTTAAAACTTGACTGACACTATATTTTATCGGGCCTTTTGATTGCAATGTGTATTCTGCTAATATCTGAAGTTCTTTATGTAGGAAATAAAAACTCAAAAATGACCATGCAAGTATTCTTTATGTATTTTGGTTCATCCAATTACACAAAGCAAATATTAAATAAGACAGACTGAAGAGAAGATATGACCACATTTCTAAATAAATACTCATTAGAAATACCTTAATGTTTAATCATACTATTGCAAAATTCACAGTATTTGATTATATGACTTATTGACCAGTAGCTGTTGTATCAAAAGAATCTAGCTACATAAGGATTCAAAAACTAATAAAAAAGAAGAGATTATTAGGAATACTACTACTAATATTAAAAGAAAGAATAATAAAAAGAAAAAGAAAATAAAAAATATAGTAAAGGAAAAGAATAAATAATGTAGTAAAAGTTGGAAAGTATATCCTGGCATCGCATAATATCCTAAGATGGGACAGGGGTTAGATGAGCCTCTGGAGGACTGAAAGCAACTGAGAAAGGAGACCAAATGATGGAATAGAAAATCTCCGAAACTTACTCATAAGAATTTAGAGTTCATGACTGTGAATTTGCAGCTGGATAACACCAAGAAAGACAATCCAGAGAGGATTTAAAAGTATATTCGGGCTTCTCTGGTCATCTAGTGGTTAAGAATCCACCTGCCAATGCAGGTGACACGAGTTAGATCCCTTGTCTGGGAAGATCCCCCATGCAGGGGCGCAGTTAAGCCTGTGGGCCACAATCACTGACGCCCACGTGCCTAGAGCATGCCTAGAGCTCCTGCTCTGCAACAGTGAAGAGCAGCCCCTGTTCTCAGCAACTAGAGAAAGGCCACAGCAATGAAGACCCAGCACAGTCAAAACTAACTGAATACTTAAAAAAAAAAAGTATATAGAGTAAACCTGGCTTAAAACTCAACATTCAGCATCAGGTCTCATCACTTCATGGTAAAGAAATGGGGAAAAAAGTGGAAACAGTGACAGATTTCATTTTTCTGGGCTCCAAAAATCACTGCAGACAGTGACTGCAGCAATGAAATTAAAAGACGCTTACTCCTTGGAAAAAAGCTATGACCAACCGAGAGAGAACATGAAAAGGCAGACAGATGACTTTGCCTACAAAGATCCATATAGTCAAAGGTATGGTTTTTCCAGTAGTCATGTATGGATGTGAGAGTTACCATAAAGAAGGCTGAGCACTGAAGAACTGATGCTTTTGAACCATGGTGTTGGAGAAGACACTTGAGAGTCCCTTGGACTGCAAGGAGTTCAAACCAGTCAATCCTAAAGGAATTCAACCTTGAATATTCACTGGAAGGACTAATGCTGAAGCTGAAGCTCCAATACTTTTGCCAGCTGATGCAAAGAGCCAACCCAATGGAAGAGACCCTGATGCTGGGAAAGATTGAGGGCAGGAGGAGAAGGGGGTGACAGAAGATGAGATGGCTGGATGGCATCACCAATTCAATGGACATGAGTTTGAGCAAATTCTGGGGAACAGTGAAGAACAGGGAAGCCTGGCATACTGCAGTTCATGGGGTTGTCAAGAGTCAGACATGACTTAGAGACTGGAAAACAACAACATGTATAGCAACTAAGTGAAAACAGGTTTTCACCAATCACGGCATGAGAACCATTGCTCCAGCACCTCTGGGTGCCACTGACTTGTTGCCGTGAGGTAGGGACCAGACAAGCTATTGAGGGTAGCATTGGTGGGCACCACAAGGAATCTTGATTCTGAGTAAAGACAATGGAGAAGTGTCTACTGATTTAGAGAACATCCTTAGAGGGCTTATGCCTTTCTTTCCATTCAATGTCCAGAATCAAACTCAACATGGCAATTTCACTTCTTGATTTGTCCTATATTTATTCTTGTATTTATTCCTGTTGGTGGAAATCTCTGAGACCAATGTTGTCTTGAATAAAATTAGTTTAAATTTACATTGCATTATAGCATCACCCCAGAGAATTTCTGTGTTGCTGACTAATCAAACTCTTTGATCTCATTTCTAACAATTCATGCCCTGAATTTTCAAATATGTCAAATTCTGGGTAATAAAACAGAAGATTGTTTCTCTGCTTCCAAAATATTTTTTACAGTTATTTACTCAAATGAGTATATCATGTTAGCTGGCTTAAGGAATACCATTTTCACACACAGATTCAACATTTTTCTGTGTAACTTAGACCCTCACTGACTTTTTCATATTTGCTCTTGCATGAATCAGTCAGTTCTTAGATAAGTTGCTGAATTGCTGATGGAGAAAAAATGCTCACCAGCTTCACTGATAGATTCAATTGTCAAACCTATTATGGATTACACTATGTTTTCCATTAACACTACACTGGTATAGAATTTAAATTCCAATGATTATAGATATTAATAAGAAGTCAAAATTACTGTTTGAATAACTTCTAAGTAATGGCTGACAGAATAAAATACAAGGTATATGTGAGTTAAAGTTTAAAACTTGACTGACACTATATTTTATCGGGCCTTTTGATTGCAATGTGTATTCTGCTAATATCTGAAGTTCTTTATGTAGGAAATAAAAACTCAAAAATGACCATGCAAGTATTCTTTATGTATTTTGGTTCATCCAATTACACAAAGCAAATATTAAATAAGACAGACTGAAGAGAAGATATGACCACATTTCTAAATAAATACTCATTAGAAATACCTTAATGTTTAATCATACTATTGCAAAATTCACAGTATTTGATTATATGACTTATTGACCAGTAGCTGTTGTATCAAAAGAATCTAGCTACATAAGGATTCAAAAACTAATAAAAAAGAAGAGATTATTAGGAATACTACTACTAATATTAAAAGAAAGAATAATAAAAAGAAAAAGAAAATAAAAAATATAGTAAAGGTAAAGAATAAATAATGTAGTAAAAGTTGGAAAGTATTATTTTTACTCACATGACAAATAATAAAAACTTAAGGACAGGGCAGAATTCTATTTATCTTTATTCCTATGTGTTTCATAATGCCTCTATATATTAACTACAATAAACATGTGGCTTAAAAAAAGGTTTAAAAACAAAGAAAATATTGAAAATGTGGACATGCTTAATATCTCATGTTAATAAACAGTTCAGAAGTTACCTATTACAAGCACCACAATTGCATCAAAGAAGGATAATTGGAGACTTAATATTAAACCAGGTTAAAAAATAAATTTTAAGTTTTGGGGATTATTAACTATTGGCATTAAGCCAAGAGAGAGATCAGAAGAAAATGTGCAGTTTCTTAAAAAGCTATACTTTAGCTGACACAGCTCAGTACATGGACAACATGCATTTAACTTGGAGACAGATCTTCTAATCCTCGAATTCTGACCTTCTATCTTCTTCCCACATCCTGATTAGGAAACTTCAGCACACCCCTTGAACTTAATTCTAATCACTAAAAAAAAAAAAAAAAAAAAAATCTTACAAGACAACTACATTCAAATAAACATTCATAGATGATTTCAATCTAAGTAGGGAAATACATTTTATATTTCCTTTGAAATTTTCTTCTCTATTCAACTTTTCTGTTCCTTATGGCAGGATAAACATCTCATCTATTCTGAAAATCTGGAGCATCCTAGTCTTTCTAGATGCCTAGCATCAGTGTTTAGAGATGGGAGGGAGCAACTGACATTTAGTGATCCACTACTGAACACCAAGTATTACCTACATGAAAATCACCGAATCTAGGGAAAGTGAAATTCTCTTAGAGTTATTAGTGTTTCTGTCCTCATGCAGGCTATTTTTAGCTTAACTTTTAATTCTGGAGACAGTCTTCTCTGGGAAAAGGAAGTAGGAGTTAAGCAGAACGCCATGGTCACCAAGAGCTGAAGGCACAGAGCTGAGGGGCCATGGTCACCAAGAGCTGAAGGCACAGAGCAGAGGGGCCATGGTCACCAAGAGCTGAAGGCACAGAGCAGAGGGCAAGCAGGGATTCAGCATCGCTGAAAGCTCCTGACGCTGCAGCTGTGCTCTCCGTGTCCGGCCCAAAGTCTTTCTCCCCTAGATTACCTTATTGTTTTTTCCTGCTCTTTGACTTCCATAGTCTAACGACGATCTTTCCAGGTATAGATTTAATTTTATTTATCGTGAAGTGTGTGTGCTTAGTCACTCAGTCGTGTCTGACTCTTTGTGACCCCATAGTCTGTAGCCACCAGGATCCTCTGTCCATGGGGATTCTCCAGGCAAGAATAGTGGAGTGGGCTGTCATGCCCTCCTCTAGAGGATCTTCCCGACCCAGGGATCAAACCCAGGTCTCTGGCATTGCAGGCAGATTCTTTACTGTCTGAGCCACCGGGGAAGCTCATTTATCGTGAAGGGCTTTAAGAAATTATCTTTCACCAGGCCTTGAAAATTTTCAGTATCTCTTTTACTACTTCCCTCTTCTCACTCTTATCAATTTCTGAACCCCTAATAGATTTGCATTGCATTTTCACAAGGTATATTTCTTGTCTTTTATACTTCTTTTATATTTTACCATGCATGTTGCATTCTGGGTAATGTATTCAACTCTTTCAATTAATTCCTTCTCTTTCTACTTTGTTTAGCATTCCCATTCAATTTTTAGTTATACTTACTATATATTTTTTATTTTTATAAATTTTATTTGTTTCTATTATACATTTCCATAATCTTCTGTAGTTTTTCTTTTTATCACTCTTCTCTATTCTTTTTTAACATTGTGATAATTTTAAACACTTTTATTGTATATTCTCTTTCAGATTTTTGAATAACTTCAGGATCATGTTACATACTTTGCCTGCCTACCCTCTTTCCTAGTTGATTATTCACAGTGTACCTAAACAGATCACTCCTCTGTGTCCTTCTAGATATTCTAAGGGTTGCAAGAACCAATTCCTCTCTCCTCCTCTGTTAAAATTTTAGCTTGGAAAGTCTTGTACCATGCGAACTTCAATCCATATGTAAAAGTATATGGTATAATTTGGACTTCAACCCGTAGGCTTGTGGTTTTAACAGCTTACAAGAGACATTTTTCACAACTGGGGCATGAAAAGAAACAAGATTCCTTGGCATGTTCTGGTCTAGAGGGAGTATTCATTGATGAGAAAATTGTTTGGAAGTCTCACAATTTTGCATACTTTCAATTAGTCAAAAAAGACTCCTTCGTTTATAGGTTTAGGATGATGTTTGTGATGTTTTCTCTCCCGGCTTGCGCTTTTAAAATCCAGTCTCCAGACATATGATCTACATTTATGTTCCAAATTCATTGAGTCACTAAGATGCCAGCTTTAGGATGTGCTATTGTGTTTCTCTTGTTTTTATTTTCAGATTACCCTTTTGTTTCCTCTTTCCAGAATGTGTGTTAAATTTTGTGTGAGTGTTAAATTTTGGGAGTTAGAGTTTATCTAACATTTCTGTGAATTTCTCACATTAAGAGGGATCTGAATTAACTCAGGCTGCTATGTTATCAGAGCTCCCTGACATTCCTTTCTAGTATCCTTATTTTCTAACGGGGTTTTTCTCTCCATTGACACGCTACGTAAGAGTAAATTTACAAAAATCCAATTTATTCTCTAGAGTCTTGACCCAAAGGCAAGAAAAAACTCCTTGTGAAGTTTCTATGGATTTTTACTCTCCTTATCTTAAGGAATTAACAGTGGGAAGTCACTTTACAACAGCAGTTCGTGTATTTTTTTGGAACAGGTGTCTAAGGTTTTAAACCTACTTAATTTTAGAGATATTTTCCTCTTGGATAATTTTTCCAGCTCCGCCCCCCGCTCTTTAATTCCTGTAAAGTCTACATAACACTTACACAGCACTGTTCTTTAGTAGTTCAGTTCAGTCACTCAGTCATGTCTGACTCTGTGACCCCATGAACTGTAGCACACCAGGCCTCCCTGTCCATCATCAACTCCCAGAGTTGAACCAAACCCATGTCCATTGAGTTGGTAATGCCATTTAACCATCTCACCCTCTGTTGTCCCCTTCTCTTTCTGCTCTCAATCTTTCCCAGCATCAGGGTCTTTTCAAGTGAGTCAGTTCTTCGCCTCAGGTGGCCAAAGTATTGGAGTTTCAACTTCAGCATCAGTCCTTCCAATGAATATTCAGGACTGATTTCCTTTAGGATGCACTGGTTGGATATCTTTGCTGTCCAAGGGTCTCTCAAGAGTCTTCTCCAACACCACAGTTCAAAAGCATCAATTCTTCGGCACTCAGCTTTCTTTATAGTCCAACTCTTACATCCATACATGACCACTGGAAAAACCACAGCCTTGACTAGATGGACCTTTGTTGACAAAGTAATGTCTCTGTTTTTCAATATGCTGTCTAGGTTGGTCATAACTTTTCTTCCAAGGAGTAAGCATCTTTTAATTCCATGGTTGCAATCACCAGTTGGCTCTTTACTAACTGTCCCACTATTATTTTTTTATGAGAAAAAGAATTACTTACAAATTACTCCCACCTTCTTCTGTATTTTACATTATTTTCTCCTAGATATGTTTGGGAAATATCATGCTGCAGATATTTAGGCTCATGGCTCCCAGGAATGATGCATAATTGCATTGACTGACAGAACATGGATTTGAGAATAAAGAGGAAGACCACATTGTTCACTGGAGTTGAAAGCCAGTATAAATTCTCAATTTCTAATGCTGATTCTTAGAGAAGATCAGACTAAACATGGAGACTGAGACTGTTAATAACTGAGAAAGAAGATTTTGGCTTAGAGAGTGTGTATGTGAGAGAGAGGGAGAGAGCTTTAGACGGTAACAGTGATTCTAGTGTAAAGAAGAGGGTACAGATGAAAAAAGAGAAATCTTCAGTTGCCATGGGACATGAAAAAGTGATTCTTTTTATGCAAGATACCTAGGGAAGGTGTGGACTGCCTATGTTTTCTACACTGAAGTGTATATCACAGAACACATTCCATTCACTCTGAGAAAAAGAGAAAGGGAGGAAGGAAATTAAGAAAGGAACATTTCAGGGTTGATGGAGATTGTGTGGTTATTATGTGATGACTCTTCATGATCTTAATGAACGAGAACAATAGAATCCATTCTACATTAGCCTTCTGTTTTGTCATCATTGCTTGCTGTTTGGATATACCAGATTCAAGTGTACATCTTCTAAGAATTTCCCAGTGGAAAAGGGCAGAGGGTCTCATCTCCCAGGGCCACTGAAACCATGACTATTGTCATCCCAAGGCTCCAGCAGCATATAAAATCTCTTCTTCATCTACTTTTAAAATCGGATCTGATTGATAACACAGGTTTTAAGTTCACCTATGATCTGGAAATGTTTTTTAAGATTTAATTCTCTGTTGTTTTAGAGTCTGAGGACTTTTTATAGCATCAAAGCAATTGAGATTAGAAAGAAATTACTGCATCTTCATATTCTGTTTTTGAAAGAGTGATATATTTCCCTTCTTTTTTTCCTTGTGCCCACCAATGAGAAGTACAAAATAGGATGTTATCTTTGAGACTGTGTGTAGGGAAAACAATAATTTTATAACAATAATACAATAACAGTAATCTTCCCACCCAACACTAATAGAAAATTGGAAGTGTGAAAGTTTTAGTCACTCAGTTGTGTCTGACTCTGCGATCCCATAGACTGTAGCCAATCAGGCTCCTCTGTTCATGGAATTCTCCAGGCAAGAATACTGTGAGTTGCCATTCCCTTCTCCAGGGGATCTTCCTGTCCCAGGGATGGATCTGGGTCTCTTGACAGATTCTTTACCATCTGAGTCATAAGGGGAGCCCATTAGAAAAGTAGTAGTGTTTATTTTTTCATAAAGTTTGTGTTCCTATGACCAAGCTAGACAGTGTTGAAAGCAGAGACATCACTCTGCCTAAAAGATCTGTATAGTCAAGGCTATGGTCTTCCCAGTATGGCTGTGAGAGGTGGACTGTAAAGAAGGCAGAGTGTCAAAGAACCGATGCCTTCAAACTGTGGTGCTGGAGAAGACTCCTGGGAGGTCCTTGGACAGACAGGAGATCAACCAGTCAACCTTAAGGGAAATCAACCCTGAATACTCATTGGAAGGACAAATGCTGAAGCTGAAGTTCCAGTATTTTGGTCACCTGATGTGAACACCTGACTCACTAGGAAAGCTCCTGATGCTGGGAAAGATTGAAGGCAGACGAAGAGGACATCAGAGAATGAGATGGCTGGATGGCAACACCAATGTAATGAACGTGAACTTGGGCGAAATTCGGGAGATGGTGAGGGACAGGGAGGCTTGGCATCCTGCAGTCCATGGGGTTGCAAAGAGTCAGACACGACTGGACGACTGAACAACAACATGTTCTTAACATTTCATTTTGAGATTTAAATAAATAAAATATGCAAGATAAGAGGTTGTTGCTGTTTACATAGCAACTATACTACAATATTTAGTTGTTTATAGACTCCACCTGCTCACTATTTAATTAAAATAAAGGATCAACTTTCTTCTTACTCATATTTTCCTTTCAATTACATTGTTGATTATGTGTGCATTACAAATAGGTAGACTTAAGCAGATGTTTAAAAGTGAAGTGGCTTTAAAAATGTTGTCAATTATGCTTTAAGATTATTCCACCATTCATTTAGGGATTTTTTTCCCCAATGTTATTTTCAATGCTTTTTTTCTTTCTCATATTAGCTCACATCCATTTTCTTCACAGTAATCATTGGTTGTTTTATTGCTTGTCTAACAGGTCTTTTTTTCTCCTTGTATAAATTCCTCCTTTGCTTCTTTGTTTCTAATTCATTAAAGACATTCTTCCTTCTTTGTAGGCCTAGATTCAAATGACTCTTTCAAACATAAATAATAAACTTAATCTTACTCTTCTATGTTTTTCTATAGCTGTAGCAATAATGCCAGCTCTTACATTTATGAAATGCTAGTTCTATCTAGGCAATTGCTCAATTTAATGGCAAATATATTTCTTTTCTAGTACAATAGGAACTACATGATAATGAATTATTAAAATTAAAACTTTATTCATTCTGTTCCCCAAAACACAGTCTAACACTCTTTCTGACCAAATCAGTCTTCTGTGTGTTTGCTGATAGCCATTTAATAAATCAATGATCCTCTTTAGCCTTTACTTAGAAGTTTTTCAGACACTTAATTATTTTTACACAGCTTATGGGGACGGAATAACAAGAAGAAGTGAACATGCCGCATGCATTAAAACTTCTCCAAGCTCTATGTTTGAGTTTGGCTAGCCTCTCAGGTATAAGCATCAGTGCTGAGGAAAAGTGAATATTTCATGCTGGCAAGAAAATGAGTCTCCTAAGTGTGAAGGGAGGGAATCAGTTCCTAGGCAGGTTGGTGAGAAGGCTGGGGTCCCTGAAGCGGCAAAAGGGGTCTGGGGCTCTCGAATTGGAGACAGAGGTCTGGTGTTCTCAAGAAGGAGGAAAGGACAAATACCTTTTTCCCCCTCTACATTCCTTAGTCTTAGTCACATAAAACGTTTTTTTCTTTAAGCCTGGAACTGATGACTCCACAACAAACAACTCAGTTTAAACTCTGTACTAAGGATTATATAACAACAATGTATCCTCCTTGAGGACAGTTTCTCCTTCCTGAAAGAAAAGTGAAGTTGCTCAGTCATATCCGACTCTTTGCAACCCCGTGGACTGTAGCCTACCAGGCTCCTCTGTCCACGGTATTTTCCAGGCAAGAATACTGGAGTGGGTTGCCATTTCCTTCTTCAAATCCTGTTATCCTGAAATTTAAATTGTGGGAGGTGGTCTGGTAAAATCTTTACAACCTTGAGACATTCTTCTGATTTGTTGTAATAACTAATTAAAAAGGTACAGAACTCCCTTGGTCACACTAGTGAGGGGGGCACTCTCTGTCCCCCTTCTGATGTCTATGTCAGAAGCTTTCTCTGACTCTTTTCATACTTTAATAAAACTCTGCTACAGAAAAGCTCTTGAGTGATCAAGCCTGGTCCCTGGTCCTGAAGCTAAACCTTTTTCGGAGATCAAGAATTGGACACTGTTCACCATAAACTATCATCTTGGGGGCTTTCTGGGATCTTCAGGACAAGGTAAGAACACTCAGTGCTCTAGCCTCTCTGCTTTCTCGGTACACACATTTTCTGCTTTCCTTTACTAACTCTACGGTGTGCTGTGTGAATGAATGACATGTCCTGCACGATGCAAGCGTTGAGCCCTGCTCTGTGGTTTTGCGGTGCCTCATAATGACTGAAGGCAGCCCCCAAAAGGGGAACCTTGTCTCTGCCAATGCCAAGAGATACCCTGTGAGGGGTGCGACCAGAAATGGGCAAAGTGCGTGGACCGAACTTTCCTTCCTTGGTCAGCTTTTCCTGGTCTCTTTGACCATTTCATAATTGCATGGGAAATTAGAACGACTAACCCAATCTTTCGGGTCATAGACTTTCAAGGGACTAGTGATCCATGCTGTTACTATGCACTTTTACTTAGACTCCAAGTAAGGAAGCGCCTAGCCTTGCTAGGAGCCGAAAGTTACTAGAAGCACATATGGAGTGAGGTGGAACCCTAGGAACATCTCTCAGGCGAGAAGTTCCTCTCTCGGCTGCCTGTCTCAGGGGCCAGCAACCTGAAAGTGAGTCTTTGTCAAGGCTGTGCCTCTTGTCTATAAGGATGGAAGGACTGCTGGTGACCATGAGGTTTTTGAGGACACAGATCAGGAACTGTGGAATCTAGTCGGACTGGAAATGCAATGGGCTTCTTCCTTTGGTAGTGCTAGCTCTCAGAGGACCAGAAGAGGCTCTCTGATGGCTTCTGTCTCAACTCTTTAGATATTCCTTTTGTGGAATCTGTAGAAACGAGCCGGAAGGATTGACCCTAATAGCTCGAGAACAAAAATCACTTTTTCCTCGCTGGCCAGCCCTCCACCGCCTATTTTGCTATCACATATACAGGTGTGGTGACACTCAGGAGGGACATCTTGGTTGTTATTTGTCTCTTTATGACTCACCCATTCTAATGCAGTTCTCTGTTTTTCAATATGCTGTCTAGGTTGGTCATAACTTTTCTTCCAAGGAGTAAGCATCTTTTAATTCCATGGTTGCAATCACCAGTTGGCTCTTTACTAACTGTCCCACTATTATTTTTTTATGAGAAAAAGAATTACTTACAAATTACTCCCACCTTCTTCTGTATTTTACATTATTTTCTCCTAGATATGTTTGGGAAATATCATGCTGCAGATATTTAGACTCATGGCTCCCAGGAATGATGCATAATTGCATTGACTGACAGAACATGGATTTGAGAATAAAGAGGAAGACCACATTGTTCACTGGAGTTGAAAGCCAGTATAAATTCTCAATTTCTAATGCTGATTCTTAGAGAAGATCAGACTAAACATGGAGACTGAGACTGTTAATAACTGAGAAAGAAGATTTTGGCTTAGAGAGTGTGTATGTGAGAGAGAGGGAGAGAGCTTTAGACGGTAACAGTGATTCTAGTGTAAAGAAGAGGGTACAGATGAAAAAAGAGAAATCTTCAGTTGCCATGGGACATGAAAAAGTGATTCTTTTTATGCAAGATACCTAGGGAAGGTGTGGACTGCCTATGTTTTCTACACTGAAGTGTATATCACAGAACACATTCCATTCACTCTGAGAAAAAGAGAAAGGGAGGAAGGAAATTAAGAAAGGAACATTTCAGGGTTGATGGAGATTGTGTGGTTATTATGTGATGACTCTTCATGATCTTAATGAACGAGAACAATAGAATCCATTCTACATTAGCCTTCTGTTTTGTCATCATTGCTTGCTGTTTGGATATACCAGATTCAAGTGTACATCTTCTAAGAATTTCCCAGTGGAAAAGGGCAGAGGGTCTCATCTCCCAGGGCCACTGAAACCATGACTATTGTCATCCCAAGGCTCCAGCAGCATATAAAATCTCTTCTTCATCTACTTTTAAAATCGGATCTGATTGATAACACAGGTTTTAAGTTCACCTATGATCTGGAAATGTTTTTTAAGATTTAATTCTCTGTTGTTTTAGAGTCTGAGGACTTTTTATAGCATCAAAGCAATTGAGATTAGAAAGAAATTACTGCATCTTCATATTCTGTTTTTGAAAGAGTGATATATTTCCCTTCTTTTTTTCCTTGTGCCCACCAATGAGAAGTACAAAATAGGATGTTATCTTTGAGACTGTGTGTAGGGAAAACAATAATTTTATAACAATAATACAATAACAGTAATCTTCCCACCCAACACTAATAGAAAATTGGAAGTGTGAAAGTTTTAGTCACTCAGTTGTGTCTGACTCTGCGATCCCATAGACTGTAGCCAATCAGGCTCCTCTGTTCATGGAATTCTCCAGGCAAGAATACTGTGAGTTGCCATTCCCTTCTCCAGGGGATCTTCCTGTCCCAGGGATGGATCTGGGTCTCTTGACAGATTCTTTACCATCTGAGTCATAAGGGGAGCCCATTAGAAAAGTAGTAGTGTTTATTTTTTCATAAAGTTTGTGTTCCTATGACCAAGCTAGACAGTGTTGAAAGCAGAGACATCACTCTGCCTAAAAGATCTGTATAGTCAAGGCTATGGTCTTCCCAGTATGGCTGTGAGAGGTGGACTGTAAANCAAGGGGAGCCCATTAGAAAAGTAGTAGTGTTTATTTTTTCATAAAGTTTGTGTTCCTATGACCAAGCTAGACAGTGTTGAAAGCAGAGACATCACTCTGCCTAAAAGATCTGTATAGTCAAGGCTATGGTCTTCCCAGTATGGCTGTGAGAGGTGGACTGTAAAGAAGGCAGAGTGTCAAAGAACCGATGCCTTCAAACTGTGGTGCTGGAGAAGACTCCTGGGAGGTCCTTGGACAGACAGGAGATCAACCAGTCAACCTTAAGGGAAATCAACCCTGAATACTCATTGGAAGGACAAATGCTGAAGCTGAAGTTCCAGTATTTTGGTCACCTGATGTGAACACCTGACTCACTAGGAAAGCTCCTGATGCTGGGAAAGATTGAAGGCAGACGAAGAGGACATCAGAGAATGAGATGGCTGGATGGCAACACCAATGTAATGAACGTGAACTTGGGCGAAATTCGGGAGATGGTGAGGGACAGGGAGGCTTGGCATCCTGCAGTCCATGGGGTTGCAAAGAGTCAGACACGACTGGACGACTGAACAACAACATGTTCTTAACATTTCATTTTGAGATTTAAATAAATAAAATATGCAAGATAAGAGGTTGTTGCTGTTTACATAGCAACTATACTACAATATTTAGTTGTTTATAGACTCCACCTGCTCACTATTTAATTAAAATAAAGGATCAACTTTCTTCTTACTCATATTTTCCTTTCAATTACATTGTTGATTATGTGTGCATTACAAATAGGTAGACTTAAGCAGATGTTTAAAAGTGAAGTGGCTTTAAAAATGTTGTCAATTATGCTTTAAGATTATTCCACCATTCATTTAGGGATTTTTTTCCCCAATGTTATTTTCAATGCTTTTTTTCTTTCTCATATTAGCTCACATCCATTTTCTTCACAGTAATCATTGGTTGTTTTATTGCTTGTCTAACAGGTCTTTTTTTCTCCTTGTATAAATTCCTCCTTTGCTTCTTTGTTTCTAATTCATTAAAGACATTCTTCCTTCTTTGTAGGCCTAGATTCAAATGACTCTTTCAAACATAAATAATAAACTTAATCTTACTCTTCTATGTTTTTCTATAGCTGTAGCAATAATGCCAGCTCTTACATTTATGAAATGCTAGTTCTATCTAGGCAATTGCTCAATTTAATGGCAAATATATTTCTTTTCTAGTACAATAGGAACTACATGATAATGAATTATTAAAATTAAAACTTTATTCATTCTGTTCCCCAAAACACAGTCTAACACTCTTTCTGACCAAATCAGTCTTCTGTGTGTTTGCTGATAGCCATTTAATAAATCAATGATCCTCTTTAGCCTTTACTTAGAAGTTTTTCAGACACTTAATTATTTTTACACAGCTTATGGGGACGGAATAACAAGAAGAAGTGAACATGCCGCATGCATTAAAACTTCTCCAAGCTCTATGTTTGAGTTTGGCTAGCCTCTCAGGTATAAGCATCAGTGCTGAGGAAAAGTGAATATTTCATGCTGGCAAGAAAATGAGTCTCCTAAGTGTGAAGGGAGGGAATCAGTTCCTAGGCAGGTTGGTGAGAAGGCTGGGGTCCCTGAAGCGGCAAAAGGGGTCTGGGGCTCTCGAATTGGAGACAGAGGTCTGGTGTTCTCAAGAAGGAGGAAAGGACAAATACCTTTTTCCCCCTCTACATTCCTTAGTCTTAGTCACATAAAACGTTTTTTTCTTTAAGCCTGGAACTGATGACTCCACAACAAACAACTCAGTTTAAACTCTGTACTAAGGATTATATAACAACAATGTATCCTCCTTGAGGACNCTCTACATTCCTTAGTCTTAGTCACATAAAACGTTTTTTTCTTTAAGCCTGGAACTGATGACTCCACAACAAACAACTCAGTTTAAACTCTGTACTAAGGATTATATAACAACAATGTATCCTCCTTGAGGACAGTTTCTCCTTCCTGAAAGAAAAGTGAAGTTGCTCAGTCATATCCGACTCTTTGCAACCCCGTGGACTGTAGCCTACCAGGCTCCTCTGTCCACAGTATTTTCCAGGCAAGAATACTGGAGTGGGTTGCCATTTCCTTCTTCAAATCCTGTTATCCTGAAATTTAAATTGTGGGAGGTGGTCTGGTAAAATCTTTACAACCTTGAGACATTCTTCTGATTTGTTGTAATAACTAATTAAAAAGGTACAGAACTCCCTTGGTCACACTAGTGAGGGGGGCACTCTCTGTCCCCCTTCTGATGTCTATGTCAGAAGCTTTCTCTGACTCTTTTCATACTTTAATAAAACTCTGCTACAGAAAAGCTCTTGAGTGATCAAGCCTGGTCCCTGGTCCTGAAGCTAAACCTTCTTCGGAGATCAAGAATTGGACACTGTTCACCATAAACTATCATCTTGGGGGCTTTCTGGGATCTTCAGGACAAGGTAAGAACACTCAGTGCTCTAGCCTCTCTGCTTTCTCGGTACACACATTTTCTGCTTTCCTTTACTAACTCTACGGTGTGCTGTGTGAATGAATGACATGTCCTGCACGATGCAAGCGTTGAGCCCTGCTCTGTGGTTTTGCGGTGCCTCATAATGACTGAAGGCAGCCCCCAAAAGGGGAACCTTGTCTCTGCCAATGCCAAGAGATACCCTGTGAGGGGTGCGACCAGAAATGGGCAAAGTGCGTGGACCGAACTTTCCTTCCTTGGTCAGCTTTTCCTGGTCTCTTTGACCATTTCATAATTGCATGGGAAATTAGAACGACTAACCCAATCTTTCGGGTCATAGACTTTCAAGGGACTAGTGATCCATGCTGTTACTATGCACTTTTACTTAGACTCCAAGTAAGGAAGCGCCTAGCCTTGCTAGGAGCCGAAAGTTACTAGAAGCACATATGGAGTGAGGTGGAACCCTAGGAACATCTCTCAGGCGAGAAGTTCCTCTCTCGGCTGCCTGTCTCAGGGGCCAGCAACCTGAAAGTGAGTCTTTGTCAAGGCTGTGCCTCTTGTCTATAAGGATGGAAGGACTGCTGGTGACCATGAGGTTTTTGAGGACACAGATCAGGAACTGTGGAATCTAGTCGGACTGGAAATGCAATGGGCTTCTTCCTTTGGTAGTGCTAGCTCTCAGAGGACCAGAAGAGGCTCTCTGATGGCTTCTGTCTCAACTCTTTAGATATTCCTTTTGTGGAATCTGTAGAAACGAGCCGGAAGGATTGACCCTAATAGCTCGAGAACAAAAATCACTTTTTCCTCGCTGGCCAGCCCTCCACCGCCTATTTTGCTATCACATATACGGGTGTGGTGACACTCAGGAGGGACATCTTGGTTGTTATTTGTCTCTTTATGACTCACCCATTCTAATGCAGTCAGGACTACACTCAGGAACGTGCACAGGCACACGTGAGACGGATGCTTCCCCTAGTACTCCTAGCTTGGGAAACATTCTGGGAAAATACTCTGGCAAATCAAACAAAGGTCTCAGTGCTATGGAATTAAATCAATCTGGGATACCAGCAGGTCTACCCCTGGTGCATCTCCACCCTGCCTCAGTCGTAGAACTGGGAGGGACGAGTAAGACGCCTGTGTCGGTAAGGGACAGACTAAGTCTGACCAGGGAAAGAAAGCTTTGGTGGAGATTCTGCTACGCCCCCATCTAAAGCAGGGAAGGACGTTTCTGATGGAAAAAAGCCAAGGCTGTGGATGCCGCTTCTTTCTCTCTTACAGATGGGACCTATCAGTTCCAGAACCACTTCTTTAAAATGTATTTTAAAAAAAGCTGGGACAAGTTTGATCCCCAGAATTTAAAAAGACATGCCTGATCTTCTTCTGTGATTCTTAATGGGCAAGGTATCCTTTGGAAGATGGGAAACACTGGCCTGTTAAAGTGAAGTGAAGTGAAGTGAAGTTGCTCAGTCGTGTCCGACTCTTTGCAACCCCATGGACTGTAGCCTATCGGGGCCTGTTAAAGGGTCTCTCAATTATGATACTGTTTTACAACTAGACCGGTTTTACAGAAAATAAGGGAAATGGGTAGAAGTGCCTTATGTGTTGCTCTTTTTCTCTCCGTGAGACATGCCAGACTTATGTCCTAAGGGTGCAGATTTATGAGTGAGGAAAGCTTCAGCTGCCTCCTGTTCTCTTATTTTGCCCCTTTATCCCTTTGTCTGGGGCTCCCAACTGAACAGGCTGAGAGTTAGGGCACCCTTCCAGGAGGGGCTGCCTCAGTGTCAGTAGAAATTCAAGCAGGAATTGCAGTTGAGACTATCTAGAGGATCCAAAAGGTACACAGAATCCTTTACGGGACTAACTTTATGACCTTACTTGGAGAGATGTAATGCATGTCTTGGGACAGACACTAACTCCTGACTTGAGAGCTTGAGTTTTGGGGGACGCTACCACTTTTGGAGATGAATGGCTTGAACGTGAGACAAGGGCAAAGAGGGAACACGAAATAGCCCTCCTTCCTACTGGGAGCCAAATGGTTTCCATAACAGAGCCACTTTGCCAGATGTATTCTTGAAGGACTTAAGCAAGCACAAACTAAGACTTTAAACTATGCTAAGCTGGCTGACATAGAAGAGGGAGAGAAGGAAATTCCTGATAAATTCCTAGACAGATTTTGGGAGGCTCTCCACAAGTTTACCGATGTTGATCTTGAAATTACAGAGGGAGAAATGATCTTAAAAGATAGATTTCTCAGTCAGCTCCAGATATCTGCTATAAGTTATGAAAACAGGCGTTTGGACCAAATCAGTGTTTAAAAAACTGTTGCAGCTGGCTCAGATGCTATATTATGGCATTGTTGTTTTCTCATGAGTTTCTAATTGTGCCAGAGTCTCCCTCACCCCTTCTGGGGAAGGATATACTAGGTCCAGGCCTCTGTTTTCATGAATATGGAACCAGCTCTTTTTAATGGAACAAAATGTAAATCCTAGAGTGTGGGCTGATGGAAAAACTGTGGGTCGAGCACAAAATGCTGTTCCTGTTGTTACAAGCTCAATGACCCTCACCTATTTTCATATCAAAAGCAGTATTAACTAAAGCCCGAGGTTAATGAATGGACAAAATCTTACTGTACTGACTTCTCATGATGTGAGTGGGATCTTAAACTCTAAAGTTCAGAGCAACAATGCTCTGTCTTTAAAGCTGCTGTAACTCAAGGGGTGTCAAAAGCTCTAGGAATAGAGTATCACTTACACTCCTCCTTGAGACCCCAATCTTCAGAAAAAGTTGAAAAGTCTAATGACATTATTAAAATACACCTGTGTAAGCTAATTCAGGAAACACAAGACAGTTGGTTTAAAGTTCTACCCATAGCTTTAATGAGGGCTCAAACTGCCCCTAAGTAGAAGGGACTGTCTTTATGATAGACTGTTTTTGTACACAGATAATGCCATAGAGCCTTAAAATTAACTATGTGACTCAGCTTCCTGCATTTCAACAGACATCACCAGGAGGTTAACTCCTGACCCAGACTTTGAGTCAAACTAGCCACTGTTTGTGGAGAAGGCAATGGCACCCCACTCCAGTACTCTTGCCTGGAAAATCCCATGGATGCGGAGGAGCCTGGTAGGCTGCAGTCCATCGGGTGGGTCACTGAGAGTCGGACACGACTGAGCGACTTCACTTTCACTTTTCACTTTCATGCATTAGAAAAGGAAATGGCAACTCACTCCAATATTCTTGCCTAGAGAATCCCAGGGATGGGGGAGACTGGTGGGCTGCCGTCTATGGGGTCACACAGAGTCAGACACGACTGAAGCAACTTAGCAGCAGCAGCCGCCGCCACCGCTGTTTGAGCCAGGAACCAAGATGGGACTGAGAATCTGGTGGGCTTGCTTCTGTTGACTCCAAATCCTGAGTTTGACCATTTGACCCTCAAGACAGCGCCTTCCTGTCCTGTACTCATTCCTATGCTACATTCCACAATTGGTCTAATTGTTGGGTCTGCAGAGCACTCCCCTCCTCATCAATTGAAGACATCCCACGGTGAGTTTCTCCACTTCTTGGAAAGGACTTTCTTCAATTCTGAGAATACTTTCACCAACAACAATCATGTGACACCTCTTCTTGATCTGATGACAACTAACAATCTAAAGATGGAGTGATGTAACTATGGACATAACGTAACTTTTCATTTTGATTATGTCTTAACTTGGTTTAATGACTATTTTGCTGTACATAATAAGGTAAATGGGTCTAGATCTGGTGGTTTTCTACCTGATGTTTATCAAATATGAGATGAGGTCATATGGCTAACTCCTAAAAAGGGATGCCTACTGTCTAATGCTCCCATATGCTGGGAAAAAATAGAGCCATCCCCAGAAGTTAGCCAACAACTTAGTTATAATGATTGGAAACAACTGGGATTTTTGCCTCAAGAAATATAAAATACAATCATTCCTGTGTTTTCCAATCCCAGTTTAGGTCCTCCTTTTGCCTGGCCAGGAACTGATTGTGACTGGATCCCTCAGTCATGCTGATTTACTCCAAATGGAACCTACTAGATACATGGCTCATACTTATGGGCATGGCTTCCCCCTGGCTGGATAGGAAGACACACCCTAGGTCTAAATTTACTCGTGGCTTCATATTTTCAGAACTTCCAGAGAAGCCTAATCTGTCACACCTTAAAACTCACTGGGCAAGATCTGTATTTCACTGGTGTGACTGTCTGGCTACAATATTCGTTCCCTCTCTGGAAACGACAGATTAGATGTTACGCTATGAGTTGATGTTCTGCCTTTCAGCCATTAATGCTGAACAAACACAAATCAGAAAGGTGGTTTTACCAAACAGATTGGCCTTAGATATTCTAAGAGCTGCACAAGGAGGAACTTGTGCCATTATTCATCCCCAGTGCTGTACATATATACCAGATATGAGCACTAATGTTACTCACTTCACCAAACACATGAACAAGATGATTCAGGCTATGGATTCCCCTGAAGCCTCAGTCACCTCACTGTGGGAAATGTTAACTAGCTTCCCAAGGTGGAAAACTTATCTTACTCATATTAATTCTAATTGTTCTGTTTTTTACTGTTTGCTCCCTTCATCTGTAACTAGGTAACTGGATTTTGTTTCTAACCATTTGAAAGCTTTTAAGTTATAAATGGTTGTCCAGGCTCCTAGGAGCACCACAACCTCCTCCAACTATTACTTGAGGGTCCTTGGATCAGAGACCCTCAATATGAGGGTTGGGAGAATATGTTGCCTCAACAATTTAGGGACCACACCCCTCAACAGCAGGAAGTGATTATGGAATGAAAACGATGCCCTTTTCCCTTTGGCAACATAATTTTCCTAAAAGAAAAGGGGGG
Organism: Oreotragus oreotragus; assembly: GCA_006410675.1. NCBI lineage: Eukaryota > Metazoa > Chordata > Mammalia > Artiodactyla > Bovidae > Oreotragus > Oreotragus oreotragus. Next base: position 10,518 of record SJYX01024315.1, on the reverse strand, counting down.
AATGAGAGAGTCAATTCCTAGGCAGGTTGCTAAGAAGACTGGGATGCCTGAGGAGGGGAGAAGGGGGTCTGGGGCTCTGGAAGCAGAGATGGGGTCTGGAATTCTCAAGGAGGAGGAAAGGCCAAACACCTTTTTTTCCCTGTACATTCCTTAGTCTTAGTCACATAAAGTTTTTTCTTTAAGCTCGGAACTGATGATTACACAACAAACAACTCAGTTTAAATTCTGTACTAAGGATTATATAACAACAATGTANGAATTCTCAAGGAGGAGGAAAGGCCAAACACCTTTTTTTCCCTGTACATTCCTTAGTCTTAGTCACATAAAGTTTTTTCTTTAAGCTCGGAACTGATGATTACACAACAAACAACTCAGTTTAAATTCTGTACTAAGGATTATATAACAACAATGTATCCTCCTTGAGGACAGTTTCTCTTTCCTGAAAGCCTTCTGACTAATCCTTATATCTTTAGAATGTATATTATGGGAGCTGGTCTGGTACGATCTTTCTCTTATTAAGTTCTAATCATGCTATTCTAAAATGTAAATTGTGGGAGTGGGTTTGGTAAAATTGTTACAACTTGAGGCATTCTTTTGATTTATTGTAATAACTAATTAAAAAGGTACAGAACTCCCTTGCTAACACTAGTGAGGGGGGTACTCTCTGTCCCCCTTCTGATGTCTATGTCAGAAGCTTTCTCTGTCCCTTTTTCACTTTAATAAAACTCTGCTATACAAGCTCTTGAATGATCAAGCCTGGTCTCTGGTCCCTGGAAGCTAAATCTTCTTCAGAGATCAAGAATCTGACACCTTTCGCCATAAGCTATCAGAAGTGATGGTAGTAAATTTGGGTGAAAATAAATAGTTCTATACCACAAAATGCACGAAGTTTATAAAAATAAACCAATGATAATATTGAGATTTTTAATTTGTACAAATGTTGTAAACAGGCATGAAAAATGTCAATTAGAATGACATGCATTCACTCACACAGGCCTATGATTTGTCAGGCACTGTCCTAGATGCTGAAAATGGCCATCCAATAAGACTTAGGTCAGATGAAAATGGTGAAATTGAAGATTAGGATCTTCAAATAGATATAAAAAATGGTTCATTGAAAGGATAACTGAACATAGGTAAGTTTTTGTAATAATTATGTCATGACTTTGAATAAGAAATAAACAGAACACACGGTATTAGTAAAGTCATCCCAGAAAAACCAAACAGTAGTAGTTGCTGATGGAATATGATGTTTTCACTATGACCATAAAATAAACCATCTAAGTATGTGGCAAATACCTCTAGTATCTCTGAAATCCAAGAAAGCATTTGTGCTAAATACCAAAGCAAATACTGATTTGTTTCTTCAACACCCATTATTTCTGCATATGTCATTCACAGTCAAATGTCCAGGCAAGGTTTTTTTCTCCTGCCATTCTGATGTATTTGGAGGATTTTGTGTGAAGCCAAAGGAATAAGTGATGGTTCTGAACATTTTAACTAACCGTGTGATTCGTATGAAATGACAGTTGACCTAAAAAGTATTGCCAAGGTTTACCAAACATAACCTGCTTACAGAATGTTGCTCTACATGTAAAGGAAAAAAATTTGTCACTGTTGAAGATACTCAGATAATGTGCTATACCTAGAACCCCCAAACTCTAAAATATTAGTTGAAAATTTATTTTGGACAATGACAGAAGCCAAAAGTGGCTTTGAAGGTAAATATTTCAACTGATAAAAATAGTATAATTTAGAAGTGTATGATTTGGCATGTTCTGTAAAATGTGCACCTTATTATTAAACTTTATGTAGAATTAACTTATATATGTGACTATAAGCAATGGTGTTAATGTTCAAAGCACTTTCTTATTGAAGACATATGGAATAATTGTGATACATTTTCCTCTTCAGAGTCTTATGTTTGGCCATTTTCCTTTATGAGTTGGTGGCACAAACCTATTTGTCATCTGGGATAATAATACAACTCTCATTAGTGGTGGAAAGTAGCATGTCACTGAGAAGAGTTCTGCTATGATTACAGCACATTGAGAATTTGTTTTGGATAGAATTTAAAAGGAGCCTTTGAAAGCAATTTAAAACTAATATTCTAATTTGCCAGGATTTCCCGGAGCCTGTTAAATTTGAGGAATTTAGTTTAGCGACTTATTTGAGGAGGCTCACCTCGGTGCACAGCACTGCCTGTTTCTTACCTGTTCTGTGGCCTCGTGTGCAAGAATTCTGGCTTCTTTGGCAACTTTCTCAGCTTCGTCAATATAGTCCTTAATGTTGCTGTAAGCGTGGAAGGCTGCAGTGGCGTTGAAGGAGAGGTTTTTAGCCTCATCAAGGATTCTGTAGGGATTACCCACAAAGAGGATGTCAGAGTCATTGCTACTCAAATGAAGAATATTTGAAGAACTTACTTATAACAAATAAGCTTCCAAATGATCATGGCCAATATAATAATGATAATCCCAAATCATAGTGAGGTATCTACTAATTGTATTGTAGCTTTCAGTTTAAACTCATATTCCTAAATAACCAAGCTAGAACTGTGATAATAAAATGAATTATATATGAATTTTTTTCCAGGATCTTCAAACATTAATATTTTCCTTTGTATCAAGAATATTAAGTTTTGAAACAGAACCTTTCACATGGAGTATATTAAATCCAGATTTATTTATGAAAATTATTCCTGGGGTTAATACACCTATTTTATTAAAACAATCCCCAAATTGTAGGGGAAGCAAACCAGTTATATTGAGAAGGCTGTTTACTAGTCAAACACACCTCACTAGTGGCCCATCCCCCATGGACCCAGATAAGAATACCAGTTATAATAAGCTATTATTTCACAGGGCAGTACTGAAATAGTAGTGCCTTCATGGAGTTTAAAAGGGAAAGAAAAAAGACTTAAAGGCTATGTATGGAATCACCAGTTTTCATTCCAATCTGAAAGAAGGCAATGCCAAAAAAATGTTCAAAATACTGCACAAATGCACTCATCTCACACACTAGCAAAGTAATGCTCAAATTCTCCAAGCCAGGCCTCAACAGTATGTGAACTGTGAACTTTCAGATGTTCAAGCTGGATTTAGAAAAGGCAGAGGAACCAGAGATCAAATTACCAACATCCGTTGGATCATTGAAAAAGCAAGAGAATTCCAGAAAAACATCTACTTCTGCTTTATTGACTATGCGGACCACAACAAACTGTGGAAAATTCTTGAAAGAGATGGGAAACCAGACCACCTGACCTGCCTCCTGAGAAATTTGTATGCAGCTCAAGAAGCAACAGTTAGAACTGGACATGGAACAACAGACTGGTTCCAAATTGGAAGGGAGTATGCCAAGGCTGTATATTGTTACCCTGCTTATTTAACTTATATGCAGGGTACATCATGAGAAATGCTGGGCTGGATGAAGCACAAGCTGGAATCAAGATTGCCGGGAGAAATATCAATAACCTCAGATATGCAGATGATACCACACTTATGGCAGAAAGCGAGAACTAAAGAGCCTCTGGATGAAAGAGAAAGAGGAGAGTAAAAAAGTTGGCTTAAAACTCAACATTCAGAAAACTAAGGTCATGGCATTTGGTCCCATCACTTCATGGCAAATAGATGGGGAAACAGTGGAAACAGTGAGAGAATTTATTTTGGGGGGCTTCAAAATCAATGCAGATGGTGACTGCAGTCATGAAATGAAAAAATGCTTGCTCCTTGGAAGAAAAGCTATGATCAACCTAGACAGCGTTTCTCATGATGTACACTGCATATAAGTTAAATAAGCAGGGTGACAATATACAGCCTTGTCACATTCCTTTTCCTATTTGGAACCAGTCTGTTGTTCCATGTCCAGTTCTAACTGTTGCTTCCTGACCTGCATACAGATTTCTCAAGAGGCAGGTTAGGTGGTCTGGTATTTCCATCTCTTTCAGAATTTTCCACAGTTTATTGTGATCCACACAGTCAAAAAGAGGAGAGTGAAAAAGTTGGCTTAAAGCTCAACATTCAGAAAATGAAGATCATGGCATCCGGTCCCATCACTTCATGGGAAATAGATGGGGAAACAGTGGAAACAGTGTCAGACTTTATTTTTTTGGGCTCCAAAATCACTGCAGATGGTGACCGCAGCCATGAAATTAGAAGACGCTTACTCCTTGGAAGAAAAGTTATGACCAACCTAGATAGTATATTGAAAAGCAGAGACATTACTTTGCTGACTAAGGTCCGTCTAGTCAAGGCTATGGTTTTTCCTGTGGTCATGTAAGGATGTGAGAGCTGGACTGTGAAGAAGGCTGAGCACCGAAGAATTGATGCTTTTGAACTGTGGTGTTGGAGAAGACTCTTGAGAGTCCCTTGGACTGCAAGGAGATCCAACCAGTCCATTCTGAAGGAGATCGACCCTGAGATTTCTTTGGAAGGAATGATGCTAAAGCTGAAACTCCAGTACTTTGGCCACCTCATGCGAAGAGTTGACTCATTGGAAAAGACTCTGATGCTGGGAGGGATTGGGGGCAGGAGGAGAAGGGGACGACCGAGGATGAGATGGCTGGATGGCATCATGGACTCGATGGATGTGAGTCTGAGTGAACTCCGGGAGATGGTGATGAACAGGGAGGCCTGGCGTGCTGCGATTCATGGGGTCGCAAAGAGTCAGACACGACTGAGCGACTGAACTGAAAGTCTAGGAAAAACATAACCTCAATTCTAAGCTCAATGAGACCATCTTTCAAAAATAGAAGTGCATGTTCTCAGAAAAATAAGAACAGGACTTGCTACCAGCAGACTCGCACTATAAGAAGATTTACAGGAATATACCAGACAGAAAGTGTGTTCTACACAAAGAAATAAAATAGCTGGAGATTGAAAACATGAAGGGAAATTATTATGCTTTTAATATCTATTTTTATTTATTTATTTGACTGCTCTGGGTCTTAGTTGCAGCATTCAGGATCTAGTTCCCTGACCAGGGATTGAACCTGTAGCCCCTGCATTGGGAGCTCAGAGTCTTAGCCCTTAGATTACCAAGGAAGTCCCCACAATTATCACTTTCTTAATTTTAATTGCTTTAGAGGACAACTAATTACCTAGAGTAACAGTACTCCCAACATACTGTGCATTTATGACATCTGTAAAGATAAAATGTGTAATAAGAATAGTACTAATTATGGGCAAGAAGAGTTATGAAACAATTGTTGTATTGTCTCCAAGTACATGTGAGGTGGTATAATATTATTGGCGGGTAGACACAGATGAATTAAAGATATATATTCTAAGCCCTCTAGGGCAACCTTATGAAAAAATTAAAGGGAAGTAGATACCAGGAGTCAATAGCTGAGAAAAAAATGGCATCAAAAATAAACAGAAAAATCCAAATGGAGTAAGAAAAGGAAAATATAAGAAGCAAAAAAAAATAAAAGTAGATCATAATCTGGTTGGGTGTGTGATCGAACACGGACATCCTGGCCACCTCCCTCACTCTTCTCCCACTCCCTCCATCCCCTCCTCTGCCCCCTCCCCGCCCAGGGACCCTCCCACGCAGACAGTACCTGAAGTCCAGGAAGGCGCAATACAGGAAGATTCGGTTGCTCTCATTGGTGGCCTCAATGTACTGCCTTTGAGTCTGAAATGAGAAAGGATGGGCACACCTCATGATACAGCCAAGAAGACAAGTCACAAACACTGATGTGAGAGCCAAACGCTCGCGACCCCCAAGACCCCAGGTTGTGGACAAACAAAGCCCTTGACCTTCCGCTGCAACCCTTGTGGACAGAGAAGGTGGGTCACCCAGCCCCATCTCTCACATGGCGCTCCTTTGCCCACACGTATCAGAACTCCTTTGCACTCAGGTCCTTTGCACTTGCTGGGTCCTTCTGCTAGAAAGCTCCTCCCCTAAGACAACCCTCCCTGCCTTCAGGTCTCTCCTCAGGAGACCCGCCTACCCATTCAAATCAGTTTCAACCTATCCCTCCCTCTTACTACAGTTTTCATAGTACTGATCACACACCATTTACTTCCTTGTTTGCTGGCTTCCTCTCTAGAACGGGCACACAGAGAACCTGTAGCTGTCTCATTTCCTCGTATCCCCTGTGTCTACCCTAGTGTCTGGCACACAACAGGTGCTTGCTAAATACTTATTGAACCAATGAATAAGTGAACAGGTCCATCAACAACCCTGTTACTAGGATTCTCACTCCCCTAAGAGAGGAAGTCTGGTCCCCAGGCTACTCCTGGATGCCACCTCGGGGTATCTGGTATCAGCTGCTCTGCCCTCAGCAACACACAGAGGCTTCTCCAAGAATCTTGCCAGGGAGCTCAGGAAGCCAGCGGCTCCATAGGAAACCAGAATAAACGGTATCTAATCAATTCCCAGTTGATAAATCAAGAACCAGAGATCAAATAGCCATCTGTTGGATCAGAAAAAAAACAAGAGAATCCCAGAAGAACATCTACTTCTGCTTCATTGACTATGCTAAAGGCTTTGACTGTGTGGATTACAACAAACTGTGGAAAATTCTTCAAGAGATGGGAATACCAGACCACCTTACCTGCCTCCTGAGAAACCTGTATGCAGGTCAAGAAGCAACAGTCAGAACCAGACATGAAACAACAGACTGGTTCAAAATTTTGAAAACAGTACATCATGGCTGTATATTGTCATGCTGTTTATTTAACTTATATGCAGAATACATCATGAGAAATACTGAGCTGGATGAAGCACAAGCTGGAATCAAGGTTGCTGGGAGAAATATCAACAACCTCAGATATGCAGATGACACCACTCTTATGGCAGAAAGTGAAGAGGAACTAAAGAACCTTTTGATGAAAGTGAAAGAGGAGAGTGAAAAAGCTGATTTAAAACTCAACATTCAAAAAACGAAGATCATGACATCTGGTCCCATCACTTCATGGCAAATAGATGGGGAAACAATGGAAACAGTGAAAGGCTTTATTTTCTTGGGCTCCAAAATCACTGTAGATGGTAACTGCAGCAAGGAAATTAAAAGACACTTGCTTCTTGGAAGAAAAGCTATGATAAACCTAGACAACGTATTAAAAAGCAGAGACATTACTTTGCTAACAAAAGTCCATATAGTCAAAGCTATGGTTATTCCAGTAGTCATGTATGGATGTGACAGCTGGACCATAAAGAAGGCTGAGCACCGAAGAATTGATGTTTTTGAACCGTGATGTTGGAGAAGACTCTTGAGAGCCCCTTGGACTGCAAGGAGATCAAACCAGTCAATTCTAAAGGAAATCAATCCTGAATATTCACTGGAAGGATTGATGCTGAAGCTCTAAAGCTTTGGCCACCTCCTGCGAAGAGCTGACTCATTACAGAAGACCCTGATACTGGGAAAGATTGACAGCAAGAGGAGAAGGGGACAAAGAGAACAAGATGGTTGGATGAAATCACCGACTCAATAGACATGAGTTTGAGCAACCTCCAAGAGATGGTAAAGGACAGGGAAGCCTGGCATGCTGCAGTCCATGAGGCTGCAAAGAGTTGGACACAACTGGGTAACTGAATAACAACAACAAAATGGATATAACAAAAAAGAGACAGACTCACAGATACAGAGCACAAGTTTAGTGGTTACCAGCGGGTAAGGAAAGGGAGGAGGGGCGACTGGCTTAAAACGGAACATTCAAAGTACTAAGATCATGGCATCCGGTCCCATCACTTCATGGCAGATAGAAGGGGAAAAAGCGGAAGCAGTGACAGGTTTTATTTTCCAGGGCTCCAAAATCAGTGCGGACAATGATGGTGACTGCAGCCATGGAATTAAAAGGCTCTTACTCCTTGGAAGGAAAGCTATGACAAACCTAGACAATGTATTAAAAAGCAAAGACGTCACTTTGCCAACAAAGGTTCCTATAGTGAAAGTCATAGTTTTTCCAGTAGTCATGTACAGATGTGAGGGCTGGACTGTAAAGAAGGCTGAGCACCAAAGAATAAATGCCTTCAAACTGTGGTGCTGAAGAAGACTCTTGAGAGTCCCTTGGACAGCAAGGAGATCAAACCAGCCAGTCTTAAAGGAAATCAACTCTGAATATTCATTAGAAGGACTGATGCTGAAGCTGAGGCTCCAATACTTTGGCCCCTGTGGCAAAGAGCCAACTCATTGGAAAAGAGCCCGATGCTAGGAAAGATTGAAGGTAAAAGGAGAAGAGGGCGGCAGAGGATGAAATGGTTAGAGAGGATCACTTACTCAATGGACATGGATTTGAGCAAACTCTGAGAGATAGTGAAGGACAGGGAAGCCTGGCGTGCTGCAGTCCATGAGGTTGTAAAGAGCTGGACATGACTTAGTGACTGAACAACTTGACATGAATAACATAAGCTACAAGAAGAAAAATTTTTTTCAAAAACAAAAAATAAAATAATAAAAATAAAATAAGCTACAAGGATGGCTTTCCAGGTGGCACTAGTGGTAAAGAACCTGCCTGCTAATGCAGGAGACACAAGAGATGCAGGTTTGATCCCTGGGTTAGGAAGACCCCTGGAGTAGAAAATGGCAACCCGCTCCAGTATTCTTGCCCGGGAAATTCCATGGACAGAGAAGCCGGGTGGGCTACAGTCCATGAGGTCACAAAGAGTCAGACGTGACTGAGCGACTAGCACATAAACACAATCCACAAGGATAAACTGTACAACACAGGGAATATAGCCAACATTTTATAATAACTGTAAACGGAGTATAACCTTTAAAAAAAAAAAAAAAGTGTGGTCCCCACAGAAGCCTCAGCATCTCAGGGCCCCACCACAGAACCTGAAACTCTGGGGGTGGGAACAGCCTCTGGGTTTTCACAAGTCCTTCAGGTTCTCACACGAACTTGAGAACCACTAAAAGCTAGCAAGAGGCTGCCCCTTCTGTCTCCTCCTCCTGTCTCAGTCTGCTGTGGCCTTTGTGCTCACAGACAGCCCTGTAGCTCCAGCCATTCAGAACCACAGAAGGTCATTAGCAGGGAAACGGCAACACGTGAAACCCATAAAGTCAAAAATACAAATAAGAACCTGGTGTTGAGCCCCACCCAGTATCAGCAAGGCTTCCTTGGCCCTGAGTAACACCAGACCTCTTCAGGACACCACTGTGTGCCCCTCCCCACTTCCCTCTCCCCACTGGCAATCACTAGTTTGTTGATGTCTGTGAGTCTGCTTCTCTTTTGTTATATTCACTAGTTTGTTGTATTATTTTAGGTTCACCTACGAGTGATATCACACAGTATTTGTCTTCCTTTGTCTGACTTATTTCACCTAGTATCATGCCCTCCATCCATGTTGCTGCAGATGGCAAAATTTCATTCTTTTTTATGGCTGAGTAAGTATTCCAAAGATCTTCAAGACCCAGATAATCACAATGGTGTGATCACTCACCTACAGCCAGACATCCTGGGAATGTGAAGTCAAGTGGGCCTTAGGAAATATCACTATGAACAAAGCTAGTGGAGGTGATGGAATTCCAGTTGAGCTATTTCAAATCCTAAAAGACGATGCTGTGAAAGTGCTGCACTCAATATATTGTCAGCAAATTTGGGAAACTCAGCAGTAGCCACAGGACTGAAAAAGGTCAGTTTTCATTCCAATCCCTAAGAAAGGCAATGCCAAAGAATGCTCAAACTACCACACAACTGTGCTCATTGCACACGCTAGTAAAGTAATGCTCAAAATTCTCCAAGCCAGGCTTCAGCAATACATGAACTGTGAACTTCTAGATGTTCAAGCTGGATTTAGAACAGGCAGAGGAACCAGAGATCAAATTGTCAACATTCACTGGATCATCAAAAAAGCAAGAGAGTTTCAGAAAAACATCTATTTCTGCTTTATTGACTACGCCAAAGCCTTTGACTGTGTGGATCACAATAAACTGTGGAAAAGTCTGAAAGAGATAAGAATACCAGACCGCCTGACCTGCCTCTTGAGAAACCTGCATGCAGATCAGGAAGCACCAGTTAGAACTGGACATGGAACAACAGACTGGTTCCAAATAGGAAAAGGAGCACGTCAAGGCTATATATTGTCACCCTGCTTATTTAACTTCTATGCAGAGTACATCATGAGAAACGCTGGGCTGGATGAAGCACCAGCTGGAATCAAGATTGCCGGGAGAAATATCAATAACCTCAGATATGCAGATGACACCACACTGATGGCAGAGAGTGAAGAAGAACTAAAAAGCCTCTTGATGAAAGTGAAAGAAGAGAGTGAAAAAATTGGCTTAGAGTTCAAATTCAGAAAACTAAGATCATGGCATCTGGTCCCATCACTTCATGGCAAATAGATGGGGAAACAGTGGAAACAGTGGCTGACTTTATTTTGGGGGGTCTCCAAAATCACTCCAGATGGTGATTGCAGCCACGAAATTCAAGACGCTTACTCCCTGGAAGGAAAGTTATGACCAACCTAGACAGCATATTAAAAAGCAGAGACATTACTTTGTCAACAAAGGTCCATCTAGTCAAGGCTATAGTTTTTCCAGTAGTCATGTATGGATGTGAGAGTTGGACT
>SJYX01024313.1:163656-178785 GCA_006410675.1 Oreotragus oreotragus | reverse complement strand
TTATATATAATTATATTCTTTAAAATGAAATATATGTGTGTCTGTATGTATATTTATACATGCATGCACATAGAATATATAAAAAATAAATATGGACATATTTATAATCTTGTCACAGGGAGGTACTTTCTAATTAATAGGAAAGGCCTTAATAGTTATACAAAAATATTATTTAATGATATACACATTTATAATTTCTTTATGAATGAAAATCCAGAAAAGCTTAGATAAAATACAACATGTAATAGCCAAAGGGTTATTGTACATAAAAAGTGAGTGCAAAATTATTTTAAAACTACAAATCATTCTAAAGAAAATTAAGAGCTATTTCTGAAAAAAAGCAAGTCATAGGAGAATAAATGAAAATAGCCAGTAAACTGACCTAAAATATTTAACTCACTTGGAATTAGAAAAATATAAATAAATGCATTTGTGACATGTTTCATAATCATCTGTTCATTTTTTGTTCTTTAAAGAGCAATCAAGACTTGTGGGCTTATTGTGGAAAAACAGGCATGACATCCTGTGTATAAACATTAAAAATGTACTTTGATCCAGGAATTTCAAAAATTTATGTTCCTCCTATTGACAATATGCCAGTACTTCATGATGTCATCTATATGCAGAATCTCAAAAGCAAAACAATTAAATTTAAAAAATGAAAACAGATTTACAGATACAAAGAACAAGTGGGTGGTTACCAGAAAGGATAAAGAGGTACAAACCTTGAGTTAGTTGTGCAATAAATAAATCACAGGGATGTAATGCATAGCACAGGGAATATAGTCAATACTACTGTAATAACTTTGTATGGACACATCATAGTGATAATTTCATAACATATGCAAATGTCAAGTCTTTATATAGTCCACCTGAAACTAACATAATATTGTACATCCACTATATTTCAATAAAAATGAGCATCTAATAAATATCTTTGAAATGGAAAAAGAACAGGTGGAAAACTGAAATCTCTAGGATAAATGTTTTTATTATTTTCCAACATTTATTGATTAATATCTACTATGGTTACAAGCCTGTTATAAGTTTGAGGAGAGACAAAGTAATAGATATAAACCCTTTCTAAGACTTCATAATTTACTTGAAATCCAGCTGAGCTGAGCATCCAAGAGAGTGGTATCTCTCGGAGTCAGAGTACAGTGAAATATGTTAAGCAAGTCAGTACACAGTGCTGCCAACACCTTGGTTGGAGCTCTAGAATTGGGGATAACATACATGGATCTTTGTTCCTAATGAAAACACCGAATCAGGCTATTGAGAAATAGGAATTGTGGATACAGATCTGCCACTGACTGCAGGCATGAGCTAAAACTCATTTTCCCTTTCCTCAATTTTCCCAGTCATGGCCNGAGGGGACAACTGAGGATGAGATGGCTGCATGGCATCACGGACTCGATGGACGTGAGTCTGAGTGAACTCCGGGAGATGGTGATGAACAGGGAGGCCTGGCGTGCTGCTATTCATGGGGTCGCAAAGAGTCGGATACGACTGAGTGACTGAACTGAACTGATGTATGGATGTGAGAGTTGGACTGTGAAGAAAGCTGAGTGCCAAAGAATTGATGCTTTTGAACTGTGGTGATGGAGAAGACTCTTGAGAGTCCCTTGGACTGCAAGGAGATTCAACTAGTCCATTCTAAAGGAGATCAGTCTTGGGTGTTCTTTGGAAGGAATGATGCTAAAGCTGAAACTCCAGTACTTTGGTCACCTCATGAGAAGAGTTGACTCATTGGAAAAGACTCTGATGCTGGGAGGGATTGGGGGCAGGAGGAGAAGTGGACGACAGAGGATGGCTGTATGGCATCATCGACTCAATGGACATGAGTTTGAGTGAACTCCGGGAGTTGGTGATGGACAGGGAGGCCTGGCATGCTGCAAATCATGGGGTTGCAAAGAGTCTGACATGACTGAGTGACTGAACTGAACTGAACTGAACTGAACTGAAGTGATCTGAACTGATTAAAGAGCTGTGTTACTGAAATGCCCAATTTAAAGGCATTCCATTTCGCTAGTCTTAGAAAGCAAGGAAAGTTTCTCTATTAAAGATTTAAAAAATTCAATAAACTTCCTTATGCTTAATTTCTGAACCAAGAAACCTGAAACAGATTTCCAGATTATCCAGTAGGTGTTATACAGGAAACTGTCGAATTCCTAGGACCAATCATGCAGCAAATTTGCAAAAATAGTATAGGTCTTCTGAAGGATACTTATTCTTAGGGTATGTTCAAAACCTTGATAATTATTCTAAGTGAATTTGGAGAGTTTCAGATTTGATTTGACCTTCAGTCCAAAGAATGCAATCGAACCTCTGGTGCTCATCTAAGACCAACGTTTTCAGCACACTAGTCATTGCAGGCATCTTTTAGGTGTCTTTTAGTTAACTTATTAATTAAAAGATGCTTGCTCCTTGGAAGAAAAGTGATAACCAACCTAGACATCATGTTAAAAAGCAGAGACATCACTTTGCCAACAAAGATCCCTCTAGTCAAAGCTATGGTTTTTCAGTAGAGTGAAAGTTGGACTATGTGAGAGTTGGACTATAAAGAAAACTGGGCACTGAAGAATTGATGTTTCTGAACTCTGGTGTTGGAGAAAACTCTTGAGAGTTGCTTGGGCAACAAGGAGATCCAACCAGTCCATCTTAAAGGAAATCAGTCCTGAATATTCATTGGAAGGACTGATGCTGAAGCTGAAACTCCAATACTTTGGCCACTTGATGAGAAGAACTGACTCATTGGAAAAGACCCTGATGCTGCGAGAGATTGAAGGCAGGAGGAAAAGGGGAAGACAGAGGATGAGATGGTTGGATGGCATCACTGACTCAATGGACATGAGTTTGAGTAAGCTCCAGGAGTTGGAGATGGACAGGGATGCCTGATGTGCTGCAGCTGATGGAGTCTGAAAGAGCTGGACATGAATGAGTGACTAAACTGACTGAATGAGTCATTGCAAAGGCTACCTTTGCTGCTACAGAAATCACAAAAACTGATTAAAGGAGAAATTAGCATGAGAATAGCAAAAGCACATCTTCTCCATCTACTGTGGGTTCCTTTGGTGGACCTCTTTTTTATCTGGGAAGAGTCATTGTCTGGAAGTTATGGTACCTGATTTCTTTTCCTTATGCTCTCTGTGTGTGTGTGCACTCTGCCACTCAGTCATGTCTGACTCTTTGTGACCCCATGGACCATAGTCCTCCGGGCTCCTTTGTCTATGGGATTCTCCAGGCAAGGATACTAGGATGGGTTGCCATGCCCTCCTCCAGGGGATCTTCCCAACCTAGGGCTCGAACCCATGTCTCCTGCATCTCCTGCCTAGCAGACAGATTCTTTACCACTGAGCCACTGGAGAAGCCTCTTTCTTAAGTTACTGATTTGTTAAGAAACATTTTGGTCAATTTACTAATTAGGCTTCTCATCCTTTTCATTGTTGTTGTTCATTCATTAAGTTATGTCCAACTCTTTGTGACCCCATGGACTGCAGCAGGTCATGCTCCCCCGACCTCCAGTATATCCTGGAGTTTGCTCAAAGTCCTGTCCATTCAGTCAGTGATGCTGTCTAACCATATTAACCTCAGCCAACCCTTTCTCTTTTTGCCTTCACTCTTTCCCAGCATTAGGGTCTTTTCCAATGAATTGGCTCTTTGCATCAGGTGGCCAAAGTATGGGATCTTCAGTATCAACATCAGTCTTTCCAGCGAATATTCAGGGTTGATTTCCTTCAGGATTGACTAGTTTGATCTCCTTTCAATACAAGAGACTCTCAAGAGTCTTCTCCAGTGCCACAATTCAAAATCAGTTCTTTGACATTCAACCTTCTTTATGGTCCAACTCACATCTATACAAGACTAATAGAATGACTATATAGCTTTGACTATGTTTTGATTGTTGAGTAATAAAAGCTAACATTTGGCACTGTTTTGAACTATTTATATATGTTAACTCATATTATCCTTACCACTTTCTACAAGGTAGGTAAAATTATTATTTCCTGCTTATAAATGTGGAAACTGAGACATAAGGAGATGAAATAATTTGCCCATCTTGGTACAGTTAATAAATTGTAGTGATTGCAATTGAACCCAAGATGTTAGATACCGACGTCACATCCCTTGACTGACTTCTTTTTTTTTTTTGACTGACTTCTACACTGTAATTAAAGGTGTGATTAAATTATTTAAATCTCACCAGTGAAAATGTGATTTTGCTCTGATTTCTTTCATTGATTATGACATAGCAAAGATAGAAATGTTTGTAAATGTAAAATACTAGAAAATTATTTGATATTATTGTTATGAAATCATTGAGGTATCTAATCCTGTTAGTATGGCTTTTAAAAAGTAATTTTTCTATTTCTGGAATACCTTGGTTGAACTTGTTAAATATTTTAAGTAATCATATTGCACATCATTTCAACTGGTATTCATAAGACAAAGCACAGCATTCATCTAANTAGTTAACTTATTAATTAAAAGATGCTTGCTCCTTGGAAGAAAAGTGATAACCAACCTAGACATCATGTTAAAAAGCAGAGACATCACTTTGCCAGCAAAGATCCCTCTAGTCAAAGCTTTGGTTTTTCAGTAGAGTGAAAGTTGGACTATGTGAGAGTTGGACTATAAAGAAAACTGGGCACTGAAGAATTGATGTTTCTGAACTCTGGTGTTGGAGAAAACTCTTGAGAGTTGCTTGGGCAACAAGGAGATCCAACCAGTCCATCTTAAAGGAAATCAGTCCTGAATATTCATTGGAAGGACTGATGCTGAAGCTGAAACTCCAATACTTTGGCCACTTGATGAGAAGAACTGACTCATTGGAAAAGACCCTGATGCTGCGAGAGATTGAAGGCAGGAGGAAAAGGGGAAGACAGAGGATGAGATGGTTGGATGGCATCACTGACTCAATGGACATGAGTTTGAGTAAGCTCCAGGAGTTGGAGATGGACAGGGATGCCTGATGTGCTGCAGCTGATGGAGTCTGAAAGAGCTGGACATGAATGAGTGACTAAACTGACTGAATGAGTCATTGCAAAGGCTACCTTTGCTGCTACAGAAATCACAAAAACTGATTAAAGGAGAAATTAGCATGAGAATAGCAAAAGCACATCTTCTCCATCTACTGTGGGTTCCTTTGGTGGACCTCTTTTTTATCTGGGAAGAGTCATTATCTGGAAGTTATGGTACCTGATTTCTTTTCCTTATGCTCTCTGTGTGTGTGTGCACTCTGCCACTCAGTCATGTCTGACTCTTTGTGACCCCATGGACCATAGTCCTCCGGGCTCCTTTGTCTATGGGATTCTCCAGGCAAGGATACTAGGATGGGTTGCCATGCCCTCCTCCAGGGGATCTTCCCAACCTAGGGCTCGAACCCATGTCTCCTGCATCTCCTGCCTAGCAGACAGATTCTTTACCACTGAGCCACTGGAGAAGCCTCTTTCTTAAGTTACTGATTTGTTAAGAAACATTTTGGTCAATTTACTAATTAGGCTTCTCATCCTTTTCATTGTTGTTGTTCATTCATTAAGTTATGTCCAACTCTTTGTGACCCCATGGACTGCAGCAGGTCATGCTCCCCCGACCTCCAGTATATCCTGGAGTTTGCTCAAAGTCCTGTCCATTCAGTCAGTGATGCTGTCTAACCATATTAACCTCAGCCAACCCTTTCTCTTTTTGCCTTCACTCTTTCCCAGCATTAGGGTCTTTTCCAATGAATTGGCTCTTTGCATCAGGTGGCCAAAGTATGGGATCTTCAGTATCAACATCAGTCTTTCCAGCGAATATTCAGGGTTGATTTCCTTCAGGATTGACTAGTTTGATCTCCTTTCAATACAAGAGACTCTCAAGAGTCTTCTCCAGTGCCACAATTCAAAATCAGTTCTTTGACATTCAACCTTCTTTATGGTCCAACTCACATCTATACAAGACTAATAGAATGACTATATAGCTTTGACTATGTTTTGATTGTTGAGCAATAAAAGCTAACATTTGGCACTGTTTTGAACTATTTATATATGTTAACTCATATTATCCTTACCACTTTCTACAAGGTAGGTAAAATTATTATTTCCTGCTTATAAATGTGGAAACTGAGACATAAGGAGATGAAATAATTTGCCCATCTTGGTACAGTTAATAAATTGTAGTGATTGCAATTGAACCCAAGATGTTAGATACCGACGTCACATCCCTTGACTGACTTCTTTTTTTTTTTTGACTGACTTCTACACTGTAATTAAAGGTGTGATTAAATTATTTAAATCTCACCAGTGAAAATGTGATTTTGCTCTGATTTCTTTCATTGATTATGACATAGCAAAGATAGAAATGTTTGTAAATGTAAAATACTAGAAAATTATTTGATATTATTGTTATGAAATCATTGAGGTATCTAATCCTGTTAGTATGGCTTTTAAAAAGTAATTTTTCTATTTCTGGAATACCTTGGTTGAACTTGTTAAATATTTTAAGTAATCATATTGCACATCATTTCAACTGGTATTCATAAGACAAAGCACAGCATCCATCTAATAATTTAATTAACAGTCTATCACATGTACTGAATAAAAGTACAATAGCAAAGTCTCTTTGTTCTTCAAAAGAAGAAACTTCTATAAGAACCCAAGAAAGTGAGACTCTCTGTGATATCAGAGTTGTAACATTGATTTCTGATGGTTGAGCACATAAGATCAAGGGCAAGATCTAAAGGCAAAGTAACCTAAAAAACAGCACAAAAAAAGATGTACTTTACTAGGTATCAGCATACTACAAAGTTACAGTATTAAAAATAAGATAATATTTAAAAAAATTGGTCATTGATCAGCAGACCCACATGTATATTCATAAATTTAGTTTCTCATGAATATAGCATGTCAAATCTGTGTGGAAAATATGGCACAAATGTGGCACAAATGATGTTGGGATCAACAAACTATCAGAAAAAAATGTGCAAAAACCCGCCTGCTAACATATGCTGAATATTAATAAATTTATATATAATTATATTCTTTAAAATGAAATATATGTGTGTCTGTATGTATATTTATACATGCATGCACATAGAATATATAAAAAATAAATATGGACATATTTATAATCTTGTCACAGGGAGGTACTTTCTAATTAATAGGAAAGGCCTTAATAGTTATACAAAATATATTATTTAATGATATACACATTTATAATTTCTTTATGAATGAAAATCCAGAAAAGCTTAGATAAAATACTTACAACACGTAATGGCCAAAGGGTTATTGTACATAAAAAGTGAGTGCAAAATTATTTTAAAACTACAAATCATTCTAAAGAAAATTAAGAGCTATTTATGAAAAAAAGCAAGTCATAGGAGAATAAATGAAAATAGCCAGTAAACTGACCTAAAATATTTAACTCACTTGGAATTAGAAAAATATAAATAAATGCATTTGTGACATGTTTCATAATCATCTGTTCATTTTTTGTTCTTTAAAGAGCAATCAAGACTTGTGGGCTTATTGTGGAAAAACAGGCATGACATCCTGTGTATAAACATTAAAAATGTACTTTGATCCAGGAATTTTAAAAATTTATGTTCCTCCTATTGACAATATGCCAGTACTTCATGATGTCATCTATATGCAGAATCTCAAAAGCAAAACAATTAAATTTAAAAAATGAAAACAGATTTACAGATACAAAGAACAAGTGGGTGGTTACCAGAAAGGATAAAGAGGTACAAACCTTGAGTTAGTTGTGCAATAAATAAATCACAGGGATGTAATGCATAGCACAGGGAATATAGTCAATACTACTGTAATAACTTTGTATGGACACATCATAGTGATAATTTCATAACATATGCAAATGTCAAGTCTTTATATAGTCCACCTGAAACTAACATAATATTGTACATCCACTATATTTCAATAAAAATGGGCATCTAATAAATATCTTTGAAATGGAAAAAAGAACAGGTGGAAAATTGAAATCTCTAGGATAAATGTTTTTATTATTTTCCAACATTTATTGATTAATATCTACTATGGTTACAAGCCTGTTATAAGTTTGAGGAGAGACAAAGTAATAGATATAAACCCTTTCTAAGACTTCATAATTTACTTGAAATCCAGCTGAGCTGAGCATCCAAGAGAGTGGTATCTCTCGGAGTCAGAGTACAGTGAAATATGTTAAGCAAGTCAGTACACAGTGCTGCCAACACCTTGGTTGGAGCTCTAGAATTGGGGATAACGTACATGGATCTTTGTTCCTAATGAAAACACCGAATCAGGCTATTGAGAAATAGAAATTCTGGATACAGATCTGCCACTGACTGCAGGCATGAGCTAAAACTCATTTTCCCTTTCCTCAATTTTCCCAGTCATGGCCAAGTTTCCTTTCCACTCCCAGTAGTGTTTTTCTTAATATGGAGATATTTCTTGGAAATGATCCTTGTCTGCTCAATTTCAGGATTTCATAGAAGTAGATTTTCTCAACCCTTTCTTATATTGCTAATCACTTCACTTGCCCACTGTTAAAGTGAAAAATCCCTCCTAGTTATAGCTGATATAAACAAATCGGTATGCTCTTCTTCCAACAGCGTTCTTTGTATGGGACTCCACTTTTCTGAACATCCAAAGAAAGGTTGCATTTCTACCATCTGATTTCTCCCATTCAGATCCAGATTTCACAATAGACTTTAAGCTATTGGTGTTTTTTTCCCCTTCCACCCATTTTTATGGTAAATTATGTGGAGATATCTTGTCAACTAGTTTGTTATAATTTTTTCACGCATTTTGGTTTTACTATTATTTGTTCTATTTTAAAAAACTGTGTTGCTGGTACCATCTTCCAGAACCCTTCTCCTCAAAGTTTTAAAGTAAATATTGAGTTATTTTGCCTTATTTATTATTGCATTCAATGTTGGCAGCTTGTCCCTTATCCTTGAATTTCTTTATATATGTCTCTCTTCTATTCTCAAATCCTTGAATTGGATACTGTTATCTGGTTCTTGAGCCTATAGAAGTACAGATTCTGGCTAGTCTTCTTGCCACTAATGGATACATTCTACTTGAATTCAACATTTTCCTCTGAGGTACACAACATTTAAACCCTTGGTGGCTATATGAAGTCCATTTTGGTACAAAATTTTTAAGGTAAACATTCCCTAGGTTCACCAGATTTTCAATTAAAAAAAAAAAAGGCAATAATCTTGGGTGTGTAGTTAACGTAGTTCTAAAGAATATGATGATTAAAAATATGTTTGGGGGCATTATAGAATATTGATAAAGGGTAGATTTATCCCTTGATTTTAGGTGAAAAACAAATTCTAGTCTTCATGTTTCTCCCCCAACTTTTAACATTTTGTGTTTAGTACTTGTGCTGTGCTGTACTTAGCTGCTCGGTCATGCCTGATTCTTTGTAATCCCATGGACTGTAGCTTGCCAGGCCCCACTGTCCATGGGGGCTAGGTGTTCTCACCCTCCACACAGCCAAAAATCTATATATAATTATAACCTGTCCTTTGTGTTCACTGTTCTTCTGTATCTTGGTTCCTTGTTATTGGTGTTTCTGCCTTCCAACTAAGCAGGATGGTATAGCCCTGTAGTATTTACTATTGAAAAAAGTTGACATGTAAGTGAACCTTGCAGTTCAAATTTGAGTTGTTCAAGGGTCAAGTGTATAAGCATTAGATAATATAAAATAAAATGCCTTTTTGAAAGAGAAAAACCTTGGTAGAAGAGCGAAAAGGCCAATAAATATCTCCATGCTCTACTGTAGCTTGGGCATTATCTCTTTGGTTTCCTGTCTGTTAATGTCAATAATGTGATGAGGATATTTAGACAATTGACAAACTTATAAGTATTAATTTTCATGAACCAAGTTTCTATTGAGATCATGGTTACATTGGAAAATGCTCAGTGGTATAAGTTTAGGTAAACCATCAGACACAAAAAAGTGGTCCGACACTGATGCAAATATAGTACCCACGATAAGAAATTAGCCAAAGATATGCCTCTATCTGGGCTTTCCTCTTGGCTCAGATGGCAAAGAATCCACCTGCAATGCAGGAGACCTGGGTTCAATCCCTGAATTGGGAAGATTCCCTGGAAACGAGATAGGCTACCCACTCCAGTATTCTTGGGCTTCCCTGGTGGCTCAGATGGTAAAGAATCTGCCTGCAATGTGGGAGACCTGGGTTCGATCCCTGGGTTGGGAAGATCCCCTGAAGGAGGGCACAGCAACCCACTCAAGTATTCTTGCCTAGAGAATGCCCATGGATGGGGGGCCTGGCAAGATAAAGTCCATAGAGTTGCAAAGAGTTGGACATGACTGAGTGATTAAGCACAGCACAGCACAGCACAGCATGACTCTATCAAACTTTTCAGAGAAAATAAGATGTTCATTCTACTGAACACATAATTAACATCTACAAAGGAAGATAACAATATTGGTTTATGTATTTATTACAGAGCTTCTAATTGCATTCCGACATCTCTCTGCACTGGGGGCACACATGACTCCTTTCATTTCAGTTCAGTTCAGCCACTCAGCCGTGTCCGACTCCTTTGGTCAGAGGTAAATCTTCCTTTTCAAGATCAGTCATCCTCGAATGCCCTCTCAATGCAGCAAATCTTACTTGGTGACAAACATAGTTCAATTTGCTTTTCATATCTAGCACAGCGTTTCTTACATTGACCGTACAATTTTGAACATCGTTCAGGATCCACCAAGGCTAGAGTAAAAGAAGAGTAATTGAAATTACGGATTTTTAAATTTAAGGATGTACTATTTGTGATTATAAAAAGTCCTATGTGTACACTGTAACAAATTTACAAAATGCCAAAAAATGAGAAGACAGTGAAATATTATATATCCCCATTATACATATAAAATTGAAATATTCTGAATTAATACATGATTAGATTGTATGACATATATTTCTCCTCAACAAGATTCAAAAGTTTTAGAGCTACATAATATTCCCTTGAAATTATATATAAGATAATTTGTCAGTTTTTCAGCTACATAATATTTAGAACTTTATGAGGTTATTTTTTTAATTTATTTTTAATTGAAAGATAGTTGTTTTACAATATTGTGCTGACTTCTACCATACAACGATGTCAGGTTATTATAAACAAATTCATATTACATATCTTAATCTTTGCATAATATATGTTTAGGATAATGGTGAAAGAGTTTGGTTCTAGGGTTTTTAGTTTATATATTGCCACCAACAGTGTCTGTAGGTTTTATATGCCCAAAAAGTGGCATCCTCTGCAATTTTAATTTATATGCCTTTGGTTGTTTTGTACAATTTTTCTTTCTTTTTCTTTATTTGACTGCTTATATACTTTGCTTATCATATTATTGGTATAATTTTTATTGTTAGTGAGAGAAGGGCTGGCTACACGTGAGTACCTCCTTGCACTCCTTGTCATCTACTGCTTCCTCAGTCTTTTTTCTTTCTACGTCTATTCCTCTTTTTTCATTTCTTGAACTATTGCAATGCAGTCTTCAATGTGATAAATACTTTGCTTACTCTGTTGTTTTTTTTAATCTTTTCAAAACCTTATGAAGTTAAATTACTGTCTATTTTATAGTTAAGAGAACTAAAGCTTTTACCACAGCTACAAAGGAGCTCCAGGTCCTTAACAAAAAATCTGGCCCATTTAATGGCAAGCTCACTATACAAACTATTATAGTATGCTACGTTCACTATCCTTATAGATTATTTTATGCTTGCACTTCCCCTAAAATACTGGCCATTCCTTCATGTTTTAATCAGTATCAATATTGATTTCATCATTTCACAACTAGTCTCTCCAGCATGGTATCACTCTGGAGCAAACACTCAGCTGACATCTTCACCAAGTATTCACTTAGACACTTTTTATTGCTTCTTTTTTTACTTTAAGGTTTTATCAATAGTCAAACCACACCATTGTGTAAGTGATATGTATTACTTGATGAACTCTTTCAAAGCCACTCACTTTGATATCTTGAATTGCCTTTGCTGTTTTTTAAATTTGTTTTTATTTATTTATTGATCTATGAAAGGCCAAACAGAGCATTCTGTCCATTTCAGCTGGCATGTCTTAATAAGAACAAACTTTTATATCAGATATTTTACCTTTTCTACAATTGCTATTGATTCTGCTGTATTTCTTCTGCTTTTTTGTTAAGGACATTGAAAAACCACTTAAATTCTCTAAGTGGCAATGTGCACAAGCTATTGAGTAGGGAGTTAGTAGTAAAATTCAGATTTTCTGTTTGAATTCAGTTCTATTTCTAAATACATGCTGCACCTTTTGAAATTCCAGCTAGTGCCAAATTAACACACTTTGGGACACATATTTGTATCTCCCTTGTTAGAGTCTGGATTACCTCAGTGGCAACACATATTAAAAAGAGCATGTAATCATCACTGGAGCTACATATTTTGATGATTCACCTTTAACTGGTTCATAAAACCACTGTTGTATTCCTTTACTAATGCATTAACTAATTCAAATAAGATTTTTGAGGTCCTATTTCTTTACCTGCCTTTTTATTCTCATTGTACCTCATTGCCCAGTGTATTTTGAGACTATATCCTGGATCATTTTATGGAGTTTGTTATTGGTACCCCAAGAGATATGTACCTATTCTTAGTCTATTCATATTCCCTGAGGATCAATTTATTATGAAGTCTTCACTGAAAGAAGATTAAATAAATTTAATAAATTATATTCTTAATAACTTGAATATCAGAACAAATCAACACTCCAAGAAGAAAAAGAATCTCACCTTAATTGGCTTATTTTATTTGCATTTTGATTTTCAAATTGAAATAAAGTATATTGGTATAGCACTATTCTAAAATAGGAAACTGAGTTTCAATATCACCAAGAGACTTTTTTTTCAAGAGATTTTTTAAATGGAAAAGATTGTATTAGGAACCTACACTTTCTAATTTATAATTGAATATTTCTATTTTTAGCCTGGAGCAATAACAACAAATATATGATACATACAATCACACCAGAAGCATCTATTACCTGGTAGAACGAAGGTCGCATAACACAGAAAATGAAAAAGATAATAAAAGATCTTCATTCTGTAGAAAGAAGCTACTGAAAGATTTGTTAACAATTAAAACACTTTCTAGAAAACCAAGAGACATTTACTATTTATAGTTTTCTAGTGGAAGAAAGGTTCTCTTTTTCCGGAAATTGTTTTAATTTTGTGTTCTTATCTCTGCTCCACTGACTAGAGTTGTGGGCAGAATTGAAAACATTTGATATTAATCAGTCTTTAGGGAAGAATCTGTATGTAGAAGATAGTTGTAACATGCCATTCTTATAACCGATGGTGATCAATTAAACACCAACACAAAGGATCAGGCATGGAGTGGGCTTGAGATAAATATTTACCACTTTAGATGTAAAACAAATGAGCACTACTGTCAGTTAAACTTCTGATTATTTTTCAAAATATATTCCAATTACTAACCTGGTATGCAAATTCATCAATATGTTCATATATCCAAAATCTTACCTGATATCCAGCCATCTCATTAGCCTCCCCAAATTACTCATTTACCAAAGTCTGGATATTACATCTCACCTTTTCACTGATTTTTGTTACTTTTTTTTTTTTTCAGGTGTGACTTGAATATTTATGAAACTCTGTTTCTTTCTAGAAAGGTTCAATTAGTTTCCACTTATTTTAAAGTTTTTGGCACAGTAAAATAACGAATATTGAAAAATAACTTGCAATGAATATAATTTCCTACCTTAATTTTCTTATTTTTGTGTGTTCTTGTTACTATAAACATAAGAATTTCTCCTTGTTTTGTCTCCAGTAAAAAAAGAAAAAAGAGAGAGAGAGAATTTAGATGACTTACACCTTCTGCTCAAATATTTGAAAGTTATATTATTTTTTTTGTAAATAATCTATAGGAATCTTTAAGCATTTAAATACTTTATCTTTTCCCCACCAACTTTAGTCACAACATTAATTTTTCTGTATTTAAAGTAGCTGTGTTGTCATATGGTTTTATTTTTTCTTGCATATATATCTGAGAATAGGATTGCAGAATCAAATGATTACTCCATGTTTAACCTTTTTAGGAAATGTTCAACTGTTTTTCAAAGTGTTTGCACAAACTTACTCATCAGTACTGTGTGGAAGTTCCAATCTCTTCATATCCTCTCCAATATTTGTTAATGTTTGTTGTTTTTTTTTGTCTCCAGTAAAAAAAGAAAAAAGAGAGAGAGAGAATTTAGATGACTTACACCTTCTGCTCAAATATTTGAAAGTTATATTATTTTTTTTGTAAATAATCTATAGGAATCTTTAAGCATTTAAATACTTTATCTTTTCCCCACCAACTTTAGTCACAACATTAATTTTTCTGTATTTAAAGTAGCTGTGTTGTCATATGGTTTTATTTTTTCTTGCATATATATCTGAGAATAGGATTGCAGAATCAAATGATTACTCCATGTTTAACCTTTTTAGGAAATGTTCAACTGTTTTTCAAAGTGTTTGCACAAACTTACTCATCAGTACTGTGTGGAAGTTCCAATCTCTTCATATCCTCTCCAATATTTGTTAATGTTTGTTGTTTTGGTTATATCCCATTTAGTGGGTGGGAAGTGATAACTCATCGTGGTATTGATTTGCATGCCCAAGATGGCTATTAAGATTAAACATATTTCCAAGTGCTTGTTGAGCATTTTTATATTGTCAATGGAGAAATGTCTATCCAACTCCTAGTCTATTTTATAATCGTGCTTTGTGTTTCTTTTTGTCTGTCAGGGGCAACAGGGGAGAGGAGCTACTCCATGTTCAAGGTCAGGAGGGGAGGCCTCGTCCAAGGTAAGGAGCAACGGCTGTACTTTCCTGGAGCAGCCGTGAAGAGATACTCCACGCCCAAGGTAAGAGAAACCCAAGTAAGATGGTAGGTGTTGCAAGAGGGCATCAGAAGGCAGACACACTGAAACCATACTCACAGAAAACTAGTCAATCTAATCACACTAGGACCACAGCCTTGTCTAACTTAATGAAACTAAGCCATGCCCGTGGGGCAACCCAAGATGGGCAGGTCATGGTGGAGAGGTCTGACAGAATGTGGTCCACTGGAGAAGGGAA
>SJYX01024313.1:135563-158557 GCA_006410675.1 Oreotragus oreotragus | reverse complement strand
TGTCAGACTTTATTTATTGGGGCTCCAAAATCACTGCAGATGGTGACTGCAGCCATGAAATTAAAAGACACTTACTCCTTGGAAGAAAAATTATGACCAACCTAGATAGCATATTCAAAAGCAGAGACATTACTTTGCCGACTAAGGTCTGTCTAGTCAAGGCTATGGTTTTTCCAGTGGTCATTTACGGATGTGAGAGTTGGACTGTGAAGAAGGCTGAGCGCCAAAGAATTGATGCTTTTGAACTGTGGTGTTGGAGAAGACTCTTGAGAGTCCCTTGGACTGCAACAAGATCCAACTAGTCCATCTTAAAGGAGATCAGCCCTGGGATTTCTTTGGAAGGAATGATGCTAAAGCTGAAATCCCAGTACTTTGGCCACCTCATGTGAAGAGTTGACTCATTGGAAAAGACTTTGATACTGGGAGGGATTCAGGGCAGGAGGAGAAGGGGACGACAGAGAATGAGATGGCTGGATGGCATCACTGACTTGATGGACGTGAATCTGAGTGAACTCCGGGAGTTGGTGATTGACATGGAGGCCTAGTGTGCTGCGATTCATGGGTCGCAAAGAGTCAGACACGACTGAGCGACTTCACTTTCATGCAGTGGAGAAGAAAATGGCAACCCACTCGTGTTATTGCCTGGAGAATCCCAGAGATGGCGGAGCCTGGTGGGCCGCCATCTATGGTGTTGCACAGAGTCGGACACGACTGAAATGACTTAGCAGCAGCCTAGCAGCATGGTGTTAGGAAGTGTTCTTATTTCATTCTTTTACATGTATCTGTCCAGTTTTCCCAGCATCATTTATTGAAGAGGTTGTCTTTAACCCTATTGTATATTCTTGCCTCTTTTGTCAAAAATAAGGTACCCGTAGGTGCATGGGTTATTTCTGGGCTTTCTATCTTTTTTCATTGGCCTATATTTCTGTTTTTGTGCCAGTAATATACTGTCTTGATGACTGTAGCTTTGTGGTACAATCTGAAGCCAGGAAGGTTGATTCCTCCAGCTCCATTCTTCTTTCTCAAGACTGTTTTGGCTATGTGGGATCTTTTGTGTTTCCTTATGAATTGTGAAATCTTTTGTTCTAGTTCTGTGAAAAATGCCATTGTTAATTTGAAAGGGATTGCATTGAATCTGTAGATTGTTTTTGGTAGCATATTCATTTTCACAATATTGGTTCTTCCTACCCAGGAGCATGGAATATCTCTCCATCTGTTTATGTCATCTTTGATTTCTTTCATCAGTGCCTTATAATTTTCTGTGTACAGTTCTTTTTTCTCCTTAGGTAAGTTTATTCCTAGATTTTAATTCTTTTTGCTGCAATGGTGAATGGGATTGATTCCCTAATTTCTCTTTCTGATTTTTCATTGTTAATATATTGGAATGCAAGTGATTTCTGTGTATTGTTTTGTATCCTGCAACTTTGCTAAATTCACTGATTAGCTCTAGTAATTTTCTGATACTATCTTTAGGGTTTTCTATGTACAGTATCATGTCATCTGCAGACAGTGAGAGATTTACTTCTTCTTTTCCAATCTGGATTCCTTTTATTTCTTTTTCTTCTCTAATTGCTGTAACTAGGACTTCCAGAACTATGTTGAATAAAAGTGGTAAAAGTAGATACACTTGTCTTGTTCCTGATATTAGGGGGAATGCTTTCAGTTTTTCACCATTGAGAATAATCTTTGCTGTAGGTTTATCATACATGGCCTTTACTATGTTAAGATAGGCTCCTTCTATGAACATTTTTTTGAAGAGTTTTAATCGTAAATGCATGTTGAATTTTGTCAAAGACTTTTTCCACATCTATTGGGATTATCATATGGTTTTATCTTTCAATTTGTTATTATGGGGTATCACATTGATTGATTTGCATGTACTGAAGAATCCTTGCATTCCTGGAATAAACCCAACTTGATCATGGTATATGGACTTTTTGATGTGTTGCTGAGTTCTGTTTGCTAAAATTTTGTTGAGGATTTTTACATCTGTGTTCATCAGTGGTATTTGCCTGTAGTTTTCTTTTTTGTGTGTTGTCTTTGTTTGGTTTTGGTATCAGGGTGATGGTGGCCTTGAAGAATGAGTTTGGAAGTGTTCCTTCCTCTGAATTTTTTGAAAAAGTTTTAGAAGAATAAGCATTAGATCTTCTCTAAATGTTTGATAGAATTCTCCTGTGAAGCCATCTGGTCTTGGGCTTTTGTTTTTTGGGAGATTTTTGATCAAAGCTTCAATTTCAGTGCTTGTAATTGGATTGTTCATAATTTCTATTTCTTCCTGGTTCAGTCTGGGAAGATTGAAGTTTTCTAAGAATCTGTCTATTTCTTCCAGGTTACCCATTTCATTGCCGTATCTTTGTTCATAATGGTCTCTTATAATCCTTTGAATTTCTGGATTGTCTGTTGTAACCTCTCCTTTTTCATATCTACGTTTGTTGATTTGATCCTTCTCTTTTGTTCTTGATGAATCTGGCTAAAGGTTTGTCATTTTGTTTATCTTCTCAACGAATCAGCTTTTAGTTTTATTAATCTTCACTATTGTTTCTTTCAGGAGAAAGCAATGGCACCCCACTCCAGTACTCTTGACTGGAAAATCTCATGAACAGAGGAGCTTGGTAGGCTGCAGTCCATGGGGTCGCTAAGGGTCGGACATGACTGAGCAACTTCACTTTCACTTTTCACTTTCATGCACTGGAGAAGGAAATGGCAACCCACTCCAGTCTTCTTGCCTGGAGAATCCCAGGGATGGCGGAACCTGGTGGGCTGCCGTCTATGCGATCACACAGAGTTGGACATGACTGAAGCGACTTAGCAGCAGCAGCAGCATTGTTTCTTTCACTTAGTTTTCATTTATTTCTACTTGGATCATTATGATTTCTTTCCTTCTACTAATTTTGTTTTTGTGTGTATGTGTGTGTGTTCATCTTTTTTCCAGTTGTTGTAGGTGTAAAGTTAAGTTGTCTATTCAATATTTTCTTGTTTCTCGAGGTAGGATTGTATTGCTATACACCTCCCTCTTAGGACTGCTTTTGCTGAATCCTATAGGTTTTGAGTTGTCATGTTTTCATTGTCTTTTGTTTCTAGAAATATTTTGATTTCCCTTTTGATTTATTCAGTAACCTGTTGGTTATTTAGAAACGTGGTGTTTAATCTCCATGTGTTTGTGTTTCTTAGTTTTTTTTTTCTTGTAATTGATATCTAGTCTTATAGCCTTGTGGTCAGAGAAGCTGCTTGATATAATTTCAATTTTCTTAAATTTGCTGAGGTTTGATTTATGACCCAAGATGTAGTCTATTCTGGAGAATGTTCCATGTGCACTTGAGAAGAAGTTGTATTCTTCTGCATTTGAATGGAATGTCATGAAGATATAAATGAGATCCAGCTCATCTAATATATCATTTAAAATGTGTTTCCTTATTAACTTTCTGTTTTGATGATCTTTCCATTGGTGTGAGTTGGGTGTTAAAATCTCCTACTATTATTTTGTTATTGTCAATTTCTCTTTTTATGTCTGTTAGTGTTTGTCTTATGTATTGAGGTGCTTCTATGTTGGGTGCATAGATATTTACAATTGTTAAGTCTTCCTCTTGGGTTGATTCCTTGATCATTATGTAGTGTCCTTCCTTATCTTTTGTAATCTTTTTTTTTTAATTTTAAGATCTATTTTGTCTGATATGAGAATTGCTACTCCAGCTTTCTTTTGCTTCTTATTTGCATGGAATATATTTTTCCATCCTCTCACTTTCAGTCTGTATGAATCTTGAGGTCTAAACTGGGTTTCTTATAGACAGCATATATATAGGTCTTATTTTTGTATCCATTCAGCCAGTCTGTGTCTTTTGGTTGGAGCATTTAATCCATTTACATTTAAAGTAATTATTGATATACATGTTCCTACTGCCATTTTCTTAATTGTTCGGGGTTGTTTATTAGATCATTTTGCTTCTCTTGTATTTTTTGACTATATAAGTCCATTTAACATTTGTGGTAAATCTGGTTTGGTGGTACTGAATTCTCTTAACTTTTGCTTGTCTGAGAAGCTCTGGATTTCTCCTTCGATTTTCAATGAGATCTTTACTGCATATGGTAATATTGGTTGTAGATTTATTCCTTTCTGTACTTTAAATATATCCTGCCATTCCCTTCTGGCCTGCAGAGTTTCTGCTGAAAGATCAGCTGTTAAGCATATGGGGTTTCTCTTATATGTTACTTGTTGCTTCTCCCTTGCTGCTTTTAATATTCTTTCTTTGTGTTTAGTCTTTATTAGTTTCATTAGTATGTGTCTTGGTGTGTTTTTCCTTGGGTTTATCTTGTATGGGACTCTTTGTGCCTCTTGGACTTGATTGATTATTTCCTTTTCCATGTTGGGGAAATTTTCAACTATAATCTCTTCAAAAATTTTCTCATACCCTTTCTCTTTCTCTTCTTCTGGGACACTTATTATTTGACCGTTGGTGCATTTGAAATTGTCCCAGAAGTCTCTGAGACTATCCTCAGTTCTTTTCATTCTTTTTACTTTATTCTGCTCTTTAGAAGTTATTTCCACCATTTTATCTTCCAGCTCACTAATTTGTTCTTCTGATTCAGATATTCTGCTGTTGATTCCTTCAAGAGAATTTTTAATTTCAGTAATTGTGTTGTTTATCTCTGCATATTTATCCTTTAATTTTTCTAGTTCTTTATTAATTGATTCTGCATTTTTTCCATTATGTTTTCAAGGTTTTTTTTTTTATCATCTTTACTATCATTATTTTGAATTCTTTTTCAGTAGTTTGCCTATTTCCTCTTCATTTATTTGGACCTTTGTGTTTCTCATTTTTCCTTCATTTGTGTCATATTTCTCTGCCTTTTCATAATTTTTTTTTAACTTACTGTGTTTGAGGTTTCCTTTTCCAAGGCTTCAAGGTTGAATTATTTCTTCTTTTTGGTTTTCTGCCCTCTAAGGTTTGTCCAGTGGTTTATGTAAGATTTTTATAGGGTGAGATTTATGCTGAGTTTTTTTTGTTGTTTGTTTTTCCTCTGATGGGCAAGGCTGAGTGAGGTGGTAATCCTGTCTGCTGATGATTGGGTTTGCATTTTTGGTTTGTTTGTTGTTTAGACCTGCACACAAGGTGCTATTGGTAGTTGGGTGATGCTGATCTGGTATTACAGTGGTTTCCTTTGTGTGAGTTGTCACTATTTGATACCTCCTAGGGTTGGTTGCTGAAGCTGAAACTCCTATACTTTGGCCACCTCATGTGAATAGTTGACCCATTGGAAAAAACCCTAATGCTGGGAGGGATTAGAGGCAGGAGGAGAAGGGGACAACAGAGGATGAGATGGCTAGATGGCATCATTGCCTTGATGGACATGAGACTGAGTGAACTCCAGGAGTTGGTGATGAACAGGGAGGCCTGACGTGCTGTGATTCATGGGATCGCAAAGAGTCAGACACGACTGAGCAACTGAACTGAACTGAGGGTTGGTTCTCTGGTAGTCTAGGGTCTTGGAGTCAGTGCTCCTACTCTAAAGGCTCAGGGCTTGATCTCTGGTCAGGAGTGAAGATTCCACAAATGGTTTGTTGTGGCATTAAGTGAGAGTAAAACAAATATCCAAAAATGTGAAACCAAGGATCAACCCCAGAAAATGGCTGTTACAAAATCAGGCAAATAATAACTAAAATAATGGAATATACACACACACATGTACATCCATTAGCAAAGTGAAAACATTACAGCAAAAATAAAGTCCAATAGATTGACCCAGTGAACAAAGGAAATAAAGAATTATATTTAACAGTTAAGAACAAAACTAACTAAAAGCACAAACTGGAAAACAAAACTAAAACAAGGTGCCAACTGTGGAATAAAGCAATGAAAATAAACTAACAAATATGTGAGAGGAAAGGAAGGACAGAAAAGAAAGAAAGAATAGATATGCAAAGTTAAATAGGAGTAGATGAAGAAGGTTTCTATATATTAAAGATTAACTGCAAGGGGAAAAGAACTGTAGGAAAAGCAAACAAAGTAATGAATGTACAAAAAATGATAGGTTTAAAAAATTAAAATTAAACAAAGAAAGAGAGAGAGAAAATACTCCTCAGAACTGCAAAAGCCCAATATAAAGGCAGAGGTTTATAACAACAATAAAAATCATGATTGAGAAAAAAAGAAAAAGAAAGAAGCTCAAAAGCTTAGTGAGAATTCATAGTGCCAATAAAATCTACAACTACAACAGAGGGGGGAAGAAAAAGAAAAAAAAATGAAAAAAAAAAAATCCAAAAGAATTATTTTGTCTGATATGAGAATTGCTACTCCAGCTTTCTTTTGCTTCTTATTTGCATGGAATATATTTTTCCATCCTCTCACTTTCAGTCTGTATGAATCTTGAGGTCTAAACTGGGTTTCTTATAGACAGCATATATATAGGTCTTATTTTTGTATCCATTCAGCCAGTCTGTGTCTTTTGGTTGGAGCATTTAATCCATTTACATTTAAAGTAATTATTGATATACATGTTCCTACTGCCATTTTCTTAATTGTTCGGGGTTGTTTATTAGATCATTTTGCTTCTCTTGTATTTTTTGACTATATAAGTCCATTTAACATTTGTGGTAAATCTGGTTTGGTGGTACTGAATTCTCTTAACTTTTGCTTGTCTGAGAAGCTCTGGATTTCTCCTTCGATTTTCAATGAGATCTTTACTGGATATGGTAATATTGGTTGTAGATTTATTCCTTTCTGTACTTTAAATATATCCTGCCATTCCCTTCTGGCCTGCAGAGTTTCTGCTGAAAGATCAGCTGTTAAGCATATGGGGTTTCTCTTATATGTTACTTGTTGCTTCTCCCTTGCTGCTTTTAATATTCTTTCTTTGTGTTTAGTCTTTATTAGTTTCATTAGTATGTGTCTTGGTGTGTTTTTCCTTGGGTTTATCTTGTATGGGACTCTTTGTGCCTCTTGGACTTGATTGATTATTTCCTTTTCCATGTTGGGGAAATTTTCAACTATAATCTCTTCAAAAATTTTCTCATACCCTTTCTCTTTCTCTTCTTCTGGGACACCTATTATTTGACCGTTGGTGCATTTGAAATTGTCCCAGAAGTCTCTGAGACTATCCTCAGTTCTTTTCATTCTTTTTACTTTATTCTGCTCTTTAGAAGTTATTTCCACCATTTTATCTTCCAGCTCACTAATTTGTTCTTCTGATTCAGATATTCTGCTGTTGATTCCTTCAAGAGAATTTTTAATTTCAGTAATTGTGTTGTTTATCTCTGCATGTTTATCCTTTAATTTTTCTAGTTCTTTATTAATTGATTCTGCATTTTTTCCATTATGTTTTCAAGGTTTTTTTTTTTATCATCTTTACTATCATTATTCTGAATTCTTTTTCAGTAGTTTGCCTATTTCCTCTTCATTTATTTGGACCTTTGTGTTTCTCATTTTTCCTTCATTTGTGTCATATTTCTCTGCCTTTTCATAATTTTTTTTTTAACTTACTGTGTTTGAGATTTCCTTTTCCCAGGCTTCAAGGTTGAATTATTTCTTCTTTTTGGTTTTCTGCCCTCTAAGGTTTGTCCAGTGGTTTATGTAAGATTTTTATAGGGTGAGATTTATGCTGAGTTTTTTTTTGTTGTTTGTTTTTCCTCTGATGGGCAAGGCTGAGTGAGGTGGTAAACCTGTCTGCTGATGATTTGGTTTGCATTTTTGGTTTGTTTGTTGTTTAGACCTGCACACAAGGTGCTACTGGTAGTTGGGTGATGCTGGTCTGGTATTACAGTGGTTTCCTTTGTGTGAGTTCTCACTATTTGATACCTCCTAGGGTTGGTTGCTGAAGCTGAAACTCCAATACTTTGGCCACCTCATGTGAATAGTTGACCCATTGGAAAAAACCCTAATGCTGGGAGGGATTAGAGGCAGGAGGAGAAGGGGACAACAGAGGATGAGATGGCTAGATGGCATCATTGCCTTGATGGACATGAGACTGAGTGAACTCCAGGAGTTGGTGATGAACAGGGAGGCCTGACGTGCTGTGATTCATGGGATCGCAAAGAGTCAGACACGACTGAGCAACTGAACTGAACTGAGGGTTGGTTCTCTGGTAGTCTAGGGTCTTGGAGTCAGTGCTCCTACTCTAAAGGCTCAGGGCTTGATCTCTGGTCAGGAGTGAAGATTCCACAAATGGTTTGTTGTGGCATTAAGTGAGAGTAAAACAAATATCCAAAAATGTGAAACCAAAGATCAACCCCAGAAAATGGCTGTTACAAAATCAGGCAAATAATAACTAAAATAATGGAATATACACACACACATGTACATCCATTAGCAAAGTGAAAACATTACAGCAAAAATAAAGTCCAATAGATTGACCCAGTGAACAAAGGAAATAAAGAATTATATTTAACAGTTAAGAACAAAACTAACTAAAAGCACAAACTGGAAAACAAAACTAAAACAAGGTGCCAACTGTGGAATAAAGCAATGAAAATAAACTAACAAATATGTGAGAGGAAAGGAAGGACAGAAAAGAAAGAAAGAATAGATATGCAAAGTTAAATAGGAGTAGATGAAGAAGGTTTCTATATATTAAAGATTAACTGCAAGGGGAAAAGAACTGTAGGAAAAGCAAACAAAGTAATGAATGTACAAAAAATGATAGGTTTAAAAAATTAAAATTAAACAAAGAGAGAGAGAGAGAAAATACTCCTCAGAACTGCAAAAGCCCAATATAAAGGCAGAGGTTTATAACAACAATAAAAATCATGATTGAGAAAAAAAGAAAAAGAAAGAAGCTCAAAAGCTTAGTGAGAATTCATAGTGCCAATAAAATCTACAACTACAACAGAGGGGGGAAGAAAAAGAAAAAAAAATGAAAAAAAAAAAATCCAAAAGAATACACAGAACAAGTCAAACCATAAGAATAATATAAGTTTTTCTTTTTATGAATAATTAAAAAAAACTTTTTAATAAATGTTTTTCTTGAGTCTCTGCTGTCAGAGTCCTTTCCCTCACTGGGAGTCATAGTCCACTTCACCTCCATAGAATGCCCCCTAACTCTGTGCTGATCTCTGGACCTGCTGTGAGCGCAGCTCAAATTCTGATCTGCTCCTCCTCCTCTGTGTTCCTGCCTCCAATGTCAATAGCTATCAGACCTAGTGTGTTTTCTTTTGTGGGAGCTCTCAATAACCTTTTATATATAACTCAGACACAGAGTCTGCCTAGTTGATCATGTGGATTTAATCTGAAGCTTGTACAGCTGGTGGGAGGGTTTTGGGTTTTCTTCCTTAATCACACACTCCTGGGTTTCTATTGTGGTTTTATTTCCACCTCTGGATATGGGTTGTCCACTGGGGTTTGCTCCTGAGGCTTCCCTGGTGGACTTAGGTTTGCCCCTGTGAGGGCCGGGTGTGGAGGTGGTGTATCTGCTTAAGTCACAAGGATTCTGGCAGCACCAGGTATTCAGGGGAGTTGGCAGCTAGGGCAGCAGGAAATACAGTGCTCTAGAAGGGTATGTTGAAGAGTAGAGACATTACTTTGCCAACAGAAGTCCGTCCAGTCAAGGCTATGATTTTTCCAGTGGTCATATATGGATGTGAGAGTTGGACTGTGAAGAAAGCTGAGCACTGAAGAATTGATGCTTTTGAACTGTGGTGTTGGAGAAGACTCTTGAGAGTCCCTTGGACTGCAAGGAGATCCAACCAGTCCATTCTAAAGGAGATCAACCCTGGGTGTTCTTTGGAAGGAATGATGCTAAAGCTGAAACTCCAGTACTTTGGCCACCTCATGCGAAGAGTTGACTCATTGGAAAAGACTCTGATGCTGGGAGGCATTGGGGGCAGGAGGAGAAGGGGANGATCCAACCAGTCCATTCTAAAGGAGATCAGTCCTGGGTGTTCTTTGGAAGGAATGATGCTAAAGCTGAAACTCCAGTACTTTGGCCACCTCATGCGAAGAGTTGACTCATTGGAAAAGACTCTGATGCTGGGAGGCATTGGGGGCAGGAGGAGAAGGGGACGACAGAGGATGGGATGGCTGGATGGCATCACTGACTCGATGGACTTGAGTCTGAGTGAACTCCAGGAGTTGGTGATGGACAGGGAGGCCTGGTGTGCTGCAATTCATGGGACCACAAAGAGTCGGACACGACTGAGAGACTGAACTGAACTGTTGGAGAAGACTCTTGAGAGTCCCTTGGACTGCAAGGAGATCCAACCAGTCCATTCTAAAGGAGATCAGTCCTGGGTGTTCTTTGGAAGGAATGATGCTAAAGCTGAAACTCCAGTACTTTGGCCACCTCATGCGAAGAGTTGACTCATTGGAAAAGACTCTGATGCTGGGAAGGATTGAGGGCAGGAGGAGAAGGGGATGACAGAAGATGAGATGGCTGGATGGCATCACCGACTCGATGGATGTGAGTCTGAGTGAACTCCAGGAGTTGGTGATGGACAGGGAGGCCTGGCATGCTGCAATTCATGGGACCACAAAGAGTCGGACACGACTGAGAGACTGAACTGAACTGAGAAGGGTATGGCAACCATTATTGACCAATACACTCCAGGACTCTTGCCTGGAGAAGCCCATCCCTGACAGAGAAGCCTGGAAGCCCACAGTCCACAGGGTCGCAAAGAGTCAGATACTACTGAAGCGACCCTCTGTACATAGGCGCAAGACTTTTTTTGCCTGTTGCAGCTCTGTCCCAGTGAGAGTTGACTGTGAAGGTAGTGCAGCCCCTTGGCTTGCAGGGATCCTGGAAGTGCCAAGGGTTCAGGGACACGGACTGCCTCTGCAGAAGGAGTTAAGGCCCTATCAGAGTCTTTTTTCAAGCCTCTTGTAGCTGGTGACCAGAAGGCCTCTTTGACCAGTCTTTCTCCATAATTCCACCCGTTCAGGCACTTAGAGGGCTCCCTTGCCTGGGGTCCTACTCTGTTGATCAGCGTGTCAGGCACTAAAGGAGCACCCTGGGTGGTGTCCTACTTTGTACTTCAGAGCTTCAGGCATTTGATGGGCCAGCCTCTCTATTGTTCAGTGGCCAATGCTGGCATGTGGAAGGAGAGAGGCTATGGTGATGGCTCCACCACCTAACGTGACTCAGCAGTATCGCCTTGTTTCCATGGCTGCCCGGCTTTCCTCCACAAGCATTTCCCACCACAATCTCCTTCCCCCGCCCTTGATCCATCTCTCCACAGTCAACAGCAGCCCTCACCCTTGGATTGCTCCACAATCCCTAAACTCCAGCTCCCAGCCACTGCACCATCTAGGGGTATGTATGGATGTGGCAAGGACTGTTGGATTCTCATTCCATTTAGGCTGCCACAGACCAGCTGTTTCATGCTCAGCCTTAAATGTTTCTCTTTTGACTCAGACAATTGCCCCAATGTGGGGATTGGACCCTTGCTTCGGTTCCCCCACCCACTGAGGGCAGGTCCAGTTCTACTAACACTCCCATTTTCCCCCTAATTCCTTCATCCTACTGTGTTTTGTGTGGGTCTATATTTTCTTTTCTGCTGGTCAGGTACTCTGGGTGATCCACTCTCAGTTGGTGTTCCCCAGGCACTTCTGTGTCTGAAGGTGTATTCCTGATGTATCCATGGAGAGAGATGTATTCCACATCCACCTACTCTTCCACCATCTTGTTTTTCCTTGAAAAGGACTCTTGAGAGTCTCTTGGACTGCAAGGAGATCAAACCAGTTAATCCTAAAGGAAATCAATCCTGAATATTCATTGGAAGGGCTGATACTGTAGCTGAAGCTCCAGTACTTCGGCCACCTGATGGGAAGAGCTGACTCACTGGAAAGGATCCTGATGCTGGGAAAGATTGAAGGCAGGAAGAGAAGGGGGTAACAGAGGATGAGATGGTTGGATGGCATCACTGACTTGATGAACATGAGTTTGAGCAAGCTCCGGGAGTTGGTGATGGGCAGGGAAGCTTCTTGTGCTGCAGTCCATGGGGTCGCAGAGAGTTAGACATGACTGAGTGAACTGAACTCAGTTTCTTTCAGAATTCCTGGCTGTGATTCATTATGTATTATTTCTTTTTCTTTTTTTT
Organism: Oreotragus oreotragus; assembly: GCA_006410675.1. Taxonomy (NCBI): domain Eukaryota; kingdom Metazoa; phylum Chordata; class Mammalia; order Artiodactyla; family Bovidae; genus Oreotragus; species Oreotragus oreotragus. The sequence continues at coordinate 146,535 of SJYX01024313.1, read as the reverse complement.
TACACATTTTTTGTTTGGAAGTTATACACTGGTTAATATTGGTGTACAACAAATTACTCTGAAACTTGATGGCTTAAAACAAAAACCATTTTACTATGTTTATCAATTTCGTGGATCAAAAATTAACACAGGTCATAATAGGAATCTCCAATAATCTTGCCTGGAGAATTCCATGGACAGAGGAGCCTGGTGGGCTGCAGTCCATGGGGTCACAGAGTTGGACATGACTGAGTGACTAACACACACACACACACAGCAGGAAATGATTGCCTCTTTTCTTCTTTGTCTAGGATATTATTATTTGGGAAGGCATGAAGCCTGGGAGTGAGTTCTCACTGGCTAGCTTCTTCTTACTCCCCTTGTATTTTCCAACTTTTTCTTAACATACTTAAATGTTATTGCTTGAAATGTCAGAACTTTTTCTTCTTAATTTTCCCTTAAGTGATTTTCACATTGCTTTCAATATGTATTTGAAATATCTCAAATCTATATTTGAAGTCCATTTTTTCTTTTCTGAGTTTCATACGTGTTTACAGTAGGAAAATCTAAACTCAAAATGTCAAAGTTTCCTTTAAATCTATAACTCTTACTGTATTTCCTAATGAGTGTGTTGTTCATCAATTTCTTCAAGTAAGAAGGCTGAGATCAGTAACCTCAGTTATGCAGATGAAACCACCTTAATGGCAGAAAGAGCAGAAGAACTAAAAAGCCTCTTGATGAAAGTGAAAAAGGAGAGTGAGAAAGTTGGCTTTAAACTCAACATCCTAAAAACTAAAATCATGGCATCTGGTCCCATCACTTCATGGCAAATAGATGGGGAAAAAATGGAAACAGTAGCAGATTTTATTTTCTTGGGCTCCAAAATCACTGTGGACCATGACTGCAGCCATGAAATTAAAAGACGCTTGCTCTATGAAGAAAAGCTATGACAAACCTAGACAGCATATTAAAAAGTTAAGACACCACTTTGCTGACAAAGGTCCAAATAGCTAAAGCTATGGTTTTTCTAGTATCCATATAAGGATGTGTGAGTTGGATCACGAAGACTGAGGACCGAAGAATTGATGCTTTTGAACTGTGGTACTGGAGAAGACTCCTGAGAATCCCTTGGACAGCAAGGAGATCAAACCAGTCAATCCTACAGGAAATCAACCTGAATATTCCTTGGAAAGACTGATGCTGAAGCTCCAATATTGTGGCCATCTGATGCAAAGAGCTGACTCTTTGGAAAGACCCTGATACTGGGAAAGGTAGAAAGCAGGAGGAGAAGGGGACCACAGAGGATGAGACGGTTGGATGACACCACTAATTCAGTGGACATTAGTTTGAGCAAACTTAGGGAGATAGTGAAGGACAGGCAAGCCTGTCCATGCAATTGCAAAGAGTTGGACACGACTGAGTGACTGAACAATAGCAAATACAAAGTTGAGATTTACCATTTCTTCTTAAATCTCAACTTGACTAAACTTTTTTCATTTGCTCTGACCTTTTTCTTCCAGATGTGTGCTCTAGTTACATGTAAAAAATACACTCAGTGGAGACTTGAGATTCTCAATATCAAGCATTTACTGATGGAAAGATTCATAATTCATAAAACAGTTTATGTTAACATTTTACATTGTGATAAAATTAATGTGGAATGTGGAAAACTGGAAACACAATAGATTTATTAAAGACAAAGATGAGGACAGACATATTAAATACAGAATTATAAGGTAAACGAATTAAATAAACTCTTATGAACCAGGAGAGAAGACTCAGGTATTGGTTCCCTATGTTGCTGATTATGAGAAATAGTAGCACAGGATGGAAGAATTATAAACTATTTTTATCTTTAAGCATTTCTGTAATTTTCCAAATGTTGTTACTATCAGAAGAAAAAGTATACCTTCTAATGTTTTTAACTTGCTCTTATTCTGATCACATTTTACTCCTTGAGAAATTTGTTCATTGCTCTTTCTCACAATTATATTATCATACAATCTTATTACATGACTAAAATGTATAAGATTTTGTGTCCAAGGCCCAAGTGCATTTTTTCTGAAACTGTGGAAAGGTAGTATGAACCATGATTGATAGCAGATACTTAAAAGATCTTGTGAAAATAACTAGGCTATTGCACAGGCCAGAGGTAAAGAGAAGTATTAAGTGTGGAGGGTGTTTGCCATGTGGGTGGAGAAGAAATTCTGCAGGTTTAACGGAGAGTATGCCACTCTATTTCTCTTGTACTAACCTAACATTGAACTCACTAGCTGTTATATAGTTGTATATTCCAGAAGGCTAGAAAACATGTGAAAATAGATTTATAGAAGGTATAAAATTCATTTTATTAATAATATTGTTATGATATAATGTTATATAGTAGAATTATAATTTACACTGCAGTATTAGACCGTGTAGTAAAATTATGATTTACATCTGTACTATTATGTACTATGATGCAAGTAATTATAACTTGCATTGGTAGTATGTAGTGTAGTAGCAGTATAATTTACATCTGTAGTATTATGTAATGTACTAGAATTATAACTTGCATTGGCAGTGTTATGCAGTATAGTAGAAGTGTAAGTTACAGTTTTATAAGATTTAGTGATAGAGATGGGTTGGACTGGTGGTACGTATTCCCGTGCAACACAGCAGGGCTTCAAATCGCAGTCAGTATATTTGTATTCCCATTGGCCGCATGAAGTNTTGTTTTGTTTTGTTTTGTTTTTTTGCTTTTTAAGTTGCCTTTCATTATATAAAACTGGGGAAGGTGAGATATAGATAGGAAGGTCAGAAGGCTATAAGTACTCTCAGGTAGGCTCAAATTTAAGTCAGAGTGAGAAAACCACAGTGCTGCTGCGAGCCTGGCCATTGAGGTCAACCCAAGTTCAAGGTCCTGAGACCTTCACTCACTCTGTGACTTTGAGTGAGTTATTTAGACTGACAATGCTTACCCTGGGCTTCTCTGGTGGCTCAGTGGTAAAAAAATAAAAAAGAAAAAAAGAAAGAAAAAGAAATCCTCCTGCCAATCAATGCAGGAGATGCAGGTTCAGTCCCCAGGTCAGGAAGCTCTCCTGGACAAGAACATGTCAATCCACTCCAGTATTTTTGCCTGGGAAATCCCATGGACCAAGAAGCTTGGTGGGCTACAGTCCATGAAGTCACAAAGAGTCAGACACAACTTGCAATTGAACAATAACATGCATGTTAGGTGAGAGGGGGTTTCGGCATGGGGGGATACATGTACACCCGTGGCTGATTCATGTCAATGTATGGCAAAAATTACCACAATGTTGTAAAGTAATTAGCCTCCAATTAAAATAAATAAATTATGACAACACATTATAGGGTTTTTATTAGGATTAAATGCAGAAGTGAATTAAAATACCTGGTGAATACTTAATAAACTATAGCCATCAGTGTCATGAAAAGTAATATTTAGAAATTTATCCTCTGGTTAGGTTAGACTGCACAATAGTCCACTGTATTCTAATTCATTATTGCTCTTCTACAAACTTACACAGCACAACATTTTTAATACAACCTACTCTGTTACTTGTCTTAGATTTACATTTCTTTTTATTTCTTACATGTGTTTTTTCCTATTATTTCCAACTTTTTGAGATATAACTGATGTATAACATTTAGTATGTCTAAAGTGATCAATGAAATTATTTGATATGTGTATATCTATTGCAAAATGATTACCATCGTAAGGTTAGTTAACACTTCAATCACCTCATATAGTTACCATGCTGTTGGCTGGGGTAGTGTTTGTTGAGAACATGTATGATCTACTCTCCTAGTAATTTTCAAGGATACAACGCAGTATTATTAACCGGAGTCACTACTCTATGCATTAAATCCACAGACTGTATTCCTCTGATAAGAAGAAAGCTTTCTTTTTTTTAACAAGAGAAAGTGGATAAACAAAAATTGCTTAGACAATTACTGTTGAGTCATAGTCATTTATTCATTTAACTATGTAGATTTCATGTATACAAGCCTGATTTTCTATTTGAATTTAGGATTGATATAAATGTTTCAGAGTGAAATAAATAGATATCATGTTAAAAAATAAAGAGTAAAGCCAAATTGTTTTTAACACAGTTTCTAAAAATAAGTGTGCAGTATATGTTGTTAATGGGATAACATTTTAAAACAAATGTAGTTTTCTTTAGTCTACTGCTTCCCCTCCATTTCTCTAAAATGGCCAGGCCAGGAGTATGAACTCTGGAGCTTAGAGTGTGCAGGAATTTCAGAGAAAAAGGAGACTCAGGCCTCATGCATTGTAGTTGCTTCTACTCTGCCCAGAGGAGCCAGCCCATGATGTCATCTTCTAACATTGCTAATCAGTTGTGAAAATATTATTGATTACTGGTGTGTATGGATTGCTAGTCATATCACTTTGAAATGGTAAGAGTAATTCATGGGATATACCTTCTAGAAAACCAGAGTTTCAAATGATCAAAGTTTTAAATGATCAGCTATAAAATTCGGGAAAGATCAAGACAGAAAATCAGAATTTCTGGCTGGGAAAATGTTAGGGCAGCTTCAGTGTACTGATAGAATAGTGATAGGGAACTGGATTTTTGAATGAATAAGGAGAGGAAGAGAGGAAGGAAAACGCTGATTACAGAGCAGACATATGGGCCAGGTGCGATAATACAGGTCACATACATTTCTCATTTAACCCTCAGAGTAATGAAACTTCAAACTTTCAGATGAAGAAAACATATGTCAAAAAGCTAAATCATTTGGCCCAACATTGTTAGCGATAAATTATACAGATAGAATTTAAATGCATGCAAAGCCTGTGATTTCTCCTATGTGTTCATCAGAGTGGGAAATGAACTAGAGAAAACAGTGAGTAAATAACACTATAAAAAAGTTTTTATAGTAAAAAATTATCTAGAAGTTGATTGATTCCCAGGATCAGGACTTTCACATATGTTGCTAGCAATTATTGTGCACCTAGTATGTACTTTAACCGGTACTTTTGTTGTTTCAAAAGAAAATGAGAAGACTATTACAATTTTTATACTTTATTATTTAGAATTTTTAGAGCTTATACTCTAAGTCACAAATAAAATGGTAACAAAACATTGCTATAATATTAGAGTCTATGTGAAAATTGCTACAGAATCACGGCAGAGAGAAATTTGAATTCTTCTTGGCAGATCAGGAAATAATTTACTGAGGTGTTATTTGACATAAACTTTGAAGAATGACAGTCTTAACAGATGTAGGAAAGAAGATGAGCACCACAATAGAAAAAAATATGAACTTAACAGGGCAAGACATTTTCTGAGCAAAGTATAAAGTTTAGAATAGAAAGAGTAATAAGGAAGAAGGCAATCAAAATATGGTCAATAGATGAAACAAGAAAAAGAAATTGGAGCTAAAAGTTAGCAACGGAATGAGGAGATTCTATCTGTGAAATGTGGAGAAGAGGGCAGAGATCAGTGTGAAGGTAATTTAAAGGATTTTTCCAAATTATGATAAAATCCGGAGTTAAATAAATGACCTTGGAAGAGATAGAGACATTTTAAAAGCAAGATTATTTGGGTTAGGGGTTAGATGAAATAGCACATCTAAGACAGAAAGAAAGGGCAAAGTGACTCAGTACTTATTGGATAGAGTGACATTGCCTGATTTGGGAAGCTGGAGAGCTTCCCTGGTGGCTTAGACAGTGAAGAGTTTGCCTGCAATGCGAGAGACCCTGGTTCAATCCCTGGGTCAGGAAGATCCTCTAGAGAAGGGCTGGCTATCCACTCCAATGTTCTTGCCTGGAGAATCCCATGGACAGAGGAGCCTGATGGGCCACAGTCCACGGGGTCTCACAGTCAAACAAGACTGAAGCAACTTGGCAAGCACACGTGAAGAATATACTTGAATGTGAGATATTTGGCCAGATGTGTATAAGAGACAGGTTCTAATACTGTTACATTAAAAATCATCATAGTTATACTACAAGAATAGTCAGTGTAATTCTTTATATATCATATAATGATTCATTCACAGGAATAGCTCACCCATAGGAGAAAGTAGTGCATTAAAAATGGAAAGAGATACGGAGAACTAATCTTGAGGTCTGGCTCCTCTGTTTACTAACTGTATAATTGGGATAAATATTCACTAGATGAGCCTCAAGATTTTCTCTTTGAAAACTGGATTCATAGGACCAATCATACTTAGAGGTTTATGCTACGGATTTAATAGGTAACATATGTGAAAAATATTATCTAAATATATTTAAACATAAACCATATAGCTAGATGTTAAAATAAAAAAATGTATTCTTTTAACTGAATGAATTATGGTCTAACTTCTTGGGTCACTGAGGAAAAACAAGTTATTAGGGTATTGTATCATCTGAGTTTTAAAAACAGTAATCTATTATCATTACTTCTGTGCTCCATTCTTTATCTCAAAGTTGCTTATATACTTATAATCAAGCCATGGAATACCATTTTCTTAATATCTTTCTAAAACATCAAAAATAACCCTTTAAACAGCTGGAGACTTAATAAGACCTATTGTATGTTAGTAGAACAAATTAACAAGTATGAAAAACACAAAAGATGATTGTAAAGCCATGTGGTATGGGTAAGAAGATGACCTAGGACCAAATACACCATTTTGTGTAGCTGTATCCATCTCACCCATACAAAGTAAGCTGATCCTGTTAAGTCGCATCCTATCAGGCTAATATAAGCCTTTAAACAGCTGGAGACTTAATAAGACCTATTGTATGTTAGTAGAACAAATTAACAAGTATGAAAAACACAAAAGATGATTGTAAAGCCATGTGGTATGGGTAAGAAGATGACCTAGGACCAAATACACCATTTTGTGTAGCTGTATCCATCTCACCCATACAAAGTAAGCTGATCCTGTTAAGTCGCATCCTATCAGGCTAACGCTGGGAAAGACTGAAGGCAGGAGGAGAAGGGGACAATGGAGGATGAGATGGTCGGATGGCATCACTGCCTCAGTGGACATGAGTCTGAGTAAGCTCTGGGAGCTGGTGATAGACAGGGAAGCCTGGCATGCTGCAGTCCATGGGGTCGCAAAGAGTCGGACATGACTGATTGACTGAACTGAACCGATCAAATTGGAACATTAAACTCATAAATTGCGTGACTTTTTCTCTCTTTGCTTAAATATGACATTAGAAGCAGTGACATCTGAATTACCCAGAACAAACATAAGGATATGAGGGATTCTCATCTCAACTCTCCTAAGGAATTGACATAAGTAGAACAAAACTGGATGCATAGGAGACAAGTTAATTTATTGATTTATTGCTTAAAATGGATGTCATAGTGTTTCATATGGGAGCAATTCAGATTCTAGGTTTCTATTAATAAAATGTTTTTTTACAGGCAAAGGCAAAGAAAATGAAAGGTGGAAAATGGAAAACAATGAGATCACAAGTAGTAATTAAGAAAGAGAGAGAGATGGCAGGGAGGAACTTTTAAAAATAGTGGAAAAATGAAGTATATGAACCAAATGAAGTATATGAACCAAATGATGCATGAGGCTTCATACTTCCATTTACTTGAGTCAGGATTTTGGATTTTTAGAAAATGTTTTAACTTTCTTCCCATGAAGTTAGATGGTCACAGCTAATAATTATATCATTCAGAACTACAGGTAAGGACTCTTGGAGTTATAAGTTCTTGTTCAGAGAAGGTGGTAAGACTTTAGTGATGTTGGACTGAGATACTAGGGAGCTTTTCCAGAAAGACACAGATGTTGGGAATGCTGGAAAAGTATAATGCTAAGAAAGAGTACCAAAAGAAAATACCAAGTGTAATGCTATTCTCGTACGTCTTCAGTTAAAATCTTGACATTTTCTACTACTTTTCAGCATAAAATCTTCTTTGGTATGGCACTGGGTTTTAGGTTTCACGTTTTAGAAATAAGAAACCTAAAATAATATCATTATCTATTTTTACTACAAAATCATGATGCCATTTTCATTTCTCTTCAAAATTAGAAAAAATACACTATTTCAACGGTCCCCTTAAAACTTTGTACAATTAAATTTACCAATGTAAAGCTTTAAAATTAAAGATGAAGACTTCATTATGGGATTAATTTTAAATACCAGTACAGGTTCAGTTCAGTTCAGTCACTCAGTCATGTCCGACTCTTTGAGACCCCATGAATCACAGTACGCAGGCCTCCCTGTCCATCACCAACTCCCGGAGTTCACTCAGACTCACGTCCATTGAGTCAGTGATGCCATCCAGCCATCTCATCCTCTGTCGTTCCCTTCTCCTCCTGACCCCAATCCCTTCCAGCATCAGGGTCTTTTCCAATGAGTCAACTCTTCGCATGAAGTGGTGAAAGTATTGGAGTTTCAGCTTTAGCATCATTCACCAGGAAGATGTGTATAAGAGACAGATCTCATCCTCTGTCGTTCCCTTCTCCTCCTGACCCCAATCCCTTCCAGCATCAGGGTCTTTTCCAATGAGTCAACTCTTCGCATGAAGTGGTGAAAGTATTGGAGTTTCAGCTTTAGCATCATTCCTTCCAAAGAACACTCAGGACTGATCTCCTTTAGAATGGACTGGTTGGATCTCCTTGCAGTCCAAGGGACTCTCAAGAGTCTTCTCCAACACCCTAATTCAAAAGCATCAATTCTTCAGTGCTCAGCTTTCTTCACAGTCCAACTCTCACATCCATACATGACCACTGGAAAAACCATAGCCTTGACTAGATGGACCTTTATTGGCAAAGTAATGTCTCTGCTTTTGAATATGCTATCTAGGTTGGTCACTCCTTTCCTTCCAAGGAGTAAGTGTCTTTTAATTTCATGGCTGCAGTCACCATCTGCAGTGATTTTGGAGCCCCCCCCAAATAAATTCTGACACTGTTTCCACTGTTTCCCCGTCTAATTCCCATGAAGTGATGGGACCAGATGCCATGATCTTAGTTTTCTGAGTGATGAGCTTTAAGCCAGCTTTTTCAACTTTTTAACCAGTACAGGTTAATGGATACTTTCAGGAAGTTTCAAGTTGGAAAGGATCATAAAACTTTTTATAGATTAGGACATTGAGTACTAAATTGTTAAGAAATCCAAAGAATGCATATGTATCAGTGGCTGGATCTTTTGCTATGATTTCTACTTCTTTCCACTACAAAAATATATTATTCAATCTTTGATCATTACTGGTGGTACCTATCTTTAGAATCTACAAGTCAAAGAGGCACAGCTGCTCTGAAATTTGTAATCTTATTGCACTTTAAAAACACCCATTAAATACAGACTATGTGCAAGACATTCTTCTGTTTCCTAAAGGAAATCAACCCTGAATATTCATTGGAAGGGCTGATGCTGAAGCTGAAGCTCCAATGCTTTGGCCACCTGATGTGAAGAGTCAACCCACTGGAAAACACTCTGATGCTGAGAAAGATTGAAGGCAGGAGGAGAAGGGGACGACAAAGGATGAGATGCTTGTATGGCATCACCAGCTCAATGGACATGAGCTTGGGCAAGCTCCAGGATATGGTGAAGGACAAGGAAGCCTGGCATGCTGCAGTCCATGGGGTCGCATAGAGTTGGACATGACTGAGCCACTGAACAACATTATTCTATGTAACTTGCACAAACTAATATTAAGCCTTATGAAAGTCCTCTGAAGTAGATATAATACTTAGCTCCATTTTTATGTACAAGGATACAAACACAGAGATTGAAGTAACTCCCCCAAAGTCAACCAGATAGCTGGTTATTAGTGAAAGTGGAATTAAACATCCCAGGAAGACGAAATTGCAACCCATTTTTTCTTGACTGAAAAACCCTATGGACAGAGGAGCCTGGTGGGTCCAAAGGGTCGCAAAGAGTTGGACAAGGCTGAGTGACTGAGCATGCATGCACATTGTGAATCGATAATCTTAACCATTATTATTACTGAGTATCCAAATCACCTAAAATGGTTGTTTTAGAAGTCAAAGGAAACTACACAATAATGAAAACCTGTTGTTACCAAGGTAAAAGAAATGTTACAATTCATTTGTTCTCACCCTTTATTTTTGCAGCTGAAGACTTCTTCTGGAAGTAGAAACTTTTTAAAAAATAAAAACACTCCCCAGGAATTCTACTTTTAGGAGAATCTAGACACTGGTAAATAGTGTAAACTGTTCTTTCCTTTCATCCCAACAAATATCTTTTCTAATCCAACCTGAATCTTCCCTGCTGTTCAAAAGAGTAGAGGAAATTATTATAAATTGTCAATGAGATGAGTCAAAAGTAGTATGTCACACAGAACTCTAGTGCAAGTAGTTACTTTTATTTTATAGTAAGTCATAATTAGGTGCTAAAGACAGTGATATAAACTTTGAAAAGTAAACCAGCCTTAAAGATAGCTGTCAGAAGCATAGTCTGGTGAGAAAATGTTATTCAGTGTCCACTGGCTTCTGCATTTTGTCTTGATTTTGGTGACAAATTTTATAGTCTAACGAATGTATTCCCAGGTGGCACTAGTGGTGAAGAACTTGCCTGCCCATTCAGGAGACTTGAGTCACGGTTTCGATCCCTGGGTCAGAAAGATCCCCTGGAGCAGGGCATGGCAATCATCTCCAGTATTTTTGCCTGGAGAATCCCATGGACAGAGGAACCTGGCAGGCTACAGTCCATAGGGTCACACAGAGTCGGACAACTGAAGTGATGAATGTATATTTTGTCCTATCTTATTACTTAGAGAAGGAAATGGCAACCCACTCAAGTATTCTTGCCTGGAGAATCCCAGGGACAGAGGAGCCTGGTGGGCTACAGTCCACGGGATCGCAGAGTCGGACACGACTGAGCAACTTCACATACACACAGACACACACACACACACACACACATTGCTTGTGAATCATTAAAAAAAAATTACACATGAAAGAACTGATGTTGAGAATTTGCCCTCAGTTGTACAACACTTATTTGTAGTGTGAAAGTCTGCCTAATCAATACTACTACTACTACTAC
>SJYX01024313.1:105708-131791 GCA_006410675.1 Oreotragus oreotragus | reverse complement strand
GAAGAGTTGACTCATTGGAAAAGACCCTGATGCTGGGAGAGATTGGGGGCAGGAGGAGAAGGGGACGACAGAGGATGAGATGGCTGGATGGCATCACCGACTCAATGGACATGAGTTTGAGTGAATTCCGGGAGTTGGTGATGGACAGGGAGGCCTGGCGTGCTGTGATTCATGGGGTCGCAAAGAGTCGGACACGACTGAGTGACTGAACTGAACTGAACTGAAGGGACAGTGGAGAAAGAAATGTCCTGAAAAGTATATAGATTGTATACATATTCTTTACAACTCCACTATTTTTATTTCATTGACTAATTTTTTAGAAACTTTAATCTTAATATACTTATGTTTTTAGGTCAGGCTGTGCATGGCATGTGTAATCTAGTTTCCTGACCAGGGATCGAATCCATGCTCCTTGCATTCGAAATGAATGATCTTAACCACTAGGCAGTCAGGGAAGTCCTTCTATTTTTATTTTTTATATTTAGCCAAAGACTTGGTTCTTCTAGATGCCTAGGAACAGTATTTATTGAACATTTGCCACATATTTGTTACCATCTGAGCACTTTATATTATCTCAATTAAACACAATAGCAAGCTTATGAGGGCGATACTGCTGTCATCACTTTGCCATGTTTTACTGTTATCATTTCACATGAAGGTAAATGAAGATTAGAGGCATTCATTTAATAACTTGCTCAAAGTCACTGTACTAGTAACTGCCATTGCTGACATTAGGCACCAAAGCAGAATGATTCTTGAACCCATGTTCTTATTTACTACACTAGAATCAATTAATTTGGGAATGAACAAGTTTCTGAAAGGCAGTAATGAGCTCCTCTAATTTCTCTCTGTATATAACAGCACTAAAGCTATTTAGGCTTTAGTAAATTGTAGATGACTGAATCTAAACTTAAAAGGTGAATTCATGCTCAGAAGCAACAGATGGATTATGTGAATCAGTGGTTCTCTGAACTTCATAATGCTTAGAATCTATTGGGATGACCTAAAGAACACACTGTCTTTGGAACCACCAGTGAACTGTCTCATTCTGTGATTCATGGGTATGGTTCAGATATTGCACTTTTAAATACATACCCCTAAATTTTTCTGATGCTTATCCACGTCTGATACCACTGACTTAGTCACACTCTCCATTTTTGTCAGGTTCAAACTTGTCTACACCATTTCTTCCATTTGGACAATGTCTCATCACTTCTCTTGCTCTGATTAAGTGATGCTTGAAATGCAGAACAAAGCACATTTTTCTCCCCACCCAGCCCAGGAAAACTGTATGGGTATATCTAAGCTGTCTGTTAGGCCAGTGCATAGGATGTATGGACGGACCGAGTCTGAATGTCCCTTTACTACTTTCTGGCTGTGTGAGCCTTGGGCAAAGAGTGTTTCCATTTCTGGTCTCACCTTTCCAATAGATTTCAACAAAAATTCTAATAAATATGCTCCTTTTATTAAAGAAAGATGTGCTAAAAAGAAGGAAAACATTACAAATTTCAAAGTCTTGTGGCTGGTGAGATTTCTTAAAGCAAAAAACAATGATATTATATACCTGAAGCTCACTAGAGTTTGGGATAAGGGACATACGTATCTGTATTTATAGTTTACCTGTTTGGTTCATAGTTTAGTTCTAAATCTTAGAAAATCATTAAATCTTTGGTTTATTAACAGGATGATAGCTGAAGAACTTCGCTAAGTCATCCAAGGCCTAACAGTCTTAAGTTTGTTAATGATTCCTAAGTCGTCTACTGTGTAACGGTTTTGAGTTTTTTTGATCTTTGAATCCCCAGTTTTAATTTAGAAAACTTTGTTACTCTTGTTTTTGAACAAACTCCCCAGGGACTTTCATGGCAGTCCAGCGGTTAAGATTCCACAGTTCTAGTGCAGGGGGGCACAGGTCTGAACCCTGGTCCAGGAACTAAGATCCCACACATTGTGGAGCCTGGCCAACCAACAAACAAACCAAAAAACCTAACTTTCCAGCTTTCATAGCTATCTGTGGAAGCAAAACAAAAACTATGTGGGTGAAAGTCCTTGAACAATGTGTCTCTGAGCCACAGACATTCTACTTTCAAACTTGCAGCCTACAGGTCTCTCTTGTACCCTGTAGGCCCTGGTGTGGCTTCTGTTTTCTGCTTGACAGCTAATATGCTCAACTTTGAAGTGGCTAGTCCAGAAATTAGTACTTGTCCTGATTAAATGGAATCACAAGATATATCGACATCCATGTAAACAGTATAATTTAAGTATTTCAGACAAAGTAGCCTAAATAATTTTAACACACAAGAGTATGTGACATTAATAATCTCTTGTTAAACTAAATGATATCTTTTCTTTCCTAGCTCCTATAGTAGCAAAAGTGGTCAAAGCGAGATGATAAGCACAATTAGAGAGTTTCCTTGCTGAATTAATATGTTCTTCCATCTGAAATACGAAGAAAGTGTGCAAAGAATAAACAGGTTAGAGACTGCAGATTATTTTTATTTGTGTAAATAATGGTATTGAAGATTCAAAAGTACATATTTCCATTCAATATGGCAAACATTTTCTTTTTACCCACTCTTGGGTCAATAGGATGCAACTCTGTTCCAGACTTTGATGTTCAGTCGCACTCTGATTTCCAGCATTTATATGCAGCACTGATTTCTCCATTTAATGCAATATCCGTAATCATACTCAATATCGTCACAAAATGGTTTACATATTCCTTTCACCTCTTGGCATCTCTCAAATCTATACTTTGGTTCAAGTTCACTTCTGGCTGCAATCAAGAAAGACATCTTAGACATGAATCTAATTTTTCAAAAGGGGGACTTTTTACTCAAGGGTAAAAGAAAACCTGTTCTAGTCATGAGATCATGTGCATAGGAAATGGAACATTTGAGATGTAAAATTGTTTTATAACACAATTTACCAGTTGTTTCTGACAATAAACAAGATAAAAACATTTTATTTATATACACTTTTTACCTTATTTTACAGCTCACATCAGTATTAAACCTCAGGTGGCTCCTAGGAGTTCTTGCTCTCCTATCTTTTTTTCTTATTTTATTAATAAGAGCAGACTAACTTTCCCAGACTTTCATTAAGATGGTGTTTATAGTTCTTAAAAAGCCTATAGTTTTCATTTTCATGTTTTCTCACTTTTAAAAACCTATCCTTATTTCTTTACAGTATCATTTGTTCAATACTTTGTCAATTCCAGGTCTTACTCTTAACTGAAATTGTTTTCATTATATCAGAGCAAATGGATATGTTCCTATTAACAGTCTACATAACACAATTTTGTACTGCACTATACATATTTTTCTTGAACATTTGTTGCAATACTTTATTCTTGCAACCAAAATATAAACCCTTATATGAGAGTTATGTTTTTTTCTGATTCTTTGTTATCTCTTACTTGATATATATATGTTCTGGATGAGTGTAACACAGTAGGCATGAAAATACTTACTCATACAGTAATTTATTAAAAACTAAAACATTTATAGATATACATAGAAAAACAGTTTTGTAGCACATTAAGTATTTAGTAGAAAGTGGAGCCCCCCGATAGCCTCCTAGTTTGTTGTGAGTCATTTGGAACAACACAAAGGAAGAAGTTTTGAGATTCCAGACTCACAGCTTTGTATTCATGCATTAAATTATATTAAACAGAAGCCAATAGTTTTGGTACTTTAATAAAAAGATTTTATTTTTCTTAAAAATTCAATTTAAAAAGCCAGTTGTAAAGCAATGAATGCTTTAGAAGATACTTTGATGGTCAAGCTTATTTCTTTTCCTTCAGTTTTATCATGGTACTTATTTATCTTGGATAAAGCATCCAATCATCTGCTCTACAGAATGTAATAAACATAGCTATCACACATACAATTTTGTACATTAAATATTGCATATGTGTGTGTCAGAAAAAGTACAGTAGAGTAATTCATTAAAATTTCCCACCCCTCCAGGTCATCACAGAGCTCCAGACTGGGCTCCCTGTTCAGTTCAGTTCAGTTCAGTTCAGTTCAGTCACTCAGTTGTGTCTGACTCTTTGCGACCCCATGAATTGCAGCACGCCAGGCCTCCCTGTCCATCACCAACTCCCGGAGTTCACTCAGACTCAGGTCCATTGTGTCAGTGATGCCATCCAGCCATCTCATCCTCTGTCGTCCCCTTCTCCTCCTGCCCCCAATCCCTCCCAGCATCAGAGTCTTTCCAATGAGTCGACTCTTCTCATGAGGTGGCCAAACGACAGCAACTTCTCACCAGCTATCCGTCTTACACCTGACAGTGTATGTGTGTTGATGCTCCTACCTTTTTGAAAATCGTTTGCCAGGGTAGTACTTTTTAAACTAATCGATATTCCTGAGACCTTAATATCTTGTCAATCCATCAAATCCATGTTGATTAAAATATATTAAATTCATTTTCTAGTCCTCATAACAACCTCACAAAGAATATATTGTTGTCATGCTCATTTTGTAGATGAAGAAAATGAAAACAGAGTAGCTAAATAGATGACTCAAGGTCAACCTAGAAATAGTGAATATTTTGCCAGGGTTTGGATTTAAGGTAATTAAGTTTCTTGTGATATCCTGCTCAGTTTTAGAGGTGATTTTTAAACATAGACCAGACCTTAAAGAACCCAGAGAGTTTGAGCAGTGTTCCTTCTTATGAGCTGGAAATGCACTTGACCAGTCTTGGTCTGTCAGTTATATATTCTAACCATCAAGTATAGTATTTTAAAGGAATTTATAGAAGAAAGTTAATGTCTTTAAGACGGCTTTTTGCTTGGATATATCAAGATTTAAAACTTTGGAAACCAGCAAAATATAAAAGTTCCAAACTAGTAATAAATACAGCTCTGTGGTTTGAGAAAGATATTGAGAAAAATACTTTTGGATAGAAGACGTCATTGTAATAAACAAGATAATCTTGGGAAAACAAGAAGAAAGGATATTCAGGGATGAAATGCTAGAGGCCACGGCATCTAAGAGACTATTAAAATGGGGAAGTCAGTTAATGATTGTCAATACAGTGGCCAGTTCCAACCACATGTAAAATTCCAGCAAGATGAAGAACTAAAATAGGCCTTTGAATTTGCTTTTAAGAAGACATTTATAATATTAGCAAGAAGATTTTCAGTTAATTGATACAGGTAAATGTATTGGAGAGAAGGGTATACAAGATTTGACAGAGTGGGGGCTATGAGTCTGGGCTGCTTTTTAAGAATTTTGGTCAAGAAAGAGACAGATTAGAAAATAGCTTACAATATTGTAAAGTAATTAACCTCCAATTAAAAGAAAGAAAGAAAGAAAATAGCTTAAGGAAAAAAAAAATCTCTTAAAATTTGACTAACTCTACTTTTAACATATCCATAATCCTACCATTCCTGTCTTTTTTTTTTTTTTTTGGTTATCACCCTGGACCAAGCTATCATTATATATTACCATATTATTTCAATATCTCCTAATCATGAAAGCACTTCAGAGATGTCTTTTTTAAAACTAATTCAAAGAATGTTTTTCCTCTGGCTAAAATCCACTGGCTTTCTCTCAGAATAGAAGGCAAGATCCTTTCTAGTTCCTGCAAGGCTCTGACTAATCTGTATGTACTCTTCCTTTCTGACCAGCTCACCCAGGACTCTCCTCCTAAGTCACTCTTGCCCAGCCACCCTTACCTCACTGGCATTTCTCACAAACCTCAGGTATGTTCCTATGGTCACATCTTTGCCTTTTTCATTTTTTTGCTCTAATTGCAACTTTTTACTAAGGGACCCCTGAAAGATCCTTTTAAATTACTACAGCCCAACAGCATTTTGGGGTCCCTACCTCTGTTTAATTTATTACCTTCTAATATAATTTGCTTATATATTATGAGTACTGTTTGTATTTTTCTCTACCTCTAAAATATGGCTCCACAAATCTAGGGGTTTTTGTGTTGTTTATTGATGTGTCCCATTCTTATCACATTAAGGCTGACACATAGTAGGTTCTCAACTAGCATTTATTGAATTGGTAAACAAATGAGGGGGTGAGGAAGGCAGAATCTAGCTCACTCATTGTCAGTATTATGAGTTGATGTTGATCTTGGGGGCAGATCCCCTGTGCTATTTATTTTTTAACTCTATCAAATTGAATAGTACTTAAAACTCAAGTTTGTAAACAATAAATGAGTGCCTTAAGACAGAAGCTGTGATTTTTTTAATCTAAAACCCATGACATCATACCTGGGAAGAAACAAGTCATTAATCAGATGCTGTCTAAATAAATCACTAATTGGAATTAAATTTTGTTCTTGCCCAAGGACATTGAGGTCAAATAAATTCTGAGATAGATTGAGTGTGAATGCATGATATCAGGACTGGATGGTAATTCTTCTTTTCCTAGTCCTGCCCTTGAATTCAATGTTTTCAACATGATGCTTTTAATTGATTAAGTGTTATTGAGCTACTGAATAACAGCAAAAATATCCAATACCCTGTGTGGTGTCTATTTCATCAAGACCAATTGAGACAGGAGACTAAAAATAAAGGGAAATACATAATGTCATGGAAATTCAGATTCTGGGCCAAAGGAGGGGAAAATGTGAACTTTCAGCTCTTGAGAGCTAACCAATTTAAGACTATTTAGCTGTTTGGTCAATAAATGTAATGAAAATTACAGTGCATGAGCAAGAAAGTTACCAGAAATCTTCCCATTTATAAGCATTTTTCCTTTTTCGCTAAGAAATTCTGAAGACAATATGAATAATCTGTGACATCTCTTTCTTTTCTGGCTGCAGAAATTCATTAAATTCTAGAGAATTTTCAGTTTATATCACACGCAATTAAAAGATTTCTGCAGGGAAGAATAATTTCATACTTGATATTCATGGGTTTACCTTCTTCAAGATTATCACATTTGTTCCTTGTTCTGAAGACAGAGGCTGGCAGCTTGAATATACACTGGATTAAACAAGGAGAGACCAAATAAAAACTTTAGATGGTTTTAGTTTTCTCTATCAAGAACTGAAACATGGACGTTCTACTAGCACAGACTAGTACATGTTCAGAAATGCCTCAAATGTCTTCTAAGAAACCTCTCACCAACTACCATTTCTTGCTGGTCACTAAAAAACTCAGTTCTTATTTGTTCCATGTTAATAGTATATTAGGCTTCTCAATTCTATTCTATAGGCCTTGAAGTAATGATGGCCCAGTATCTGGTGGTAAATAATACTCAAATTTTCACCTCAAGCATTTAAATTACTAATATCCTTCTTCATGTGGCTGACATATTTACTGTTCAAAAGTTAGGCTAATTTTTTTTTTCTGGAGTCATCAATGTATCATCATCTCTAGGTCATTTGTAATAGCATTCTTTTTAAAAGAAATCATTAATAGATACTTGTTCTCATAAATATCTAATTTGTTCTCATAAAAGCAAATAGATATTTGTTTTTATTAAAAAATAGATATTTGGTCTCATAAAACATGGAAAGTTTATTGGTTGTCTGAAAACACTGCTGATTTTTTTTGTTTGTTTTGTTTCCATTTATATTTTTACATACTTGTGAGAAAGAGTGCTTAATTATAAATGAACGACTCTAAACCATGAGTGATTTTGCCCCCTAAAGGAGATAATTAACAATGTAGGTAGACATTTTTGGTTGTCATAATTAAGAGGAAAGGGTGCTATTGGCATCTGATGTATAGAGACTTGGGGGTGGGGAGAAAAGTCTTGATGCTAAAGACAGAGTGCAGGACAGCTGTCACAACAAAGAATTGTCTGGACTAAAATATCAATAAGTGCTAAGGTTGAGAAAGTCTTGAAATGAATGTTGTCAAAATACTTTTGAAGATATTTATACTACAAGGCAACATGTTAAACAAAGTCTATTTTAAGTTATTAAAATGTGAAAGAGTGCAGGTAAGCCTCTAATGTATGCCTAGCAAATAACTGTTTTCTAATGGGAACTCATGGGCTTCCCTGATAGCTCAGCTGGTAAAGAATCACCCGCAATGCAGGAGACTGCAGTTCAATTCCTGGACCGGGAAGATCGGCTGGAGAAGGGATAGGCTACTCACTCCAGTATTCCCTTGTGGCTGGGCTTCCCTTGAGGCTCAGCTGGTAAAGAATCCACTTGCAATGTGGGAGACCTGGGTTTGATCCCTGGGTTGGGGAGATCCCCTGGAGAAGGGAATGGCTACCCACTCCAGTATTTTGGCCTGGAGAGTTCCATGGACTGTATAGTCCATGGGGTCACAAAGAGTCAGACACAATTAAGCAGCTTTCACTTTCAATGGGAGCTCATGTTTATTAAAATAATTATTTTTAAAAATAAATTCAACTTTAAAATTAAAACTAAAAATTAAATAGTATCTTGTGGAAGAAATATATCTAGAAATTTTATCTAAATAGGGAAAAATGATTTTTCCATGCATTTTCCAGTAATGGATAATGTTCAGTATGCCGTAGACCCTTAGATCTCATATTTGCATTTAGAATATGGGAGGAGACATAATGGTAAAAATATCAAGAAAGTAGCTGGGGCCTGGAAATACTTGCATCTTTCTAGGTCCAAGTCCGGTACATAAGTCTCCACTCAATAGATTTCTTTTTTCTTTAGTTGAATGACCAAAGGATTATTTATTTTAAGAGGAAGGGAAATTTCTGTTTTATTATTCTGTTGTGGTATTGATGATTTCTTTTAAAAAGAATTCTGAGTTGATACAATTTACTAAATTGTATTCCTAAAATCATAAAAGAAGAATTTGCATGTTGTGAGTAGAAAATGTATGATATGTATGCACTGTTAAGAGGACTGTGGGGGAAAACTACTGTTGGACCTTCAGAGGAGGTAGTGAGAGGAAGTCTGGCAGAGCGGAGCTGACGGTGGAAGATTCCTCCTCCTTCCATCTGCTGCCTGTGTCTCCTCAGACAGGCTCACCTCTCAGGATGGAGGAGCTGAGTTCAGCTGTTAGTCATAGTTTCTGACTTCCTAGGTCAGAATTCTCTTTTATGAAATTATTTTCTTCCCTTCACACTGCCTCTTCATTCTTCTGATACAGATTTTTTTCTTCACTATATAAACAAATGGGTAGAAAATGGAGTGATTGTGACTTTCCTCTGGCCTTCTTCTTACATTTCCCATTCTCTCACTCCACCTCTCTTTCAGGAGACACTCGAGAGATCTGTATCTCAGTGTCTTACCTCACACATTCAGTGGATTTATACTTCTTTCCATGGGATAGTCTATAAACAGCGATTAATAATAAAATAACAGCACATCTCCTTGGAGGCATGTGTCTCAGAAATAAGATGGGTCACTATCTCTGACCTAGGGTTTCTTCCAACATTGTTTATGCCAACTAGCACAGGGCATATAGAAATGTGAATAGTTCTTGAAGAACTTGCATAAAATAAATCATGCTGTTTCTGGTACCGAGAGATCAAGAGAAAATAAAAGGCACCAGATGCGTGTGTGATGTAGAACCACTTCTGAATGGTTCATTATTAAATGTTATTTAATTCTTTGCACACGATAGTGATACACAGGCCTGGAAGGATGTACAGAAAGGCTGTGAAGGAAGAGTAACACTGGTCCCTTCTTCTTGGAGCAAGTGTCTCTTTCTTTTCTTCTGTCATCTTTACTTCTGCAAGCAGCAATGAGATCCAGGTCTGATGCAGTAAGCAATCCTAACTTCAGATATATGGCACTCATTTTTACATCGACCGTTACCTTTTACGCACTCTCTCCTCATATCCACGCTACCATAGTGTGGAAATCTTTTTCTTGCTGTAAGAAGGAAACAGTGACTGAAATTAGCAATCTAACTATGACACACTCATATTTTAAAAGGAGAATATCTGAGAAGCAAAAGAGCATGTGGTGTGGAATTCACTCAGTTGTGTCCGACATGGGATTGTGCCATGACCCCGTAGACTGTTTCTCGCCAGGTTCCTCTGTCCATGGAATTCCCCAGGCAAGAATCCTGGAGTGGGTTGCCATTCGCTTCTCTAGGGTATATTCCCTACCCAGGGATGGAACCTGGCTCTCCTGCATTGCAGGCAGACTCCCTACCATCTGAGCCACCAGGGAAGCCTGCAAAAGAGCTCAGAATAGGACAAAAGAAGAAGCCTCCTTCTAATCTATGGCTGTGACAATCTTACCGAGGAAGCTTAAGTGAATGCACTGTCCTCTGATGCAAGGTAAATCCTGGATATCAGAAAGTGTCTTGGACTGCAGTTAGGTGTGTCAACTTGCTGTTTTACAAGTCACTGAAGAGCAACAGTAGGATAGTTCCAAGTAAGAATAAAAGTCCACATAATTTCTCTCTTACTCTCACACATAGTTAGAATGAACACAATGGAACAAAGCACAGTAATCATGCTTTGCGAATTCTCCTTCTAGAGATTTCTATTGTAGCTTGATTTCACTTTTTTTTTTAATGGAAGGAGGAAGCTTAAGTGAATGCACTGTCCTCTGATGCAAGGTAAATCCTGGATATCAGAAAGTGTCTTGGACTGCAGTTAGGTGTGTCAACTTGCTGTTTTACAAGTCACTGAAGAGCAACAGTAGGATAGTTCCAAGTAAGAATAAAAGTCCACATAATTTCTCTCTTACTCTCACACATAGTTAGAATGAACACAATGGAACAAAGCACAGTAATCATGCTTTGCGAATTCTCCTTCTAGAGATTTCTATTGTAGCTTGATTTCACTTTTTTTTTTAATGGAAGGAGATGCCATGTTAGACAATTTGTCTGAATTTCTACAACTCTCTTATATATCTTGAGATTTACTTCCCCCCAAAGAAATGAACTTATACATATGTTTAATATCAGCATTTATTTTTTAAAAAAGAAGAGTGACTAAAAGATGGATCCATTTTTGGCCATAATATGATTTTTAAAATTACTAGTGCTCCAAGCTCCATGTTTTATCTTGTAGTTTGGAGGTTGACTCTCACTAGAAGTTGAGATATTTAGGATAGTTGGGAGTACTCAGGGAATTGAGAGATGTTGGACTGATAGCCTCTAATATCCATTCTAAGTCAATCTATTTTAATTTCATATTTTACCTTATCTGCTAACCCACATACTTTCAGAAGCCCTTTATTTTGGAGACTTTTAAAACATTAATATCACTTTTAATAGGTATACACCTTAAAATAAAATGAGATTAAGAAGAAATAGCATGGGAGAATCCTAAATTTTAAGGTCAGACTTAAATATTTACTGTATATTCATGGTATGAAAGCAAATAAATCTTGCCACTAGTTTCTGTCATTCATTAAGGTTTGATGTCCAATAATTCCTTTAAAGCCCAGGTCTTTCTGTCTAGATATTCTGTCTATATTTCCCACAGTTGGTGGTGAGTGGTGATACTTCTTAGTAGGTCTATAGACTTAAAAATTCTTTATTCATATTTTTGGTATAAATAGCTGGTATAAAACCTACCTCTTCTATTAAAAATTAGCTGTCTTCTCACTATTACTGAGGCAATGCAGACTATGACACAGTTTATAGTCAAAAACGTTACTCTGAACAGTTTAAAGACTAATTTCTAGATATCATTATATATTCAATAATTTTAGAGGAGTTATTATTACCAAGCCCATAAATGATTTGCCAGTGATAGGAACTTGAATTACACTCAATTTGACAAGATTTCTGTCACTTTTAACCCCATTGACCAATATGCCATCCTAAACCGATCACATCCCTTTTTTCCCCTTGTTTTAACTTTTCTAAAAATACTACTGTTTTCTTTTTCCTGATTCTCACCTCTAGATATGAGTATCCCCCAAGCTTGTGTCCCTGGATCACTAATACTCATCTTTGCAAGCATCCATCTATTCATTCAACTGTTAAGTTCACTTCCTGTCTAACTCTGTGACAGCTCCCAGGGCAGGGTTTCTCATCCTAAGAACTATGGACCCTTTGGACACTTTGCTGTGGGATGTGATCCTATTCAGTGAAGGATATTTAGCAGTATCCTTGGTCTCTACCCATTAGATGCCAGTAGTACCAGTAGTACAAACTAAAAGATCTCCAGATACTGCCTAATGTCTCCTTGGTGGCAAAGCTGCCCCTCATTGAAAACCACTGTTCTGCATAAAGAACAAACCTATGAACACCAAGCAGGGAAAGGAGAGAGGATGAATTGGGAGACTGGGATTGACACATATACACTACTTTGTATAAAACAGATAACTAATGAGAACCTGCTGTGTGTCAGAGGGAATCAGTGCTCTGCAGTGACAAGGCGGGGTATATGTATATGGATTAGGATTCACTTTGCTGTAGAGCAGAAACTAACACAGCATTGTAAAACAACTAAATTCCAATAATAAATAAACAAATAAATCCGTAAGTCCTTGGGGGAAAAAAGGAAAGAAAATCACTGTTCTAGCAATGTGGTGATAAGCCAAACGTATAGTGTCTCTGTCCTCAGATACACTGTTCAAATACTATCTTCTCTGAAATTTCTGTAGATCACTTTCAAGTCATCTCTTTATTGCTCTCACAGATTACTTCATAGCATCATTCATCTAGCATCTAGAGCATTTTCACATGTTAGGGAATTTCTTTAAACAATATATAAAATTCTACTTAATATTTTAAGCTAAAAACATGCATGACATCTCCTAAAGTATCTTTTCAACCCATAATTTGTTTTCGTTTTCACTGACTTGCTATCTTATTTCTTAGACTATCATTAACCTTTTTGAAAACAGGGGGAACATCATGATTACCACTTTTTGTACAAAGCTATACCATCTTATGTCCAAAGTACATGGCAGACTTAAAGACAAGTGTTTGTTAGCAATAACAGAGTTTTGAACTTGAGCCTTTATAACCTCTAGAAAATGAAGAGGAAAGCTAAGTGACTTCAGTGGAAATTTTTCTGCATGGAAAATGTAAGGATTTTTTTTCTAAATGCTTTTTCATCTGTAACTGTTGGAGTGGAAATTAATAAGTTTTTGTATCTGAATTTTGAGTGAGAACTTTCACCATCTGAAGGTGATATACAAAAAAACAACCGAGGAACTCTAGAGTCATATATAAGACATTTAATTTTATCCATTTTAGTTCTGCCACCATATGTTGGTTAACTACAAGGTGAAAGATAACATTATTACTTTATTATTATTGTCTAAAAGTATCTAATTTTCACATATACACTTTCTAACTTTATGAAGAAAATATGTATGTTGATATATTTATTTTACTTTTGTATTTTTATCACTAATGATAGAATTTTTCTAAAAGTTTGGTACATGTGTGATTAACAATAATAATGGCCTCACTTTGAAACTGCAAGAAAAAGTATACAAAAAGTTAGTATCACTGCTGTTGCAATCTATGCCTCTGTATCTCAAGTGGTATATAATTTCTAAGTCTACAGAACACATAATTTAAAATTTGTTGATAAATTAATGAATAATATTAGCCATTATTAGGAGCACCTCATATAGTTGTTATAAAGAAAAATTAATCCAGTAAAACACAAAAACGCTTGCCATAGTGATCTACTAATTTTAGCTAATGTTGAAATTAAAAGAAGAAACTTAAAAAGATTTATCCCATGTTAAAAGCTATATGCATCTGTGTAGAATTTCCTTTTGCTCCTTTCTAGATAGGTAAAAATTCAGATATCCTTTTTCTAACAAGTTTTGAATGGAAGTAGAGGAAGTTATTTCCTAGTTAAATTAACAATTGATTGTATTATTTTGTCACTTTCCTGATGTTTTGCCCCTGTATAGAATTTTCTCACTTATAACCTTTAAAAGATAATTTATCAGTTTATTATGTGAAATTTTTTTATGAAATGACAAAAATGAAAATTGTCACGATGGTCTTTATAATATTCATAAAGAAAGAATAAGTCAAATCATTCTCATACATATCTATTACAATTCCACGTGTCCTAAAAATGTCAGCTTCTTACTACAAAAGAATATTTTCCTAAGAGAGTTAATTGAGCCTAATTTCAGTGCCAGTTGTATAAATTGGACAGATTTGAGCTTACTCTTTCACTTCAAACTAAACTCTTTGAGGAGAAGGGAAAACTCAATGATCTCTCCATCTCCAAAACTTACTATTTTATTTCTGTACAATTCATACTTACACATTAATTCAGGAGAAGAGAATCTTGTTAGATACCCGATGTGACAAGATAATCCTTGAGGAGGAAAATCTCATGAAAAATATAGCTCATGTACAAGTTATTAGTCTCAACATTCATGTGATCTTAAGAAAGGCCAACAAGGGACATGATTTGCCTGTAGTATCAAGGACAGAATATTAAGAAAGTCTTCCTAGGCTGGACATAGACTGAAATAGCTTAAAAAGAAGAAAGACGTAAATGGTTCTCTCCCTTATACTGCAGCAACTACCACTTACCAGTTGATTATGTCAAAGAATATGTTTTTCAGCAAGAATTGACTCTTGCTTCAGGATGAAGGTGATGAGACTAATGAATTGATCTTGCAGGTATTTTACACTTTTTATTTTGAAGTCATTTTAGATTTATGGAAGAGTTGCAAAGATAAGAGAGACCAACTTCCCTTAGGGTGATATCTCACCCATGGTACGTTTATCAAAACTAAAATACTAATATTGCTGTAATACTATTAATTAAACTACATATTTTATTCATATTCCACCAGTTTCCCCACTATTGCCTTTTTTTATGTTCCAGTGTTCAGTCCAGAGTACCACATTGCATTATCATAAAAATCTTTCAATCCTTATATTATTACTATACGTTTAACAAGGAAAAACTGACGCTTCCTCAAATTCATTAGTACAAGTATGCCCATAATCATTTCTATGTTACCTGGTAGAATTGTGACCCCAAAGAGTAGAATAAAGAAAAAGAGATGAATCTTCATGGTAGAGAGTGTCTTAGGGAAAAAAGGGCCAACAGGTCTTCTTTTTCAAGTCAGATGTTTTCAAATAAGGAAACAGAGAAATCTTTTATTTATAGATTCTCCTGGGAAGTGGTTTTAACTACTGAGGCTTACCAATAGCAAGAACATTTGTATGCTTGATTGAATAGTGCTATGTTCAAAGAACAGGGTCACAAAAATCATTATTAAATTTTTTCATAAAAGTAAAACCTACTTGTGTTACCCTAAATAGACTCTCATGAAAATATAATCTTTAAGGAACTTCAAAGGATATGTGTTTGGATTGCTAAAACAATCCAAAGTAAAAGCATGATAGTAATACAGATCCTCTATTACATGTTACACATAACGCTAAATATTCCAGTGCTCTTAGTATTAAATTATGTCTCAATGTCTGAATTGCAGGATTTTAGCTAAAAGCCTAAAGGAATTACAGTTAAAAGTTTCTATTGATATCTCTTCTGTTAACAGATGAAATCAATAAGATCTAGGGATAGAGGTTGAATGACATTTCGATTCACATAACGTGTAATTATTTAAATTAACATGATCATTCTGGAGTCGCTAATGAGTATGGAAAATTACACAATAGGTTTTTAAGTATGAAATGAATTTCATATAATAAATCATCCAATTTCGCAATTTTAGGTTCAATGGTTTTAATTCTGTTTATGGAACTAGAGGTGGTTTCTGATCCAATTTGCACACTGCCCATTTGTCTGAATTTCTACAACTCTCTTATATATCTTGAGATTTACTTCCCCCCAAAGAAATGAACTTATACATATGTTTAATATCAGCATTTATTTTTTAAAAAAGAAGAGTGACTAAAAGATGGATCCATTTTTGGCCATAATATGATTTTTAAAATTACTAGTGCTCCAAGCTCCATGTTTTATCTTGTAGTTTGGAGGTTGACTCTCACTAGAAGTTGAGATATTTAAGATAGTTGGGAGTACTCAGGGAATTGAGAGATGTTGGACTGATAGCCTCTAATATCCATTCTAAGTCAATCTATTTTAATTTCATATTTTACCTTATCTGCTAACCCACATACTTTCAGAAGCCCTTTATTTTGGAGACTTTTAAAACATTAATATCACTTTTAATAGGTATACACCTTAAAATAAAATGAGATTAAGAAGAAATAGCATGGGAGAATCCTAAATTTTAAGGTCAGACTTAAATATTTACTGTATATTCATGGTATGAAAGCAAATAAATCTTGCCACTAGTTTCTGTCATTCATTAAGGTTTGATGTCCAATAATTCCTTTAAAGCCCAGGTCTTTCTGTCTAGATATTCTGTCTATATTTCCCACAGTTGGTGGTGAGTGGTGATACTTCTTAGTAGGTCTATAGACTTAAAAATTCTTTATTCATATTTTTGGTATAAATAGCTGGTATAAAACCTACCTCTTCTATTAAAAATTAGCTGTCTTCTCACTATTACTGAGGCAATGCAGACTATGACACAGTTTATAGTCAAAAACGTTACTCTGAACAGTTTAAAGACTAATTTCTAGATATCATTATATATTCAATAATTTTAGAGGAGTTATTATTACCAAGCCCATAAATGATTTGCCAGTGATAGGAACTTGAATTACACTCAATTTGACAAGATTTCTGTCACTTTTAACCCCATTGACCAATATGCCATCCTAAACCGATCACATCCCTTTTTTCCCCTTGTTTTAACTTTTCTAAAAATACTACTGTTTTCTTTTTCCTGATTCTCACCTCTAGATATGAGTATCCCCCAAGCTTGTGTCCCTGGATCACTAATACTCATCTTTGCAAGCATCCATCTATTCATTCAACTGTTAAGTTCACTTCCTGTCTAACTCTGTGACAGCTCCCAGGGCAGGGTTTCTCATCCTAAGAACTATGGACCCTTTGGACACTTTGCTGTGGGATGTGATCCTATTCAGTGAAGGATATTTAGCAGTATCCTTGGTCTCTACCCATTAGATGCCAGTAGTACCAGTAGTACAAACTAAAAGATCTCCAGATACTGCCTAATGTCTCCTTGGTGGCAAAGCTGCCCCTCATTGAAAACCACTGTTCTACATAAAGAACAAACCTATGAACACCAAGCAGGGAAAGGAGAGAGGATGAATTGCGAGACTGGGATTGACACATATACACTACTTTGTATAAAACAGATAACTAATGAGAACCTGCTGTGTGTCAGAGGGAATCAGTGCTCTGCAGTGACAAGGCGGGGTATATGTATATGGATTAGGATTCACTTTGCTGTAGAGCAGAAACTAACACAGCATTGTAAAACAACTAAATTCCAATAATAAATAAACAAATAAATCCGTAAGTCCTTGGGGGAAAAAAGGAAAGAAAATCACTGTTCTAGCAATGTGGTGATAAGCCAAACGTATAGTGTCTCTGTCCTCAGATACACTGTTCAAATACTATCTTCTCTGAAATTTCTGTAGATCACTTTCAAGTCATCTCTTTATTGCTCTCACAGATTACTTCATAGCATCATTCATCTAGCATCTAGAGCATTTTCACATGTTAGGGAATTTCTTTAAACAATATATAAAATTCTACTTAATATTTTAAGCTAAAAACATGCATGACATCTCCTAAAGTATCTTTTCAACCCATAATTTGTTTTCGTTTTCACTGACTTGCTATCTTATTTCTTAGACTATCATTAACCTTTTTGAAAACAGGGGGAACATCATGATTACCACTTTTTGTACAAAGCTATACCATCTTATGTCCAAAGTACAT
The DNA here is from genome assembly GCA_006410675.1 of Oreotragus oreotragus. Taxonomy (NCBI): domain Eukaryota; kingdom Metazoa; phylum Chordata; class Mammalia; order Artiodactyla; family Bovidae; genus Oreotragus; species Oreotragus oreotragus. Next base: position 114,134 of record SJYX01024313.1, on the reverse strand, counting down.
GGCAGACTTAAAGACAAGTGTTTGTTAGCAATAACAGAGTTTTGAACTTGAGCCTTTATAACCTCTAGAAAATGAAGAGGAAAGCTAAGTGACTTCAGTGGAAATTTTTCTGCATGGAAAATGTAAGGATTTTTTTTCTAAATGCTTTTTCATCTGTAACTGTTGGAGTGGAAATTAATAAGTTTTTGTATCTGAATTTTGAGTGAGAACTTTCACCATCTGAAGGTGATATACAAAAAAACAACCGAGGAACTCTAGAGTCATATATAAGACATTTAATTTTATCCATTTTAGTTCTGCCACCATATGTTGGTTAACTACAAGGTGAAAGATAACATTATTACTTTATTATTATTGTCTAAAAGTATCTAATTTTCACATATACACTTTCTAACTTTATGAAGAAAATATGTATGTTGATATATTTATTTTACTTTTGTATTTTTATCACTAATGATAGAATTTTTCTAAAAGTTTGGTACATGTGTGATTAACAATAATAATGGCCTCACTTTGAAACTGCAAGAAAAAGTATACAAACAGTTAGTATCACTGCTGTTGCAATCTATGCCTCTGTATCTCAAGTGGTATATAATTTCTAAGTCTACAGAACACATAATTTAAAATTTGTTGATAAATTAATGAATAATATTAGCCATTATTAGGAGCACCTCATATAGTTGTTATAAAGAAAAATTAATCCAGTAAAACACAAAAACGCTTGCCATAGTGATCTACTAATTTTAGCTAACGTTGAAATTAAAAGAAGAAACTTAAAAAGATTTATCCCATGTTAAAAGCTATATGCATCTGTGTAGAATTTCCTTTTGCTCCTTTCTAGATAGGTAAAAATTCAGATATCCTTTTTCTAACAAGTTTTGAATGGAAGTAGAGGAAGTTATTTCCTAGTTAAATTAACAATTGATTGTATTATTTTGTCACTTTCCTGATGTTTTGCCCCTGTATAGAATTTTCTCACTTATAACCTTTAAAAGATAATTTATCAGTTTATTATGTGAAATTTTTTTATGAAATGACAAAAATGAAAATTGTCACGATGGTCTTTATAATATTCATAAAGAAAGAATAAGTCAAATCATTCTCATACATATCTATTACAATTCCACGTGTCCTAAAAATGTCAGCTTCTTACTACAAAAGAATATTTTCCTAAGAGAGTTAATTGAGCCTAATTTCAGTGCCAGTTGTATAAATTGGACAGATTTGAGCTTACTCTTTCACTTCAAACTAAACTCTTTGAGGAGAAGGGAAAACTCAATGATCTCTCCATCTCCAAAACTTACTATTTTATTTCTGTACAATTCATACTTACACATTAATTCAGGAGAAGAGAATCTTGTTAGATACCCGATGTGACAAGATAATCCTTGAGGAGGAAAATCTCATGAAAAATATAGCTCATGTACAAGTTATTAGTCTCAACATTCATGTGATCTTAAGAAAGGCCAACAAGGGACATGATTTGCCTGTAGTATCAAGGACAGAATATTAAGAAAGTCTTCCTAGGCTGGACATAGACTGAAATAGCTTAAAAAGAAGAAAGACGTAAATGGTTCTCTCCCTTATACTGCAGCAACTACCACTTACCAGTTGATTATGTCAAAGAATATGTTTTTCAGCAAGAATTGACTCTTGCTTCAGGATGAAGGTGATGAGACTAATGAATTGATCTTGCAGGTATTTTACACTTTTTATTTTGAAGTCATTTTAGATTTATGGAAGAGTTGCAAAGATAAGAGAGACCAACTTCCCTTAGGGTGATATCTCACCCATGGTACGTTTATCAAAACTAAAATACTAATATTGCTGTAATACTATTAATTAAACTACATATTTTATTCATATTCCACCAGTTTCCCCACTATTGCCTTTTTTTATGTTCCAGTGTTCAGTCCAGAGTACCACATTGCATTATCATAAAAATCTTTCAATCCTTATATTATTACTATACGTTTAACAAGGAAAAACTGACGCTTCCTCAAATTCATTAGTACAAGTATGCCCATAATCATTTCTATGTTACCTGGTAGAATTGTGACCCCAAAGAGTAGAATAAAGAAAAAGAGATGAATCTTCATGGTAGAGAGTGTCTTAGGGAAAAAAGGGCCAACAGGTCTTCTTTTTCAAGTCAGATGTTTCCAAATAAGGAAACAGAGAAATCTTTTATTTATAGATTCTCCTGGGAAGTGGTTTTAACTACTGAGGCTTACCAATAGCAAGAACATTTGTATGCTTGATTGAATAGTGCTATGTTCAAAGAACAGGGTCACAAAAATCATTATTAAATTTTTTCATAAAAGTAAAACCTACTTGTGTTACCCTAAATAGACTCTCATGAAAATATAATCTTTAAGGAACTTCAAAGGATATGTGTTTGGATTGCTAAAACAATCCAAAGTAAAAGCATGATAGTAATACAGATCCTCTATTACATGTTACACATAACGCTAAATATTCCAGTGCTCTTAGTATTAAATTATGTCTCAGTGTCTGAATTGCAGGATTTTAGCTAAAAGCCTAAAGGAATTACAGTTAAAAGTTTCTATTGATATCTCTTCTGTTAACAGATGAAATCAATAAGATCTAGGGATAGAGGTTGAATGACATTTCGATTCACATAACGTGTAATTATTTAAATTAACATGATCATTCTGGAGTCGCTAATGAGTATGGAAAATTACACAATAGGTTTTTAAGTATGAAATGAATTTCATATAATAAATCATCCAATTTCGCAATTTTAGGTTCAATGGTTTTAATTCTGTTTATGGAACTAGAGGTGGTTTCTGATCCAATTTGCACACTGCCCGGGTCTATTACTTCATATATGTGAGAAAGAGCTAGAGATATTACACAGCATCCAGAGCAATTAACAGATTCTGTCCTATCACAGTCAAGAGAGTTTCTAGGATACTCATTCTTAAACTTTAGCTACATCTCAATCCCCTAGAGGGCTTATTAAAACAGATTGCAAGACCCCACCTCAGCATCTCTGATTTAGTAGGGCTAAAATGGAGACTGACAAATGCATTTCTAACAAGATCCTGGTATGCTAATACTGCTAAAAGCCTCCACATATTACTCTAGGAAATTGGATCCATACACTCTACAAAACATCAGAAAAACAAACCAGAGATTCAGAATCTGTGTCATAGTTTGGTAAAGAATGTGAAGCTGCTTAGAGAGTCTAATCAAATCCTCTCATGTTGCAGTTAAAAAAAATCACAAATTTAAAGAATGCGTCCCCTCCCACTAACCTCACCACCACATTAACAGGCCCCTGAATCATAATAGATGATTATAGATAAAAGAATGGCAAGGTTTAGAATATTTAAAAATGAATCTCTAGGAAATTCAAAAACAAGAGAGACCAGATGTGAAAGTTTCAATCAGAGACAGTTTCAAAAGCCTGACCTATTTTCTACAATAACTCTTAAGTTATTTAAACTTTTCTAAGCACTGTCCTATCAATCTGCTGAGAGTAGGGATGAGATGAATAAATTATTATGAGATGTGAAAGACATACAAGACTCCATAGATGAATGATAGGCAATGGGGAAGGATACTGTATATCAAGTGTCCTCCTTATCCTATTCACTCCTCAGACAGGTCAAAGAAATCCTAAACACTCTTGCTCTGAAAACAACTATCCATTAAATTAAATGATAAAATGTACCACTTCACATTTGCCTTTCTGTAGCACTCAGTTATATGGCTCCTGATTGTCAGTTTATAGAAGGTGAAGAGCAGAGTACGCATAACTGGGACAGCTACAGGTAGCACATGGGGACAATCTTCTTAAAGAAGGATTGGTATGCAGAATAGTAATCAGATTTTTTCCATGCAATTTCATTGAGCAAGGACACAACTTACAAAGCAGACTTTTAACCTATATTTTCTTCTGGCAATTTTAGTGTTTTAGCTTTTTATATTTAGATTTTTGGCATATTATGAGGTAATTTTTATTTGTGGAGTGAGATATGGAATAGCATGGATAAATTGAGCCCAGGAAGAAGACCATCGCAGGGTAAGTGCAGAATACAACTTTAATGAAAATTAATTTTCTATCACCTAGTAGAATGGCCAACATTCACATCACTGACAACTTCTGGGAGGATGTGGAGTCATGGGAACTCTTGTTCATTTCTGGTGGAAGTGCAAAATGGAAATAGCCACTTTGCAAGACAAATTGGTGGTTTCTTACAAAAATAAACATATTCTTACTGTACCATCCAGTGGACATGCTCCTTGATATTTAGTAAAAGAAGCAGAATATTTATGTCCATGTGAAAACCTTCACACAAATGTCTGCAGTAGCTTATTCATCATTGCCAACATTTAGAAGCAACCAAGATGGCCTTCAGTAGGTAAATGGATAAACTCTGATATATTCAGATAATGGAATTATGTTTAGTGCTTAAAACTAAATTAACAATCAAACCATGAAAAGATATAGGGGAATTAAACATGTATTACTAAGTGAAAGATAGCTCTGCCTTATCATATAGGTATGCATATATATATATATATTCTATTGTTTTTTCCCAGAATTATGTATATACAAGGAAAATATTAAGATTAGAGATGCTGATAACAAGCTGATAGAGTTATGTGACATGAGAAAATATCTTAAAAACACAACACAAAACAAAAAGTTGCAATTATAATACTCCAAAGTTATTATTATTATTATTATTACCATAAGCTGCAGAGATTTATCTTCTCTTTCTTCATTCAAATAGTTCCCTTCTATACTACCATTTGGAGTTATTCTTTCTCAAAAGACAGGCTATGTTACTTGAATTATTTTTATTTTTAGAATTCTATCAATAAACAGAGGAAAAGTGTAGTTAAGAAAGTTACAATGACTCCACATTTCAAAGCTCTTGCAACCATTTTCACTAGTTCCAGGGATAACACATACCTTCCATCTCTCATAAACTCTCTCTCCACTCTTGTCTCTTCTAAAAGAATGCTTGATATTCATCACCAATCATTGACAGCATGCTTTTCACATTAAACATAGAATTGTCCCCAGAATTTCATTTAACACCATAGTCCAATGATGGAATTTTCTCATTCTATTGCTATTCCCAAGTTCAAAGCTCTATTCTGTACTCTTGACTCTTTCCTCCAAGTAGGCACAATGTTCACGAATGGTTCAGGTTGAAATGTATTTTATTTAGTCCTTTATTTATTAGAGATTTATGAACAGAAACTCTAAGCTGTGAATGAAGTAATAGATGTAATGAAGTAGTGAGAAGACAGTTCATGTTGATCCTCTTTCTGTGAATTGGTCTCTTCAGTTATTTGTACTTCTTAGGCTTACATTGTCTAATGCAGCAAAGCGATGTAGAAACATCACAATATATCATCCTAAATTCATTTTCACCACATTTATTTTTACAGTGACCACCAAACATTATACATGCACGTGTCAGATTAAAGAGAGCATAGTGCTTTTTACTTCCAGCTGAAAAAAAAAAAAAAGGGTGAATGGAATTAATAATCCAGGTAAGAAATACATGTGTTTAAAAGAAGAAACACAGGCCAGATGTGTATAAGAGACAGGTATGGAAAATTACACAATAGGTTTTTAAGTATGAAATGAATTTCATATAATAAATCATCCAATTTCGCAATTTTAGGTTCAATGGTTTTAATTCTGTTTATGGAACTAGAGGTGGTTTCTGATCCAATTTGCACACTGCCCNCTTCTATTTTCATATTATGTGATGGAAAAAAATGCTTGATATAATTTCTATCCTTTTAAATTTATTGAGACTTGTTTTGTGGCTTGGTGTACAGTTTATCCTGGAGAATGTTCCATGTGCACTTACAAAGAATGCATAGCCTGCTGATGGGGATAGAATGTCTTATAGGTATCTATTAAGTCCAACTATTCTATTGTCTCCTTTAAGACCACTATTGCCTTATTAACTTTCTGTCTGGATGATCTGTCTATTGATGTAAGTGGGATGTAAAAGCCCCCACTATTATTGTCTTATTGCCAGTTTCTCCCTTTACATCAGTTAATATTTGCTTTGTACATTTGGGTAGTCCTATGCTGGGTACATACATGATTATGAGTTATCATGCTCCTTTCCCATATTTTATATTTTCAGTGTCATTTTACATCTTCATGTTTGTCCTATAGCTGTTCATTTCAATTATGGTGGCTTTTGCAATTTTTATGTCTTTTAATCTTCACACGAGCATATGGAATTGGTTGATCCCCAGCCCTTACTATACATTTGCCTTTCCTAGTGGTATTTTCCTTTTCGTATAGATTCTTACTTCTTTCTACTTAGAGAAAAAATTTAGGGTAGTTTTAGTATTGTTGAATTTTTTAAATATTATCTTTTCTGAGAAGTTCTTCACCTCTTATTCAATTCTAAATAACAATCTTGCTGGACAGAGTATTATAGATAGCAAGTTTTTCCCTTTCAGCTCTTTAAATATATCATGCTACTCCCTTCCATCTGCAAAGTTTCTACAGAAAAATAAGCTGAAAGCTTTATGAGAGTCCCTTTATGAATGACTCTGTCTTTTTCTTGTTGCCTTTAGAATTTTTTTGTTTGTTTATAAACAATAGACATTTATTTCTCCCTGTTTTGGAGGCTATAAGTTTAAGGTGAAGGCGCAAGTAGATTTGGTGTCTGGTGAGGAATTCACTTCTTGGTTCATAAATGACCATTTTCTTGCTGTGTCCTCACAAGGAGGAGGAACTTGATTTCTCTCTTTAATTTTTGCCATTTTAATTATGATATGTCTTAGCGTGAGTCTATTTGGGATCATCTTGTTTGGGACTCTCTGTGCTTTCTCTACTTGGTTATCTGTTTTCTTCTTTAGGTTTGGGAGGCTTTTAACTATAATTTCATCAAATACATTTTCAATTTCCTTTTGTCTCTCTTTTCCTTCTAGGATCCCTATAATGTGAATGTTGGTATGTTTGATGTTANCTCTGTGCTTTCTCTACTTGGTTATCTGTTTTCTTCTTTAGGTTTGGGAGGCTTTTAACTATAATTTCATCAAATACATTTTCAATTTCCTTTTGTCTCTCTTTTCCTTCTAGGATCCCTATAATGTGAATGTTGGTATGTTTGATGTTACACCAAAGATATCTTGAGCAGTTTTCATATTTTTAAAATGCGCTTTTCTTCCCTGGTGGCTCAGAGGTTAAAGCATCTGCCTGAAATGCAGGAGACCCAAGTTCAATCCCTGGGTTGGGAAGATGCCCTGGAGAAGGAAATGGCAACCCACTCCAGTACTCTTGCCTGGAGAATCCCATAGAGGGAGGAGCCTGGTAGGCTACAGTCCATGGGGTTGCAAAGAGTCGGACACGACTGAGCGACTTCACTCACTTTCTTTTAGTAAAATCTCTGACTGAGTGATTTCCATTATTCTACCTTCAGATCACTTGTGCATTCTTCTGTATCATTTAATCAGCTATTTATTCCTTAAAATTTCAATTATTAAATTATTCATTCACAATCAGGTCTCTTGTATATTTTCTAGTCCCTTGTTGAATTGTTCACTATGTTCTTTCACCATCTAGTCTTCTGCTTAATTCAGTTAGCATTCTTACTACTAATGTTTTCAATCCTTACCTGGTAAATTATTTACTTCTATTTTATGATTTATTTTTCACACATTTTCTCTTGCTCTTTCAATTGAGACCAGTTCCTCTGCTTTCTCATATTGCTTAACTTTATGAATTTAGGTGAAGCAGTTACCTGCAGTGGTCCTGAAGGCGTGTCCTTATGTGGAAGGACCGCTATTCAGTTCACATGAGCCCGGGGCTTTGCTTGAAGAGGTAGATTTGATATGGATACAAATCAAGTGTTTTCTCAGTGTGTGCTGGTAGCTATCACCTTGGTAGGTGGTGGGGCGGGGGATGGAAGGAAGAGAGCTGCAGGCAGGTGTGAGGCAGGGCTTTTCTTCTACTGAGTGGCATTTGTTGTCCAATCAGGGATAAGGCTGGATCTCTAGTTGCTGAGGGTCAGGTCTGAGCTGGCGCCATTTCCTTTAAATATGTGCTCTCTGCTCTCCCAGCACTGAGATTCTCGCCCTAGAGGAGGGAGTGCTGAAGCAAGAGGGACTCATGCTTGCTCTTGGCTCATGACGGGACCCAGGCTGCCGCAGAAGCTACAGACGAGTATCCAAGCTGCCTCCAAGGCACCACCCATGCACATGCCAGAAACTGTTGCCCTTGCCTTGCTCAGATGCAGCCTTGGGTCCAAGTCCTCTTTGTCCCTCACAGACAATCGCTCCCCCAAACTCCGCTGGCCCCACCCTGCTGTGAACCCACAGGGCAGGTGAGGCTTGTATGGCTCTGCGCATGTATCAGTGCACAGGCTGCGGCAAACTGGCTGCTGTCCAAGTTCCAAGCTGCCTCTAATGCA